>JAGFNQ010000210.1:0-324080 GCA_024364735.1 Boesenbergia rotunda
CGGCTTCACTCTTCCTTGTTTGTTCGGCAGTCCACCGAGATGATTCGAGTTCCTTCCCTTCATCATCCTTAGGAGGGATGAATCCTTCCTTCACCGCGAACCATGTATGGATGTCCATCTTCAAATAGTATTCCATCTTTGATCTCCAATATTGGAAATCTGCGCCATCAAAGAATGGAGGTCGGGTGGTGGAGAAGCCTTCTCTCAAAGCCATCTTGTTGAGAACTCTTGGTTGTTAAGCCGTAAACAGAGCACCTCGCTCTGATACCACTTGTTGGGGACGAGATGGCTATAGAGGGGGGGGGGTGAATATAGACAATCGCTTGCCCCTTCAAGACTTATCACGATTTCTGCAACTCAAATATCAGTAGCACAGCGGAAAGAATGGAAAACAGAGTATGCAGAAAAACAAATGAGAGCAAAGCACACACAACTAGCAAGATCGCTAACAAGGAGGGTTTACAAGGTTCGGGGATAACTTGCCCCTACTCCTTGGCGTGCCCTTGAGGTGGGCGATCCCTTGATCGTCGGCAGATCAAGCCCCGGTTAACACCGGATATGAAGCAACCTCCTTCTCGGTGAAGAAACCTCTCCACAGTGTGTTTCAAACAATGATATATAATGAGCACAATGAAACAACAACAAGAAAGATCTTACTCAAACACTTAGCAAGGATCAAACACAGCAAGCTTCCCGAGCTCCACCCAGTGGCGATCTCACGCAGACCCCTGTCTGCTTCGTGTCTTCCCACTGTCGGACTCCCAGCTTCTTGTTTTCTCCTTCAAGCGCTCAAGTATGATGAATGCTTCTCAATAGCTTGCTTAGAATGGATGAAGAACTCAAGAACAGCAAGCTTTTCTCAGCAGAACGCAAGAACACACAAGTTTTTCAAAACTGAATCTGTTACTGAACTCAACTCTCGCGTTCCTTTTTGTTTCTCCGCCAAGCGACAGGTGACACCATCTCTGTAGCTCCCAGCTACTCCTCTGCCAACACCAGCCTCTACTGAGCTATCTCTGGACTCACTGAGCTCCTCAGTCGAGCTCCAGTCTTAGCTCCAGTCCGCAGCTCGCCGTTGCAACCTGAGATGGGAAAAGGGACAAACCTGCTCCAAGGAAAGCACTCTTTGACTTCTCCTTGAGTGTTTGAATCCTCCCCTGTCACCTGAAACTCAATCAGAGCATTAGAGCAGAAGATCACAAAGCATATCACATACATCAGCAAATCGGATACGATCAGACGCTCTGCCGACGTCTGACAGTGAAATTTGAATTAAAGTGATCGGTCACCGGACCGATCCAGGGTGTGTGGATCGATCACCAGACCGATCCACTACTTTGCTGGGATTCCCAGCTCTCGCAGCTATACACGCCTGATCGGTCACCGGACCGATCAGGGTGAATCCTGATCGGTCACCAGACCGATCAGATTGGATCCTGATCGGTCACCCAGACCGATCAGAGCAGATGAACAGTTGTTTTTCTAATTAATTCCAAGATCCCTGATCGGTCACCAGACCGATCCAAGACTCTGATTTGCAAGGGAACTCACTCACCGTTTGCTCCCTGATCGGTCGCCAGACCGATCATGAGCAAGACAGCAAGGAAGCAGCCTGCTCCCTGATCGGTCTCCGGATCGGTCAGGAGCCACACAGTAGATTCCCAATCTCACTGTGCGCTCCCTGATCGGTCACCAGTCCGATCAGACATAGCTGGATCGGTCACTAGACCGATCCACTAAAGAGCAGCGTGCCAACAGTCCCTGATCGGTCACCAGACCGATCCAGTGACTCTACCCAGCCCTCCAAGCTAGGGATTCATCCACCTTAGCCCTCCAAGCTAAGGATTTTTCCATCTAACTCTCCAAGTTGGGAATTTGCACCTAACCCTCCAAGTTAGGACTTTTCACCTAGCCTCCAAGCTAGGACTTTTCACCTAGCCCTCCAAGCTAGGACTTTTCACCCAACTCTTCCGAGTTAGAACATCATCCAACCTAGCCCTCCAAGCTAGGCACCTGACCCTCCAAGCCAGGACTATTTCACCTAATTCTCTAGGATGAGAATTTGCACCTAACCCTCCAGGTTAGGACTTTTCACCTAGCCCTCCAAGCTAGGACTTTTCACCCAACCCTTCCGAATTAGGACTTTTCCAACACCTAACCTCCCAGGTTAGGATTTTCCACACCTAGCCCTCCAAGCTAGGATTTTCCACACCTAACCTCCCAGGTTAGGATTTTCCAACATCATGCCTAATCCTCGATTAGGACTTAATCATAATCATCACAATCATCACACCTAACCTCCCAGGTTAGGATTTTCCATATCATAATCATCCTCCTAAACTAAAATCGTTGTCAACACCAAAACAACAATCAGGGCCAGACTGCATCAACACAATGGACGAGGGAAACAATGCGCCACTGAAGCCTGACAGATGGAACCTTGATATGAAGAGAAAGGCCCAGACTGAGTACAAGGCGCAGAACACCCTCCAGTGCGGACTAACAAAAGAGGAATTGAACCGTATCGGCCCAACTGAATCTGCCAAAGAGCTCTGGGACAAACTGATTGAACTACATGAAGGCACCTCTGATGCAAAGGTAACAAAAACGGATTTACTTTTAAATAAGTTATTTAACATAAAAATGCAGGAAGGAGAATCTGCAAGCCAACTTCATGCCCGGATCAAGGACATACTAAATGGACTCCACCTAATCGAGCACAAACAAGAAAACAGAGACATCATAAGGTATGCTTTAAATGCGTTCCCTAGAAATTCACTATGGACATCTATTATAGATGCTTATAAAATTTCTAGAAACCTTTCTAAAATTAATTTAGATGAATTGTTTTATGAATTAGAACTGCACGAACAGACTAACGCCAAGGCCGAGAAAGGGTTTGCCTTATTTGCAGGTTCCTCAAAAGAAGGCAAGTCAAAGAAGAAAATTCAAGAATCAGAAGAAGAGTCAGACTCAGACTCAGATGATGAGGAACAAATGGTCAACCTAGTAAGAAAGGTCTTCGCCAAAAAGAAAAGCCAGTTCTCAAGAAAGGACCTCCAGAGGATAATGAAGCCCACCAGCAGTGAAGACAAAAGTAAAATAACCTGCTTCGGCTGCAACAGAAAAGGACACTTCAAACATGAATGCCCCTACAAAAAGGAGAATCAACCCAAGAAGAATAAGAAGAAGAAGGCTCTTCAAGCCACTTGGTACGACAGCACAGACGACTCCGACGATGAACCACTAAGGAACTCAAACTATCTCGCACTAATGGCAACCGGACCCGGGTCAGACTCAGAGCACGACGAAGATTCCGAATACGAGTCGAGTCAAGAGATCGGACTCTTTTCGGACGACTCGACTAAGGTATATTTAGATTCAGTTAATCAAAAAATTTTTAAGATTATCTCTGCTTTAAATAAAAAATTGCTTGCATCTGAATCTAGAAATGACCAGCTCCTTAAGGAAAATCAAGACTTTAAGGAGCAATTAATTAATACCAGAACATTAACTGAACAAACTCAAAATCAAAAATTAATTGAGCTTGAAACTGAAAACTCAACCCTAAAGGGCGAAGTCCTAAAACTTAAGGATCTACTAGCAACTTTCACAACCCAATCCAAGAACCTTGACCTTATTCTTGGATCACAAAAGGGCATGTACAACAAATCTGGGATAGGATATAAATCAAGATCGACCCAAAGATCCTTTATCTCCTTTATCCACCCCCGCAAAAATCAATGAAAAGCGTGGGTTCCGAAAGCTTATCTAACAAAGCAAGTAGGTCAGAATCAATTTTATGTCCCAAAAAGGGACATCCATTACATTGACCCTAGACACCCAGTCTACAATTTAGGGGGAGCCTCCAAACTAGTTGGCACCTCAAAATCAGCCTTTGCCCAGGTGGGCACTTAGGACTAGCTTCAAAGTTAATTTGACTCTTGTACTATTTAGTACTAGGGTTTTCAATGAGTAAGTTAAAAGTCCAACTTCTTTAAGCGGCTTTGCCTAGAAAATGGTTGTTGCTCCAATAAGGCTTCGGCCAAAGAAGGCCACTGTGCCTCGCCATGGCCTGGAAGCCAATTATTGAAGTGTACTTTTAAATTACTACTTGTTAAACTTGGATCTAACACAAGGTCAAGTTAACTTTTCTAAACAAATTCAAAATCATCTCACAAAATCATAGGACTCCCTTGATTGATGACTTAGACCGAGTGAGATGAATAAGGATAACCAAATTCAAATTATTGATTGATAACTCAACTTTCAAACTTAAATTAAAATTCAAATTCAAATTCAAATTAAAATTCAAATTCAAAAAATAAAATTCAAATTCAAATTCAAAAATTAAAATTCAAATTCAAAAAAAAATAATAATAAAATTCAAATTCAAAAATTAAAATTCAAAAAATAAAATTCAAATTGAAATTCAAATTCAAAAATTCAAATTCAAATTCAAAAATTAAAATTAAAATTCAAATTCAAAAATTAAAATTCAAATTCAAAAATTAAAATTCAAATTCAAAAATTAAAATTCAAATTCAAAAATTAAAATTCAAATTCAAAAAATAAAATTCAAATTCAAATAAAATTCAAATTCAAAAATAAAAATCAAATTCAAAATCAAAATTAACATAACTCAAATTTAAAATTCAAACTCAAGTTTTTAAATCTTCTTAAATTTTTTAAAAAATTCAAAAACTTAACCTAAGGTCTAAACCTTTTACTTAATGTAGGAAAACAAATGGATCATTGACAGTGGATGCTCCAGACACATGACTAGGGATCCCACCAAATTTACAGAACTCAAGTACAAAAGACTAGGGACCGTTGCTTTTGGAAACAACGGTAAACTTAAGGTAATTGGCCTAGGCAATATTGAACTTGAGTCTGATTTCATAATAACAAATGTATTACTTGTTGAAAATTTCAACTTCAATTTACTAAGCATTAGCCAATTGTGTGACACTGGTTATAAGGTTAGGTTCCTATCCAATGAATGTCTGATCAAACACAATGACAACCCAAACATCACACTTAGAGGACTTAGGCACAATAACATTTATGAAATTAAGTTAACCTGTCCCTTAGAAAACTGCCTCTTAACCCATAAGGATGAGACTTGGCTCTGGCATAGGAGACTTTCACACACTCACTTCAGAAAACTACCTAAACTAAATGGTTTAGTTAGAGGCCTACCAAAGTTATCTAACCTTGAGTCAACCTTATGTAATGCTTGTCAACAAGGAAAACAATGTAGGTCAACCCCCTGGTTTTGAAAGCTTAGAACACCCTGACTATGTCTTTAGACTTAAGAAAGCCCTATATGGACTTAAGCAAGTACCTAGGGCCTGGTATGAAAGACTGTCTAACTACTTAGTTTCAAAAGGTTTTAACCAAGGCAAAACTGACCCAACACTATTTGTTAAAACCCTAAAAAATGATATTTTTGTAGCCCAAGTATATGTAGATGATATAGTATTTGGCTCAACTAACTCAGACTTTTTATAAGATTTCACAACGATAATGGAAACTGAATTTGAAATGAGTTTAGTAGGTCAATTAACTTTCTTTTTAGGGCTACAAATAAAACAGACCAGTGAGGGTACCTTTGTCTATCAACAAAAATACACAAAAGAACTACTTAGAAAATTTGGAATGGATAATACAAAAGAGATTAAGACACCAATGGCTACCAATCAAACTATAGATAGTGACCCAAAAGGCAAACATGTTGACCTTAAGTACTATAGAAGTATTATAGGAAGCCTACTTTACTTAACTGCAAGTCGACCTGATATTCTTTTTGCAGTTAGTATGTGTGTTAGGTATCAAACATGTGCTAAAGAATCACATCTAACCCTAGTTAAAAGGATATTTAGGTATCTCAAAGGGACAGAAAGTTTAGGAATTTGGTACCCTAGAACAGCCCAGTTTGAACTTATTGGATTTTCTGACTCAGATTATGCTGGCTGTAAATTAGATAGAAAAAGTACCAGTGGTGGATGCCAACTTCTAGGACCCTCACTAGTTAGTTGGTTCAGTAGAAAACAACATTGTGTTGTCCTATCCACCACTGAAGCTGAATACATAGCAATGGGTGAATGTGTAGCCCAATTACTCTGGATGATGCATACCTTAAAAGATTTTAACTTAGATTTTAAGAAAGTCAAAACTTTTATAGATAATCTAAGTTCAATTAATCTAACCAAAAACCCAATTCACCACTCTAGGACCAAACATATAGAAATTAAGCACCATTTTGTTAGAGATCATGTTAATAAAGGGGAAATAGAACTTAATCATGTTGAATCCAAATCTAACCTAGCTGACATATTCACTAAACCACTTCCTGAATCCGAATTTAGCAATTTAAGAAGGTTAATAGGAATGTGTGTTGTAGACTAGGATTGACCTAATCACTTTTACTCAACTCACAAATTCTGTTTGACACATAGCTTGAGTTAGAGTTAATTTTTGTACTTGCATTTTTTGTACTCTCTAAAATGTGTATTTTTTAAACTTGATTTTCAAATTGACTTTGATTTTCACACTTAATTTAAAAAAAAAATTAACTTTGATTTCAAACTTGACTTTCGAGACTGGTGGACTTAGCCTAAGTTTGACCCCTAGAGATGCATGTTCCTATAGATTTAGAGGCCGCATCTCACAAAGCACATTAGGTATAACATGTTTGTGTATGCTAAAACTTAGAACGGGGTGAGATGCATAGGGTATTGCCTGGACTTCAGAATGCTTAAACCTGTGCATCGTAGCAAGTCTGGGCGTTAAATACCAACTTCATATTGATCAAGTCAAGTAGTCTTTCTGTAAAGCTAAGCTAGACACTAGTACTTGACTTGACTAACCTAGTGAAAACTACTATCCAATAGATAGTTAGCTAGTAACTACGGTTAGACATTCAAAATGGGCTAAACTTTCTTACTTGGTTCAGGGGGAGCTTGAGTTTATATTTTGTATTCTAACTCTAAAAAATGTTTAGTGAAAACTGTTTAAGAAAATATCTTCTTTATTTTGGAAAAGATTAAGATTTTGAAGGTAGCCCTTTTTAATTTTTGAAAATGGTGTTCGAAAAGTCATTTCTAAATTTACACCTAGTCATTTCCTTTAACATTTATGCTCTCAGATTGTTTGTGTTAAATTAAGAATTTGACTTACCCCTCTAAATCAGTTCAGAAACTTAGTATGCTTGTTAAGCATTTTTTCTTCCCGAAATACTTAAAGTATTTTTTTACTTGGCTGGCATATTACTTGATTGCTTGTTTTATTTCTGATGCTTGCGCACTTATTATTTCTTTGTTTTGATGAATGCCAAAGGGGGAGGGTTTAAGGGTTGAGTTAGAAAATTAAAAATTTCTAATCTTAGAGCATGTCATTTACATATTATTCTTGGACTCATTGCTTTATCTGGTATTTTCTAACTTTAACCCAGGTTGTCATTGCATCAAAAAGGGGGAGATTGTTGGTGGAATTTGCACTAATAGTTAAACCTGAGTTTTGATGAATGACAAATAGGTTAAAGTTAGACTTGCTTTTGGTTTTGACCTCTTTACTAAGTGTGCAGGGTTGAAAGACTTAGGACCTGACACCAGACTGAAGTCCAGGGTGGTTGAGTCCTGGCGGGAAGTCCAGGGTGGTTGAGTCCTGGCGAGAAGTCCAGTTGGGTTCACGGGGCCTGACAACTGGCTGAAGCCCAAGTTGGTTGAAACTTTGCAAAAAGACCAGGGTGGTTGAGCCCTGGCAGGAAGACCTGGTGGGTTAAGAAGTTGAGTAGAGCTGCACGAGGTAAGTGAGGTAAATCACTGGAGGAGCGAACCAGTGAGGACGGGTCCTATTTTAGGACTGTAGGCGCGGTCCAACTTAGGCCCATTTTGGTGACCACGGTTGAGTCCTGGTTAGATCCTTATCCAAGTTTGGACGGGGTCTAATTAACTCTAAATGCATTAACTCTATTTTACAGAATTTATTTAATTAGATTCTAAATGCATTAACTCTATTTTACATAATTTATTTAATTAGATTCTAAATGCATTAACTCTATTTTACAGAATTTATTTAATTAGATTCTAAATGCATTAACTCTATTTTTATAGAATTTATTTAATTAGAATTTTGTAGTTGAATTTTATAAAATTATTCCTTATCTAAAGCCTTGGTGGAGGATAAATTATCATTTAAATTATTCGTATTTCCTTCTTTTTAGAGAATAAAATTATTCCTACTAATGCTTAAAATTCTCACGTAAAGCTTAGCTGGAAGGATAAAATCTCCTTTTAAATTATTAATAAAATTGTAAGAGGATAAAACCTCTCGGTTAACTTTTCAATATTCTGTATTTATATTTTATTTAAATTATTTTCTTAATTGAAGCAAAGGATAGAAACATTATCTTTTTTTTATTATTTTATCTTGTTGATGGATAAAATTTGAGCTGAGAAGATCATGCATCGAGGCACTATAAATAGAAGCAAGCAAGCCCTCTAACAGACAAGAAAATTTGATTCTGGTTCAAGCTTTGGCGCTCTCTTGCTTCCACGCTCCTCTGCTGCGGTTTGTGCTTTGACTCGACGCTGTCCGACCGCTGCTGGAAGATCGCTCCCAACAGCCAAGCTGCTTCAGATAAATCTAAGTGTTGGGTAACGAATTTTTTTACACTTAAATTATTTAAGGGGGAAGTGTAGGGCTGTTACACTTCCACCCAATCTTGTATTCGAATCACTCTATCGGTAGTTTATCGGTAGAGGTTTTTAGTGGATTGCCCACAGGAAAGGTTCAAGGAACCTGGGCCTTCGAGTAGGAGTCGGCGAAGGCTCCGAACGAAGTAAAACTCCTCGTGTAATTTTTTTAAATTATTTTTCGCTTTCGCATTTCGTTTTAATTTTTTCGCTGCGCACGTTATAAAAAGCATCGTACAATTTTCTATTCACTCTGATTTTATAACGAAGATTTTAAAAGTCACGTGATTCACCCCCCCCCTCTCACGTGCATCGGTCCTACAGCTGCACCAATATCCCGAGGGCGTGAAATGCCGAGCCTTCCTGACGACGCTCTCGAGACCAGCTCAAAGGTCGTTCGACCAACTCCCCAATGGGTTTGTGTCAAGCTTTGAAGAGCTTAGGAGGATATTCCTCCAACACTTCACCAGCAGTCGGAGGCACCACAAGACGAGCCTCAATCTGTTTGCCCTAAAACAGGGCCCGAAGGAGTCTCTCCGGGCCTACATTAAGAGGTTCAATGGAGTGACCCTAGATGTGCCGACGACCACACCCGATGTGCTGATCAACGCCTTCTCCCAAGGACTATAGGAGGGAGACTCCTTGCGCTCACTGATACGGAAGCCGCCCAAAGACTTTGACAGCCTGCTAGGAAAGATTGTCAAGTATATCAACGTGGAGGAAGCGCAAGCCGCTTGGAAGGAGTCGGTCAACGCGCCGACTCCGAGTCCCGCTCCCAATAGCCGATCCCTGGGCGGACCCATCCGTAGCCCGAGGGGGGGGGCAATCGATCGAGCGGGAATGAAGCGCAGGAACATGCAACAAGTGGCCCAGGGTTGCCTGCCGACCCGATGGAGGCCTTATTGTGCGTACAGCGTACCACTAGAGCGACACGCACAGCACAGAGGAGTGCTGACACGAGGGTAGAGGTTGGGCTCCTACTGCTCTAGGACGAGGACGTCAGGCATTTCCGGGACACAGCTCGGGCCGCAGAAATCCAGCAACTGCTCCAATAGCTGGAGAACCTAGGCGGAACCCCGAACTACTCGTAACTCGCTCCCACAGGAGGAGCGAGTCGAGTCCGATGAAATGGACGAGGAACATGCTAATCAGCAGAACGCTGTCTGAGGAGGAGTACACGTGATCTCGAGCGGGTCGACCGGAGGAGACTCCCATCGAGCCCAGAAGGCACAGATACACCGACTGGAGATTCACTAGGTCGACACTAGCGTTGCGCAAGCAGAAGGGCCCCAGATTAGTTTCGGGCCGCAAGATCTACAGGGGCTGGAGGTCCCACACGATGACACCCTGGTCATCACAACCGTGATCACAAACTACCAGGTCCACCGAGCCATAGTGGGCACCAGCAGCTCGGTCAATATCTTGTACAAACAAGCCTTTGACCAGTTACAAATCAAGCCCTCGCAGTTGGAATTGGTGGCCACACCGTTGTTCGGGTTCATCGGGAACCAGGTGCATTTGATCGGGCAAATTCACCTGGCCATTTCCTTAGGCAAGGAGCAGCTGAAGAGAACAAGATGGTCCACTTGCATGATAGTGGACGCCCCTTCTGCCTACAATGTGATCGTGGGCTGACCGACCCTCAACGCGTTCCAAGCGGCAATTTCGACCTTTTACCTCAAGATCAAGTTCCCAGTCGACGACAAGGTCGGGAAGGCCAAAGGAGATCAGAGGGTGCCTCGCCAGTGTTACATGGACGATGTTCGCATGGAGAGCCGGAAGACTCAACGCACGTCTAGCAGTTACGATATGGTGCAAGCTTCCCCTTGGGCCGAGCCACACGAGGACAGGAAGGTTCGACTGCTCCCCGACCGGGCAGAGGCCCGAGTCAAGATAGCCTCAGGTCAGCCAAATGAGTAACGACCTGTAAGGTAATTATACTCGGTAATGACGGTAGAAGGCACGAGTTCCCATACGGCTGGCAGGCACTCCAGACTCTCGCTTCCCAGCAAGTTATAAGCGGGCATGCCCCCGCGCACCCCTCCGCTCGGCTCCCAGCCTGGACGTGTAGCGACCCGCGCTCCCTGGGATTTATCCGACCGAGTGCCTAGACTCTTGCCTCCGAGCGAGTTATAAGCGGGCATGCCCTCGTGCACCCCTCCGCTCGGCTCCCAACCTGGACGCTTGGCGACCCACGCTCCCTTGGATTTTTTTCTGACCGAGTGTCCTGACTCTCGCCTCTAAGCGAATTATAAGCGGGCATGCCCCCGCTCACCCCTTAGCTCGGCTCCAAGCCTGGACGCGTGGCGACCCACGCTCCCTGGGATTTATTCGACCGAGTGTCCAGACTCTCGCCTCCGAGCGAGTTATAAGCGGGCATACCCCCGCGCACCCCTCGGCTCGGCTCCCAGCTTGGACGCGTGGCGACCCACGCTCCCTGGGATTTATCTGACCGAGTGTCCAGACTCTCACCTCCGAGCGAGTTATAAGCGGGCATGCCCCCGCGCACCCCTCGGCTCGGCTCCCAGCCTAGACACGTGGCGACTCACGCTCCCTGGGATTTATCCGACTGAGTGTCAAGACTCTCGCCTCCGAGCGAGTTATAAGCGTGCATGCCCCCGCGCACCCCTCAGCTCGGCTCCCAGCCTGGACGCCTGGTGACTCACGCTCCCTGGGATTTATCTGACCAAGTGTCTAGACTCTCGACTCCGAGCAAGTTATAAGCGGGCATGCCCCCCGCGCACCCCTCGCTTCGCCTCCCAACCTGGACGTCTGGCGACCCACGCTCCCTGAGATTTATCCGACCGAGTGTCTAGACTCCCGCCTCCGAGCGAGTTATAAGCGGGCATGCCCGGCCCCCACACCCCTCGGCTCAGCTCCCAGCCTGGACGCGTGTCGACCCACGCTCCTTGGGTTTTGCCGGCCGAGCATCTAAACCCAGCTTTCTAAGCTGACGACGACATACTTGGCCAAGCTCCCCGATCGCACACGTGGCGACCCACGCCCCCCCGGGGTTAGGCTGATCAAATATCTAAACTTCGCCTCCCAAGAAGGCAACTCCATGCGGGACTCAAACAAGCACATTCAAACATGAGTCGGCCAGACATGCTTAGTCCCCCGGGTGGGAGTATAGGGCAAAGGCTAGGCCTTAGCTTTAACCCAATCCTAGTTTTGCGTTCTTTGGCAGAGGTAGCCGAGTCGAACTCGCAAAGGATGGAGTATGGTAGGGACCCGAGTATCTGTCCGAGCTACCAACACTTAGGCGTGATATATGTAACGAACACACTTAACAAAGCATAGACTAAAGAGAACTTTCATTATGAGTAGTTTCATTACAAAAAGGAGGCAAAACCTCTACAGAAAGAAAAGAAACACAAAAACCCGACCCTCACTTAAAGGGTCGGAGAGCCTCATCGGGCATTTGTTGGGTCAAAGCCCGAGAGCTTGACCGCGCTAAGAGGTAGGTCGGGGGATAGGTGTCCGCCCTGCTTGAGCTTGTCAAAGATGCGAAGCATCTGATGCTTCAGCATCGGGCGCAGCCTCTCAGACACCTACCGGTTGAACTCTAGAGAGATGATATACTCAACTCTCCGAGCATCCCACCGAGCCGCCTCCCCCGCCATGTAGGCCCGGAGTTCCTCGAGCTCCGACCGGCCAGCCTCCAGCTCTGATTGGGCAGCCTCCTAGGTAGACCGCTGCCCCTTAAGCTAGTTGAGCTCCTCCGACCGGGCGTTCAGTTCCCCGTCCCGTGCCATCAACTGGGCGGCCTGGGTCTCCGTTTTCTCTGGTTGGGCCGCTAGCTCTTGTTCCTTGGAGGTCAGATCGGCGCGCAGAGCCGAGGCCGACTGGGACACCTCCAGGAGCTCTGCCTTGACTTTCGCCAGCTCATCCCTAGCTTGACCCTCGAGGACCCAGGCCTTGCGCTCCGTGTACTCTAGGTTGGAGACTCGGTGTTGCGCCTGGGCGGCAACCATATCAACCGAGTCAAGGTTCGCCTGGGTGGCCTCGAGTCGCTCCTCCGAGCGAACTAGATGATCTTGCAGGGCCAAATTCTCGGCCCACAGACCGCTCAGGGTCTCTTCATTGGAAGACCAACTGTGCGTGCCGGAGCTGAGTCTCCAGCCTCTCCACCCGGCACTTCGCTTGGTGCCGAGCCTGGGTGTGGGCTATGAAGGACACAACCAAGTTGTAAGCCGAGCCAAAGAGCTGTAAGCAATAAATAGATCTTAGTCTCAAATTAAGAATAAGCAAAAGGAAAAACACTAGACAAACATACCTGACTGTCCTCAAAAAGGAAAGCCCCAAAAGTTTGCCTCCCGAAGGCCATGATAGAAGTGTTCACCCATGGGACCATACAAATGGACCTCCTGAGCTCGCTCGGTTTGCTCGTCAGTCGGCCTCTCGTAGCCCAGTAACTTAAGCAGGCAACTCAAGACTGGATGCACCGATCACATCCGAGTGCTCCCTCACTTGGGGAGTGCCTCGCGACTCTCAGATACTACTCGGACGACCCGATTTCACTCGGATCGGCCAGCCGGCGGTCCGCCTCAGGACATGTCCCGTTTCCTTATGATACCTGCTCCCTGGCATGGTACCAGTAGATGTGGTACGGGGGTCGGCGCAGACTTTACCTAGTTATAGCGCACGTCGTGGATACCTCGCTGATTTTGTACTTTTCTGGCATAATCAGACACCCTGCACCACGCCACCCCCCATCAGTGTCAGGCTGAGCGGCGCCGATTGGCGTCGTCCTATGAGCTGACAACACCCACGCCCCTGTCTCATTCACCGGAGGATGGTTGACGCAGACAGGAGTTGTCAGCTCCCTCGGCTATATAAGCCCCTCGCCACTTCCTTCCGCAAGTATGCACGATTTTGCTTTCGTCCACCGTTTCATTGCTTTATTCTATTCTTGCGGATACTGACTTAACCGTCGGAGGGTTTTGTCGGGGATTTTTCCCGGCGGGTTTGCTAATGGTCATTTTCTCGCAGGGCGAAGCTAGCATCAGCAACTCGTAGCACTCGGGGGACCATATCGCTTTTGGGATTTCACCTCACTTCACGACAGGATCAGTTGTCATTCCTATCCCAGTACATGTTGGATATCAAAGGCGAAGTGAATTGTGAAACTGAAAGTGTTAATGTAGTTCGGGATTGTTCAGAATAGAGCAACTCGTTTGCCGAATGAAGATGTGAGCTGTGAAACTCGTATTTCGGTTTGAAATTGTTCAGAAGAAAGCAACCTGTTTTTCATGGTTTCTTGAATCCAAAAAGATAGGTATATTCTTGATCGCTTCAAACAATATAATAGGAATTGGATACAAAGGTACAGTTTTAATGCATAAGAATCTTATAAATGAGGTTTGTAATGTGGAATGATCGGAGGAAAGCTATGAATATTTGAAAAGAATCGAGAAAACTATCCTTGTGCGCACACAATCCGTTTATGGCACAATACTGTATTGCAACTCATAAAGGGTCCTGGGATTTGCATGCTACCTTTCCAAAAACAAAGTAGCAGATGCTGCTGCATTTTTGGATGAGATGGTTGCTTTTGGTTATATTCCTGATATGGTGTCTTATTCCCCAGTTATTGATTGATTTTGCAAATGTGGAGATGTCGAATAAAAGGCCTGAAGTTTTTCCATGGTATATCATAAAGGTGTTTGATATCAAACCGGATATTGTCTCCCGAAACTTCCCCTTCCCTATGTCCCAATTCGTCGGCGATAGCCGGTGAATCATCCGATCGTCGATCGGACACCACTGACGGTTTCCGATTGCCGTTCCAAATCAAACGATACCCTGGAGGAACGGTGAATGGGTTGGGATCGTCGCGATTGCGACGATCCCCGATGGATTCACCATACCTCCCCCCGCCCCCGGGTATAGTTTGGTTCAGGACAGCGATCGGAAACCCAATGGCGGAGCCAGCCTGAATGATCTACTCGGGTTGATCCCAAACTATGGGCTATAAGCAACACCGACATCATCAACCCGGGCTAGTCTTCGACGTTGACACCGTCGTTAACCCGGGCTAGCCTCCTTTATTTTTTCACATTTTTTTTCCACCTATAGAAAATTTCCTTTCCATTGTCATTAGCTACCCGGGCTACAGCCCGGGGGTAACCATGTACATAGCTCCGCCCTTGCGGGAACCACCAGTGGTTCCGATCGGATGACTCACCAGTCATCACCTGCGAGGTGGGACACGGGGATAGAAAGAGTTTCGGGACAGAGAATTCATTCTAGTTTGATGTAGAGACTATCGAAAGCCTTGACGTAAGTTAAAGGGGACAATATTCTAAAATGAGAGGGTTGGAATGTTGGGAAAAAACAGGAGGATAAGAGGACATGAACAGATAAGCATAATACAATTTTTTTTTTCATTTTCAATTTCATTAAACACATACCATATTTATAATCTACTTACATAACTCAAGGCAAACCATTAACTCTGTAATTCTACCCTACTAACTCAACTCACATAAACACATTCAACATAGAAATTTTTTCCTTTAACCACTACTATCATTAATTATCATCTCATCAACCTACTAACTCAATTACTAATTTCAAATCATTTTCTTAACATGGTCAAGTCCGATCGAGATATCCAAGACGACTTCAGGAGCTTAGCTCCCCGAACTTCATAGGACCAATTCCCCTAACCCCACACTCTACTCAGTCAACAAAAATATTGTCTATTGATCTCCCTCGACTCTAGGGACTCACAGTTCCCCAGACTCTAGGGGTTCAATTCCCCGACCACCACACTTCGCTCAATCAGCACAATACTGCCAATCGATCTCACCCGACTCCAGTGGCTCAGTTTCCCAGATTCCAAGGGTCCAATTCCCCCAACCTCAGATTTTATTTGGTCAACACAGATGATGCTAATTGATCTCCCTGACTCTAAGGGCTTAGCTCCCTAGACTTCAGCGGTCTAATTCTCCCGACCTCAAACTTTGCTTAGCTAAAAGCTCTTCTGACTCCTTGAAGATGATCAGATCACATACCCTGACTCAATGCTCCATTCAGACAGATCAGACCACCTGACTCCAGGAGCTTTGCACCCCAACCATATTTCATCCTGCTCAGTAACCCTGATCCAATTTAACCCCTCTTAAAGGGGGCATGCCTGGGAGGCCCAAAAGGCTCTATGCTTTGTGTGCTAACACCACAATTAATGAATATTATATGTGGAGTGTCAGAGTACATGGGACGGTATAATTTTACTAATATAGGATATAAGCAAAGTGACTGTTTGATACTGTGAAAACACAATGATTTGGCATTTCTCTTACTATGATGTGACTCCTAATTAATAAAAAAAGTTGTCACTTTAGTAGTATTATAAAAGGATCCTAGCATAGATATGCAATAATCTACATTATTATACTTTATTATTATTTATTTTCTTCTATTGACTTGAACGTCGGAGTGATTAAGTTAAGGAATTTCTGGCCATCCTTCTAACGCTCATTTCCGCTCTCTTTTCCCATTGCCTTGTAGGCACTATTGACCGAAGATCTTTTATCTTCTGCTCCCTCCTCTAGTTTTTTCTTCTATGATTTATGACCATGTCAACATCGGCGACAATTCACTAATGATTCATCTTTCGACACTTTCAGACATAACCAGTGTTGTCTTCCCGGTGAGGATGCACTTAGTATTCTAATTAATACATGCATGGTTTTGTTAAAGCTGGTAGACGGCGAGATACAAAGACTCAGTGGTAGTATAATACAAATTCCGATCTCCATGGAAGAGTGCAAATTCAGAGGCCCCAATATATAGTAGATTTGTGCTCAAGTTTTAACAGTAGAAAAATATGTTAACAAATTCAAAATGATTTTGCTCGCAATTATACAAGTCATATATTTTAAGTTCTTGATGATCTTGATTGATGAATGTAGATGGATTCTTAATATAATAAATGAAAACACCCACTTTTTCTTTGGAAGAAAAAATATATTTATTCATACTTAAACCATTTAATTTTTTGACCACCCTCATTTATAGTAAGCCGTGTGGCTGTGACCCTGCCTAAACTTGTGTAATCCACATCAATGTAGCTACCTGATGGCATATTAATTCAATGCTTAACTGCTTATCGTATGCAGTGGCTTGCCTGAAAGGGGAACAAGAAGTCCGCAAGCCAGCCATGGTGGGGCTCCGTCACGTCTGTCAGTGGTGTTTGTCTCCTTAGCTTGAAGTCGGAGTCTTCAAATGGAGTTATGTTCGCCTTCTCTTTGTTTTGCTTCCCCTCTTAATTCATTCTTGGAAAATGGCATCATAATTAAGTGGCCTCTTTGTTATGGAGTTGTGCGTGCTTCATTATCCTTGCGATCTTCTTGTCACTGTACTAGATCCACTTTTGCACAATTGAAGCAGCTACAATTCTTAGAATCTGAAAAAAAAAATGATCAACTAGAAGCTTATTTGATTAGCTTGGCTAAATACAACTCTGAGCTGGTACGTTGGGGACCCTTGCCATGATGGAAGCCGGACCATTCAAAAAAGGAGCCTAAACCAGTATGGCGACAGCGGACGAGAGGGAGGGAGTTTAACGACAAGAGAATGACATCGATGTATAGCAGCATCAGTGGCCATTTCCAAGCTCACCGCCATGCAGCCCCTTCCAAACAACTCCGGACAAAGAGAGCGGGGCATGCCCGAGAGAGCAAACGGTACTCTGAAACCATGCCCTGTACTCCACCACAAAGAACTCGTCGACCCCAACAATTATTCCCTTCCAAACTCTAATTTTGTCCCCCTTAATGATTAGACCACGGTGCATCTAGCAACGCACAAGAATTTTTTAAAACAAAAAAACAGAAAGTATGATTGCACCACCCACTGTGCTAGCTAGCTCCAACCACGTCGGGCTCAGTCAGCAGAAGCTCCTCCGCTTAGAAACTAAATTGCTGAGTTCATCAGAATTTGGTGTTGCGCTTTGTGAGCCCCATCGACCCGAACAGCGGAACTCCGCAGGGGCTGGAATCAGAATCAAACAGACTAACGACCATTCGCGTGTAGTCGTCGGCAGTGGCCCAGTTCGTCGCCAGTGATCAATCTTTCATGGCATCGGTTGCAACTTTTATCATTGAATCTGCTATGATGATTTCAGATTCCCAGAGCTAAGCATGTACAACAAAGAATCTGATGCACAAAAGCAACGTTTTGCTGCCTTTTCAACAAGGGTCCAGTCCTTCACTCATGGTTTCGACTGACTCGAATCGCGTGTTTGTTCCTGAGTCGGGCCAAATTGATATGATGATGCAAAAAACTTATGTGAAGTGGAAGGTCTCTCTTTTCAGGCTCACCAAAAGCAGGATAAGAAGGACAAGCCATCGCATAACCTTATATTCGCCGTGAACTCTCTTCCAAGTGCTAACTTCCAGGCGTCCTCGGACTGCTCTCCCATTCTTTTATCTCCCTTGGAAAAGTGCCTTTGCTGCTGCTCTCCTCCACCACACTAACTCCTTCAATAGCGCTCAAGCCCTTTCCTTCTTGGACTTTGCATCCTTCCAATGGATTCTCTGTTGGTCATTCAAGATCAATAAGAGAGCACAAGATCAGATGGAATAAGTGCAAAAGGACAACTTCCACCTGCTATATAAATAACACCGAGTGTTACCATCCCATAAACCTGCCCCAATTTTGTTGTGGACGCTGAATGCTAAACCCATGGGGAGGGAAAAAAACCACCACCAGACTGTCTCACAATCGTCCATCGCTCTGTTGCAGGAGAGGTTCAGACAGCTGCAGAGAGTTAAAGCGATGAGAGAAGAAAGGGAGCAGCAGAGAGCATGGTCTCAGGGCGAAAGGTCGAGCCCAGATGCTCAGTGCGTCCAGCCCGTGTGGTTTAACCATGCTGAACTGGTTCGTCCATCAAGGCCTCTGCGTGGAACTCCAACCTGTTGGCTCGATAACCGCGGTGATGATCACACAGACTTGCAGGCTGATCTGCAGACCTCACTGTCAACAAACTTGTGGCCCAACCAGACCACTTCACGGCACCCAGTTACTTGCAACGAACAGGACGTTGACACCACCCTGCACTTGTAATCATTGAACTCTCATGTTTTACAGTGTCCTCTTCAGTTCTTTCTCCAGTTTAGTTATGTAAGAGGAGCAGACAATCATGAGTGCGATGTTCATACTAGTTGTTATTACCAGGAGACTGCATGTGTATCCTACCTATCATGATCAAAGCAGCTTGGGTATTCCATCTTTTAAATAGCGAATGGAAAGAACTTTTTGCTATCCGAAGTTCTACGGAATAAATAAGTTACTACACTGTCGATCAAATACGTCGTATATGCTGTATGAGTTGGCCGAAGTTACTACCCGGAATGCTTGATCGTCCAAAACAAGCATTCAACTATTTTTTTAAAAGTAAATACAATGTGAAATATTCAATTTAATATAGATAAATATTTTTTTTTGGTTAATATGCATTTAATGTCATTTCAGATATTTGGCCATACATTAAAATCTTTAAAAATTCTTATTTCTGTCATTTGCGTAAGAATTTATTAGATTTAATTAAACCACTTTCTTAATTAAAAATATATTATATATATTGACAGTATTAATCCAATTTCTATCTTAAAAAATGTATATATTAAGGAGACATTAAAAACCAATTTATAAGTTTACATTTTATTATATTTGTTCTTAATACCTTCCCGTACATAAATATTTCGTGGCAGGAATGTAATGATTTTTAAATTTATTTTTAGTGTTTCTATTTTTATGATTTTTATTTATCGCAGATGCTTCTAGAATAGACCGGCCTGCATCGTATATATATGATATGATCCCTGGGTAGAGTTCCACCATCCGCCTCCTCAGAGTCGTCGCAAGGTTCGCCTTTCGCCGATTCGTACTCCTCTCCCCTTGCCGAGCGATAATATGGTAAGCGGCCGCCATCTGTTCATCTTCCTTTTCTTTCGACGAAATCTGTAGTATTGTTTTCCCCAATTCGCGTAGATCTGTTAAAAAAATTGAGCTATTGGTATGCATATCGCGTTGATGAGAGAGATCTCGCAATTTTGTATCTATCTTTTCGGTTTTAATTTCAATCTCGATTTTCATGGAATTTGCATTATTTTGTTTATCCTTCTATGTTTTTTCTTGTTTGGATAATTAAGAAGACCTTTAGGCCCCCATCCCCATTTATGTTTTTTTGAAATCTGTGATGGTTGTTTAACAATGAAAATTGCCAATGGTTATTGTGGCTGTAATGTAGATGATAGCAAGATTCGTGGTCACCACAATGAATTGAAACAGATAATTGCTTCAAATCGTTTTTTAATGAATATTCCATAAGTTGACTGTAAATTTAATATTTCGAGAATGGTAACTACTTCGAAGTTGTTTATGATGGTGTTTTACTTGGACAGAAATAGAAGGGGGAAAAGAAAGGATTAGTCTTTTTTTTTTGGGCTGTATAGTGCATTGAATCGAAGGAATATGAAGGAAGATATAATCCGATTAGTTCGTTTTATTTTTGACATTTATCAAATCACTTTGATAAATGCATATATAGTGCTGTATTTGGTTTTGATCAATTTATGCTCCAATGTGTTTTTTTTACCAAATCAATTCCCTTGTATAATTTTTTCCGAAATTTTCTTTGATTTTAAGTTCCCTTCAGAAGCCTAAATGCAGCTAATCTTGCAGCATAATTTCAAACTAGGATGGCCGTTAAATAGTTCCTCATGCCTTAATTTTGCATGAGATTTATGATTTGATCCTGCAAGTTGATTTAAAAATCAACACGCCTGGCGGAAAACAGCCACATTTATTGTCAATTTATGGAATCAAAATTTCAAGTTATGTAATAACGAGTATAAACGATTATCTTAAGTTGGAAGATATTCAAATATCTATTTTTCATTCAGCAGTCATACTCTCATATTGCAAGCTGATTTGCAACTCAATTTGTGGCCTATTTGTATTGATTTTTCACCTGCAGGTTTTTTTTGCAAATCTGCATTTTGTAAGGTCACTTTATGTAAAATTAAGGTCTGAGGGATTCGTTATTGAATATGTTTGGTGGGAAGGAATAATATCTAGTTTTTGTCAACAACAAAAAAAATCATGCGGCAAGTTTAATTAATGGGATCACTAAGAACTTCATGATGCATTGGATATTATTGAAGATAAAAACAAAGCACGTGATATATGAAGATAAAGTGAAGGCACGCATATCCTTTTGAAGGAAAATAGACAAGTCTACCTTAGAAAATGGAAAACATTTTTGTTGAGTCTTTAAACGAAGTCATTGATGGAGGTTGAGGATTACCTCCCTATGCTGATCTTACACCTATAGTAGATTATTAGTGTAGTTGAAAGACCTCAAAACTCTAGTTTATGCGAAATTAAGGTGTCAGGGACCCTTATTAAAGTCTTAAATTATAAACAAAATTTTGGTTTGTATAGTAACCAGTAGCAAGTGGTCTCAGAATTTTCATCCCAAGTAACATATCCTTAATTTGGTGGTCTAATTAATTAGTTTCTTGTTCATGAGAAGTTATGCAGTGTAGCACTTACAGTCATATATATGATACTTATATGATTGATTGCTTTTGAAGACCACTTCAAGGCGATATGCAGACCAAAAAATACAGAAGTTCCAGAAGAATATATCTAAGAGGGGATCAGTACCAGAGACAATAGTGAAGAGAGGAAATGACTATCCTGTTGGCCCTGTTATGCTTGGGTTCTTCATCTTTGTAGTCATCGGATCATGTATGTCTTGCTAACCTTATCTATATGTTTCTTTGGTTGTTCTCGTTTACTAACCAAGCAAGGTACTATCGTTGTCGTTATTACTTGTTCACCCCATAGCTTCTGGTCATCAAGAATTCTCAGTAGATCCAATTGAGTTATAATGCCTGGAATGCTTCTTCTTTAACTAATTAACTGTCATATAGGTATGCTAATGTACTGGTTCCCCAATTGGTTTGGCAGCTTTGTTTCAGATAATTAGAACAGCCACAAGCGGCGGAATGGCGTGAATCTGAGGGCGTAAAATCAATCAAGTGTTAGGGAGCTATTATTGTTCAAATGAAAACTACGATGTCTCCAAGCCAGATGGTTCAAAGTGTGACTATTGGTACTATGGATATGAACTAATGGTTGATGTCATTATTATTGTTTGACAATTACGGATTTGGATGCTAACGTTGCTTCGTCTAAACATCTACTCGTCGGTTTCATTTTCATTTTATTCGACTGTGAAATACATTTACGTGATGCCAAAATTCTTATCTTTCATGATGCACCTTAACCAATTTCTAGAATATTTGATTCATGAAAAAATAATAGTCGGGCTAACAAGGGTGTTATAGTACTTGCATGACACTTGTTGCAACGACGAGACTGATGGATCGAAGGGGATTATGAATAAATTTGTGGATTTAATTGTCTTTTTCTTCTTCAGTTTGTCAGCCTTCACAATTCCATCTTCTTCCTCGACGAGATCCTTGACAACGTCCCCCAATGTCGGGGCCATTTGGCTCTGTTGCTGAGTCCACTCACATCGATGTCTTCTTGTGTTCTTGTCTCGCCTTGCAACTCAACTCGTAGAGGTTGGAAATACTGCCGGTCTGATCGATTCATCTTCACTAGCTGCCTCATGGTAGGGCCTTGTGGCGCGTACCTAGGAAGATTTAAGTTGAATTGTGTCCCTGGTCATAAGCCTAACACATAACAATCATTGAAAAGTAATCAAACTTTTTAAGTTTTAATGATCAAAAAAATTGACCTCGCGACTTTTTAGCTTGAATTGTTTGTTATGTTGGTTTTGGTAAATGTTAAGTAGCATGAATTCTAAAAGCATAGAGGAACTCAAATATAGTAAATTTAAAATAAGGATATAATTTCAACAAGAATCATTAAAAAAAATAAATGGAGAAATAATTAGAGTGACGGAAATTTCTTTACCAAGAGTAAAAGAATAGTCAAATTGTCCTAATCTAATGGGACCAAACCTTGTATACATTGATGACTCCGCTTCCTTATCAACACATTAATAATAAAAGGGGATTAAAGAATTACCAACATCTAAACATATATTTATTAATTCAAATTCACTATAATAATAATTACATTATTTAATAATAATTACATTATTTAATGGTTTGAAATTTTAATGATATAAATATGTATATTTAATCACAACGAAGTTTTTATTTTTTTAAAACTAATTGACCTATTACATTTTTTAATAAAAACTAAATATATCAAATCGATAAAATATTAATTAATTTAATTTTCAAATGAATTAATTAAATTTTTTTTAACAATGATACATTTCTATTCGATTTGGACTTAGGATTTTTTGATTTAGAGATTTAAGATCCGATTTATTCAATTTAATTGAATAAGAAATTTAAAAAATTAAAACTAAACTGAATTAATCAAAATAATCAATATTTTTTAATAAAAAATAAAATTTTGAAATAACCCAATGGAATTTTTGGTTTGAATTCGAAGTATTAATTCGATTTAATTAAACTTTGGTCGGATATGTTTATTTACTATTCCGGAAGCGAACGACGGGGATAACGAGTCACCAAAATACTCCCCACGACGACGATGATGGAGAGAGGATGTCAACGCCTACGAGATTAACACGAGCGTAAAGGGGATGCACTGGAAGATGTTCCAGTGGAGCCCTCTCCGAAGCTGAAAGCAGCCCTCTATCTTCTCCGGAGAATAACGAGGAATCAAAATGCTATAGTTTTGGAAAACTTACCCCCTTTATCTGAGTGCCGAGGCGCCTTATATATCTGATATGTCTTCCTCGCACGTGTCCCCACGTCCTCCTCCACGTTCCTTAATCATCGATTACATGATAGCTATTTTCTTTTAGTAACGACCACTGTGATTATTAAGGCTTTAATTACCATGCATTGTAAACAATAATTACCTAATGACTTTCTTGTTCTAAAAGGAGGAGCGGGTGCTTGAAGCCTGACTTTCTTATCCCTACACTGATATTTAGGCTCCACTCTCCCGAGTCAGTCTCGGAGTCTTATCTCCCGAGCTGACCTCGGGGCCTTCTTCCGTTCTCCTGAGATAGTCTCGGGGGCCCGATTTCCTGGTCTGACCTCGGGGACTTTCTTCAGTTCTTCCGAGATAGTCTCCGAAGCTTAATTTCTAGTCTAACCTTGGGGCACTGGTTCGATGGGTCCTACCATGTAGCTTTCTCGTGACACGTGTCCACTCCGGGATGCTCATTCCTATCATAAGCCCCCCTTTCAAGTCTAATCGAAGGAAGTGTGGTTAACTGATTAGGTTGGTGGTACGATGAGGGGGAGCGAAGTATTTGCGGAGCCCATATTATCGTTCCTTCTTTCTTGATGACTTGTCGGGTCCTAGGAATCAAAACATTCGTCCCTTGCCCCAAGCCAGTTCTTTGAGTTAATCCAAGAGTCTTTGAGAGTTCCAAGGCCTGGTAATGATAGTTGTCCATCACCCATTAACAGCGCATGGGGTATCTTAATGGCGAGAGAGCACTCCGGCGAATAGAATACAGCAAGGTGGCAGGGTTTTTTACATGATTTCCCTCTAATGCGCTTAGTAGGGTCATACCAACTAACGGCTATAATGAACGATGATGCCTCAAGATTGGCAATTATCACCATCCACGTGTCGTGCCTCTATTTTTTGCACGAGAGCGGCTCCTTTCCTATAAAAAGGGAAGGCGAAAGCGGCCTTCTGTCTTCTTGCACCGCCGACTATCAGAGCTTGCCCATCTCGTTTTTGCCTACTAGAGTCTACTTTCGTTAGGGCTTCTTCTTCACGTGTAAGTCCCGTTCACCTTCTATCTTCTTCTTTCATCTTCTTCTTCTTATTTCATCCGAGGTCAAGGGCAAAGAGGGAATGGGGAAAAAAGACCAGGGTAAGAAGGAGAAATCAGAAGGGAAAAGGGCTTATCGTCCGGAGTGGAACGAAGTCACTTTGTCTAAGGTTAAGTCCACCACCCTGAGAGCCGCCTGCGAGGCCTACAACATTCCAATGGAGTTAGAGGTTATAAGGATCCTAGTATTGACCAGTCCCCCGTAGAACACCCCTTAGGGTTTTACACTTTCTTCTTAGGACAAGTGGATTTCGGCCTACGTTTTCGAATCCCTCCCTTTTTCATGGCCGTCTCTAAATATTTCGATGTGCCCTTGCACCAGATGACCCCAAACGCTTTCGCCCAAATGAGTGGGGCACTCTCCCTTTTCAAACTGTTCAATATACCCTTGACCCTCATTATTTTCACTACTTTTTCCTTCCGAACTTTGCGTCTAGGGAAGACTTTAGCTTCACCGCCCGTTCTAGCCACATGTTCATTAGCAGCCTCCCTTCCTCCCATAAGGGGTGGAAGAAGCGCTTCTTCTTCATTCAACTTGCTGAGCGCCCATTCTGTCCGACACACTGACATAAAGTTTTGCCTTCTCCTCCAGACTTGGACGATTTCCAACAAGGTCAGGGGTATCAGCGGGTGAGAAGCATTTTCGCTGGGATGGAGTTTCATGGCCCCAATCTGGTTCTATGCGAAGAGCTCCTGTATCAAGCTGGGATCAGCCCTAAAGTCATCTATCTTAGCCCCGACCTCAGTAAGTGCACTGTTTCATTAAACGTTTATCTATGCTAACTGACATTCTGTTGTTTGTGTGTTGCAGAGAACATTATGCTCTCCCGGGCCATGAGCAAGCTTCTCATGTGGGAGCTTGTAGATGAACAAGCTTTGACCCCTCCTCCAGCTTCCTTACCTTCCGCGGCCGAGCCTTCCGAGGGCTCCAAGCAGACCCAAGGTGAGGAGATGGACACCACTAAGCTACTCAGTGTTTAGGAAACCCCTCTTTCTCCTATTCTTGCTGAGGCAGGAGGTGGCGACGAGGAACCGCCCGCTCAGGCTTCGATGTTAGTGACAGAGCCAACTGGGAAAGTAGACCCACCTCCTATCAGACGGCTACGACTTATCCTGCCCGATGAGGAGGACGAGGAGGAGAGCGAGCCACAAGCCTCCCGTTAGAAGCCTGTGGCCCCTTTGGCCCCAACAAGGAAGAGGACCCGCTCGGCCAGGGCTACTAAGGAGGAGGAGGAGGATTCTATTCCTCTCTCCATGTTGGGGTTGCAAGTTGTAAACATAGTCCCACATCTAAACACATGGGAAAAGATCATAGGCTTATAAGGAATAATGATATCTCGATTGGTATGAGACCTTTTAGGAGAGCCCAAGAGTAAAACCATAAGGGCTTAGGCCCAAAGTAGACAATATCATGTCATTGTGGAGATATCTAAATTCCTTTTGGTCCTAACAAGTGGTATCAGAGTCAGGTCGCTCTTTATGATCCAGATCTAACCATGTGGTTAAGCCTTAAATAAAGGATGTGTGGGCTCCCGTGTCTTGATCAAGATGACCAGTTCTAGTTGCGGCTAGGTGATGAAGTCCTAGTAGGTCAGGTGGACCGAGGGGCAGAAAATCCTGGTGGGTTGAGGATCAGACATCAAAAAATGGAAAGGGTTTCTACTTGTGGTGGGGGTATGTGGTCCTTTGTTTGAGGGAGGATTGTTGGGGTTGCAAGTTGCAAACATAGTCCTACATCTAAACACATGGAAAAAGATCATAGGCTTATAAGGAATAATGATATCTCTATTGGCATGAGGCATTTTGGGAGAGCCTATGAGCAAAACCATGAGGGCTTAGGCCCAAAGTGGACAATATCATACCATTGTGTAGATATCTAAATTCCTTTTGGTACTAACACTCTAAGAGCTACCGGAGGGCGGCACCGACTACTGTGGAGCCGGAAGGTGAGGGCGAGTTCCCTGTCAGGGAGGTTAGCTTCTTTCCTCCTTCACCCAAAGTCCCTAAGGGCAAGAGGGTGAGACCAGATGAGCCCGAAGTCACCAGTGCCCGCCTGCGTCGGAAGGTACAAGCGGCCGAGAAGGCAGCGACTGGAGTCTTCCAACCAGTCCAACTTAAGGAGCTGCCACAAGGGAATCATCCTGCTAACGAGGTGACCTCCAATACCGATGACAGTACGCCCGACCCCTCAAGCGTACACGCCTCCCTGCCGCGCCTCCTACCTCTTACCCCTTGCGGATCTGGGGCTACCTCTGGAATACCTTCCCCACGGAGTCGGCAAGCCATGCGGGGGCGGACCGAAGACCACCTTACATCCCTCAGACAGATGACTTCGGCTGGGGTAATCGCGAGCTTGTACGAGTCACTCCTGAAGGTAAGCTTCTCTGTGTATTTATTTTATTTTATCCTTTTGACCCCTATTTTTCTTGTGTCAGACTACTTCCGAGTGCCTCCTTTTGGGTCGTCAGATGCCCCCCAAGCAAGAAATCGAAGCCCTACACCAGCAAGTGGCAGAATTGGAGATGGAGGTTTTTCGAGCTTGCGAGGAGGGTCGGATGCAACTGGAGGTTAGCATGGATCTCCGTGCCAAAGTAGACCATTGCCTGAACACCCTTCTAGTCTCTGAAGCATCACTGCACAGTACCCGCCATCGGGAGCGACTTCTGTCAGAGGGGACGACAACCCTTTCCGAGGAAGTGAGTCAACTGACTCAGGAGTGGGGGAGACTCCAATCTCGAGAGACGTAGTTATTGGAAGGCGTCCACCTCCTGGAGTCGTCTGCCGAGGCCTTCAATGGTCGGATCCAAGAGCAAGCAAATCAGCTGCCAAGCCAGGTCACATCTCTCGACCACCTCAGAGCGGCTTAAGGAGGCACTGGCGGCTAAGGATCAAATGTCCTCTGAGGTGGTCAAGCTTAAGACTGCACGGGACCAAGCCTTAGAAGAACTGCAGAACTACAAGGGTAAAGAAGAGTCCCAACAGGTAGAGGCGGAGATCGCATTCAAGGCCAAATTCCTCCAGTCTGAGGAGTTTTGTGACATTTTGGCTGGACAAGTCCTGAAGCGTCTCAAACAAGGCTTCAATGGGGTCATCCAACAACTCCAGCGAGCCAAGGTGCTGAAACCTGATATTGATCTGAGCTTACTTAGCGTCAGCTAGGTTTGGAAGGAGCTTCCAGCGGAGGACAAGGAGCTATAGTGCCCTTCCAAATCTGTGTTGTTATTTTTCATCATATGTATTTTGCATTTTATTTTTTGAATGTACTCAAATATGTAATATCAAACTTTGAATGAGCAACATCAAATTTTGCATGAAGTCTTTGTTATTTTCTGCGTCAATGTTCCACCTCTTGTTTACTATCGTACAGATTGTGACTACATTGTCTGTTGCTTTTCGTTCCTTCGTATAGACCTCTCGCAATCGTGAAGTCTAACGTTATGGAGGAGGCAAGGCCTAGATGCATTGTTAGTTTCCTGTGGTAGCAAGAACATGACCTAGCCTCCTTCACATCTCGGTTATGGCTACACATCTCGGGCATCCTCAACACCATGAGATGGTAGGATCTTCGACTGCTCCCGGCCGGACATCCTCAGCACCACGACCAGGTCTACATATCTTGGAAATCCTCGGCACCACGGGATAGTAGGATCTTGGGCTGCTCCCGACCGGGCATCCTCAGCACCACGGCTAGGTTTACACATCGCAGGCATCCTCGGCACCATGAGATGGTAGGATCTTGGGCTGCTCCCGGCCGGGCATCCTCAGCACTACGGCCAGGTCTACACATCTCGGGCAACCTCGGTATCACGAGATGATAGGAGCTCGGGCTGCTCCCGACCGGGCATCCTCAACACCATGGTCAGGTCTACACATCTCGGGCATCCTCGGCACCACGAGATGGTAGGATCTTCGACTGCTTCCGGCCGGGCATCGTCAGCACCACGGCTAGGTCTATACATCTCGGACATCCTCGGAACCACGAGATAGTAGGATCATCGGCTCTTGCATTTGTTCTTGGTGAGACATTTCTTCTTCTTCTTTAATCACTCAAATTGCAAAGAAATACAAGTAGGCATACAAATACATGTTTTGATCACATGGCTCACCGACTGCGATACTATTGTTGGTGACTTGCGTTCCAGGGCCTCTCCAACCTTTTGCCTTCAGCATCCTACAAGTAATAGCTTCCTCCTACAAGCTTTTGATTATGATGTAAGGCCCGCTCCATTGAGGCTCGAGTTTTCTAGCGTCGCCGACTAGTTTGGTTCTCTTCCAAACCCTATCTCCGACTCAGAAGGTCCAAACGATTACTCGGCGGTTATACACTTGCTGCATACATTGCTGATACGCAACTAGTCGGGTAATGACTTTGTCCCGCACTTCTGTCACTAGGTCTAGGTCGACAAGTCGCTCCTGATCATTATCTTCCTTGTTGTAGTGTTGTCGTCGGATTGACTCATCGCCCATTTTCACAGGAATCACTGCTTCTGCTTCATACACCAAATTGAAGGGACTCTGATCAGTCCCTTCTTTGGCAGTAGTATGGTACGACTATAGGATGCTCGAGAGTTCTTCGACCCAACTGCCTTAGAATGGTCCGACTTTATCTTGAGTCCTCTAATGATCTCCCAGTTGATCACTTCTGTCTGGTCGTTGCCTTGAGGATAAGCGACTGAGGTGAAGGCTTGGTGAATACCTAGTCCTGAACACCACTCTTTAAGTTTGCGCCTTGCAAACTGTTTGCCATTATCTGACACCGATTTATAAGAATGTCATACCTGCAGACTATATCCTTCCACAGGATCTTCATCACGGCGGTCTCTGTGATGTGCGCAAGTGGCTCAGCCTCAATCCATTTGGAGAATTAGTATACCAATACTAAAAGGAACTTCTTTGCTGAGGTCCGATTGGGAAAGGAGGTACAATATCCATTCCCCACTGATCAAAGGGGCATGAGACAGTGGAGGCTCAAACTAGTTCGGTCGGGCGGTGAGTGATATGTTGATGCTTTT
The DNA here is from genome assembly GCA_024364735.1 of Boesenbergia rotunda. Lineage (NCBI taxonomy): Eukaryota > Viridiplantae > Streptophyta > Magnoliopsida > Zingiberales > Zingiberaceae > Boesenbergia > Boesenbergia rotunda. The sequence continues at coordinate 29,595 of JAGFNQ010000210.1, forward strand.
GACAGGCTTCGCACCCGGTAACAAATTTAGTAGCATCTGCTTGCAGCATGGACCAAAAATATCTGGCCAGAATCATCTTTCTAGCCATGGATCGCCCCCCAATATGACTTCCATATATGCCTTCGTGAACCTCCCGCTTGATGTAGTCGACCTCCCCTGGACCAATACACTTGAGCAACAGTCGGGCAAATGCTCTTTTATATAACTGCTCTCCGACCAACGTAAATCTGGCAGCCCTACAACGGAAGAACCGAGCTTCCTTATCACTCGCCGATACAATTCCACTGTGTAGGAACTTCACATACAGTTCTCTCCGGTCAGGTAATACAGTGTCAGCAGCTTCTTCTTCGATCTGGGCCACGGCTCCTTCTGGAGCGCTAGGCTCTTCTAGCGTTCATAGTGTAAGGGAGCTCGCAAATTTGGCTAATTAATCTGCCTTGACATTATCAGCTCGAGATATCTTCTGCAGAGCAACTTCAGTGAAAGAAGAAGTCCGTTGCTCATATATGATTACATACCTTTGCAGACGCTCATTTTTAACTTTGAATTCTCCTTTTAGCTCTGAGCCACGTGCTGAGAATCCGAATACAAGATAATCCGACTAGCTCCCACTTGCTTGGCAGCTTGGAGCCCCATTATGATCACCTCATATTCGGCTTCATTATTGGTGGCTCGAAAGTTGAGTCGGAATAATAGTTGTAGGACGTCTCCTCTGAGAGATCATCAGAACCCCGACCCCACTATGCTTGTTATTGGAGGAGCTATCAACATAAAATTTCCACACTTCGTTAGCTTCAAGTCATGGGATAACTTCGAATATAAAATTAGCTAGAGCTAGAGTCTTGATAGCAGTACGAGGGTGATACTCAATTCTATACTCACTCAATTCTATCGTCCACTTGATCAGTCGTCCTAAGGCCTCTGGATTTGTGAGGATGCGTCCGAGTGGACTATTAGTGAACATCACGATGGGATGAGCCAAAAAATATGATCGCAGCCTTCGTGCCATTAATACTAAGACATATGCCAACTTCTCCAGGGCAGTATAGCAAGTCTCTGCCTCCTTAATAAGGTGCCCAAAGAAATAAATGGGATACCGAGTAGTGCCCTCTTAACGAATAAGCACATAGCCTACAGCTTGCTCAGCTGCAGACAAGTAGACAAATAACATTTCTCCTTCAAACGGCTTATATAGAATGAGAAATTCAGAGAGATATGCTTTTAAATGTGTAAAAGTCTTCTCGCATTGATCATTCCATTCAATTTTCAATTTTAACTGCTTTCCTTAGAATTTTGAAGAATGATAAAGTTCTGTCAGCAGATCTGGAGATGAATCGGGACAAAACTATAATTCTGCTATTCAGTCGCTATACGTCTTTGAAATTGCGAGCGAATGACATGTTGAGTATATCTTGCACTTTCTCAGAATTAGCCTCAATTCTTCTCTCGGTGACCATGTAACCAAGGAACCGACCACATTCACCACAAACATACATTTAGAGGGGCTTAGCTTCAGTCGATTGACCCTCAAGGTGGTGAATGTCTCCTCAAGATCAGCTATCATGTCTTTCCCTTTCTTCGTCTTGACTAGGATAACATCAACATATACCTCAATATTCCTTCCAATCTGGTGGCGGAAAACCTTATCCATCATCCACTGATAGGTTGCCCCTGCATTGTGCAACCTAAACGGCATGACATTGTAGCAGTAAGTGTCATCTGTCGTTACAAAACTAACCTTCTTTTAGTCTTCCCGAGCTAGGGGAACCTGGTGGTATTCCTGATATGCATCCAACATCAAAAATAAACTCACAGCTAGAAGTTGAGTCTACCAACTAATCAATGCAAAGCAAGGGGAAATCAGTAGTAATTCTCGTGATTTCTACAGCCTGTTGAGGATGAATTTGTACTTCTTCGCTCTTGACCTCCCGACATTCCTCTTTTGCTCCTTCCTTTTCTCGGGGATTGACCAGGTCGATTTGCAAAGCTTCGTGAGTCCTCAGGTTCTTACGGGGTTCTATCCTAACTTCCCTATTGTAACACCTTCGGGAATCTAGTTGGTCTCCTTTGACTTTAGCCACTCGCTCTCGCATATTTTCACTAAGTGTATCAGAGCTCTTTAAATAATAATCATTTAAATTAACAAATGAAATTTAAAATAAAAAATATATATGTAAGAGAATGAATATGTCAGAGAATGTACATGTGAGAAAATATATATGTGAGATAATGTGTATGTTACATGTGGACCCCACAAATAATGGGGGTTGAATGTTAAACGAATATGAGAGAATAAAGATGTTAATATTAATGTGTATGTGACATGTGGGTCCCATGCTTTTTAGGAGGTGGTAGATGTTATAACGTTAAAGTTGTTAAACGGTTGCGGATGCCTAAATTTGGTCACCTGGATTGATTTTTTCTTTGATTATCTTTGAGCATATTAAATTTTTTATTTATATTAATTACTATAATACTGTTAAAATAGGTAACATATTTGATATAAATATCACGAGTACTTTTCGATTTATACCGATGGCTGATGAAAATTTTCTTTGGGACTGGACCAATCGTCTGAGGTTCGACGTTACCAAACCTCGTTAATCATTTTTTAGATTTAATATAAATACGTATATTTTAAATTAAAGTCACAAAACTCATATTATAATTTATTTTAAAAGAATTAATTTTTTTCTTAATTATATTGAGTCCATTAAATTTTTATTTACATTAATTATTATAGTAATAATGGAAAAAAATATATTTGATATAAATATATTTATTTTAAATTAAAACTACAAAACATATATTATGATTTATTTTAAAATAAAATTTCTTCTAATGATATGTCACTCTATAAAAATAATATAATAATATAAAAAATTTAAATTTAAATTTGGATTATAAATTAGGTAAGTGGCCCATTGAATTTTCTACTCTAATTCTAAATTTTAGAAATTTTTTTCTTAATCTAAAATTTGTCGCAAATTTTATACCGTAAAATTGGTGACGAATTCATTATTAACGATGAAATAATTTTATTACTAATTTAAGAACCAAATTTATTTTGTCACAAATGTAGTTGTTAATTTCTCACGATTATTTTTTCATCATAAATTTTATTATTAATTTGTGATTTTTTTTATTGTTGAAATTTGCTATTAAATTAGTTGTTTTTTTTTTTTTCTGGTGCTGCCATTATCTGGCGGCAAAGAGCGATTCGTTCACCTCAGCATATTCGTCAATCCGTTTTAAAATTAATACGAAAAGGATAAATCATAAAGGATATTAATCCGAATGTTATAATTAATACGTGGAAAGAGCCCCGCCACTATCTGATTCGCACGGGTCGCAGGCCGAGATGGATACCTAGTTTTAACTTAAGTGGTTAAAATTTTAATTTAATAAATTTAAATTGTTCGCTGAAACGGATTAATTCGACGCCCCTATTTAAATTGACGATCCTGAACGCAGCAGCTGGAACGACGGTCCAACAACTACACGATCCATCCTAGAACTCCTAATTGTACATTTCGGTCGCAAAGGCCATCATGACTGCCATCCAAATCAATTCCCCTCAAATCCACACTTCGAAGCAATGATAAAATAAAAAATTAAAAAAAAAAAAGGGACGTTTGGTAGGGAATTAAATGGCCGAGTTAGATGGTTTCAATAAATTCCATCGCCGTACTTTTTTTTCTTGGAAATCTACTTTAGATTTCCCCAAAGCAGTGATAATTAAAGGGTCCATGAATGCCTCCAATAATTCTACCTCCCCATGGGACCTCTCCTCATTGGCGATGGGCGATGGCGTGGAATCGCAAGTGAATGAGAGCTGTCATTGACCCCAACATCCCTTCACAATCTGTGACGGCAACGTACACATCGATTCCCCACATCAGACACGCATCATTGCAACTGGATCGCAAGACCAAAAGTACACGATCGAGCAAGATCATCTCAACCCCGTTCCTCATCCGAAAAGAGACGTCAATCAACAGAAATGATTGCGGAACTTTGCACCTTTTGAGCACACTGTTTTGTGCGATTCAGGAACCCGTTGCGTATTAAATAGGATACAAAAGAGATAAGCAAGATAAGCTCATGAATGAAGGGATCTGAGACTAAAAAATTCCGGAGTTTTGATGCGACGGAGGCGGAGACAAGGCGATGGTCAATGAGAGTGATGATGATGAGAGAGGCAGCGGAAAGGAAACCGGCCGGCTTTTTTGGCAGTATTTCAGGATCGTATCGTCCCTGCCGCAGCGCTGCGGCAGCTGCTGATCTTCTTTATCGCTGCGTCTTCAGGGGACGTCTGTTTTGCCTGCAAATCTTCAAAATTAAACAGTCGATTAAATGTGTAAAATTTCTGTTATCAGAGAGAAATTTTCTAAAGGCAAAGCTACGAAATTATTGAAAAAAATGAAACTGTGTGGAAACCCACGCTACAGGACGAAGAAAGGGAGGATGCTGTTGAGGGGGCAGCGCCCGGCGTGTAGAGGTCGGAATGTCAGCACGTGTCCTTGTTTTCGACGTGGACGGTCGTGATGCGACCGCGGGGAAACTCTGGGTCTCCTTAACCCGAGTTAACTCCGCCGCTTTATTAGACTCGCTTCGCAATTTTTCGGTCTCCTTGGCTTTGTTTTCTAGACGAGGGAAGTTCTCGCGCCGCCCGAGGAGACAACGCCTCTCGCCGTCTTCCTTCGTCTCCGTAGCTCGTCTGGTGGCGGCGATCGGGTTTCGTTGGCAGCGTGGGAGAGCAGAGAGGGGAATAAAAATCTGCGTCTTTGTCGTCGGTGGAAAGGTTGCTGTGAGCTCTGGTTCGTTGCGTATTTTGGGGCTAATAGGGATTCGGACGACTGGTAGCCGGGGAAAGGTTCCCTTTTATTGTGGAGAGAGAGTGGCTAGATGATGGAGTATGAGAATACCTCCGTCAAGACCGTCACTAATTCCGGTTCCGGTGGAGCTAGCGTCGATGCGCGCCCGTCAACGGGGCAGCCTCCGCAGATTCCGGTTAAGAAGAAGAGAAACCTACCCGGAACGCCAGGTAAGTGGTATTGGAGTCGTTCGATTGTGATGCTAAGTGTTTGAATCTTGTGAAATTCGAATGGGTTTGTGTGGTGAATAGATCCGGAGGCGGAGGTGATTGCTCTCTCTCCGAAGACACTACTGGCGACAAATCGATTTGTGTGTGAGATTTGCAACAAGGGATTCCAGCGGGATCAAAACCTCCAGCTGCACCGGAGAGGGCATAATTTGCCATGGAAACTGCGGCAGAGGACGGGGAAGGAAGTGCGGAAGAGGGTTTATGTCTGCCCGGAAACGAGCTGCGTTCACCACGAGCCGTCGAGGGCGCTCGGCGATCTCACCGGCATCAAAAAGCACTTTTGCCGGAAGCACGGCGAGAAGAAGTGGAAGTGCGATAAGTGCTCTAAGAAGTATGCCGTGCAGTCGGACTGGAAGGCCCACTCCAAGGTCTGCGGCACACGCGAATACCGCTGCGACTGCGGCACCATCTTCTCACGGTAACCCCATGAATCCTGCATAGGTGTTGTGTGATTTTGCATTTGGATATTTCATTTGTCCTCGTTTAATTGTTTGTGTAGGAGAGATAGCTTCATAACCCACAGAGCCTTTTGCGACGCTCTAGCTGAGGAAAGAGCTAAAACAGGAACAGCTATTCTGACGATGAATGCGAAACCGGATGTGGATGATGGAAAGGTGACGGAATCTATAAAAGCAAAAGTGGCGGTGGCGGCAGCTCGGGAGACAGCTTCTGCGGCAGCAGTCGAGACTGCATCGCCGATGGATCGGCAAGGTCGGTTTTGTCGTTTGTTCTTCGTTTTTTTTGTTCATCCTTGAATCCTCGTTATGACTGCATATTAGTTTATGGAAAGAGAAAGAACTTTGCAAATGGTTTTTGTCGGATCTGAAGCTTCTGATACAATAAAAAAACGCAACTTTGCTGGGATTAGGACATGGCGATTGTGTTTTTCGTTTTTTTATGCTGTCCGAGTTGCCTACTTCGTGGATCCAAACAGATTGGAAGATGGAATTTCTGTGATGTTGGAGAGAAGAAACTACGATCCCAGTCGCTCAGCTAAAGAAAGAAGCTGGATTGAATGGAAAGTTAACAGGAAATCTACTCATCTTCATGGCATCATTATGCTTTTTTACATTTCTTTCTTTTGCTTTCACTTCTTAGGGAAACTAATAGTGCAAGAAAAAGGACCACACCTTTTTGAACGCGATCGTAGTCTCTTTGCAGATCCGGAGAAGTCGACCGGGCTCCTGCAACACGTGCCGCCCGCTTCGTCGACGCTGGCGAACACCAGCGGCGCGGCCGCTTCCTCCGCCTCTGCCACCACCAGCGGCAACAGTGGCAGCAGCAGCAGTAACAACACCAGCATGTTCGCGAGTCTCTTCGCCTCAGTGTCCGCAGCCACCGCATCCCACTGCAGCGCCACCTTCTCGGACCTGATGGGCGCCATGGCCGGTCACTCCGACCGCCCCCTCGGGGAACCGCCCTCCCTCTGTCTGGCCACAAACGGAGGGCTCCCCTCCTCCTGTTCGCGCCGCACGGTCGATCGCACGACCGGCATCCGTTCGCCCCGTCGCCGGCCTCCTCGCACATGTCCGCGACGGCATTGCTGCAGAAGGCGGCTCAGATGGGCGCTGCGGCGACCGGCTCATCCTTTCTCAGGGGCTTCGGCCTCGACGCCCGCTCGGGGCAGCAGGAGATCAGTATCGTCCGTGACAGCACTCTGCAGTGGGGGCACCAGCCGGAGCCGGTGCCTATGCTGTCTTCCGGGCTCGGCCTCGGACTCCCTTACGGAGAGGACTTGATGATGGGCTCTTCTTCTTTGTACGGGGCCAAGCCGGCCACACTGGATTTCCTCGGACTTGGAATGGGGCCGGTGGGTGGTGATCCCAATGGAGAACTATCGGCGTTATTGTCTTCGTCAATTGCTGGAAGCCGTCTCGATATTGGACCAGGAGCAGCTGTCGCCGGAGGACGAAAAGGAACGGAGCGGAAATCTACAAGTCCAGCGAATCCGTAGAAGAAGAAGGCATGTCTCAGTTTTCCCTTCGTTATGTTTAGCTGTAGAAACAATGTTCTAGCTAGTGTTCTTTGGTTAATTAGAAAATAGGCAGGAGCTGAGCTATTCATATATTTCCATGTCTTCTGTTTTTTCCTGTTTGGTTCTTCGATTCTTGTTTGTTTTGTCAAAGTGGAAAACTTCTGATGTTACGGGGAAGACACAGACGTACATATTGTTCATGCTTCTTTGATAATGAGTAATTAATTAGTGCCCAAATGATCACGTTGCATGCATTTTCTTTTTCTGAAAACAAGAATCCCCTTCTCAATCAAGTATCAACCAGAAACAAACACACTCATTTTGTTCTTTCTCAACAAAATGGCATGGTAGCACAGTCTATTGTTTCAATGATTCTTCGTTCTACTAGTCCAGAAACTTCAAACCATAACCCTTGGAATTTCTCTACTTCAGGCTTGGTACCGTGCACTAATCTGTCAACAACACCTTCTCTCAAATGCCATTCTGTCAAGCATCCGGCACCTACTAATGAAACTGAAACAACACCAGCAATAGTAGTTCCGTCACACACTGAACATGAGAAACTTGCGCGACGAACTAATCGACATTCAATGCCCCGCGTAACACCGTGGCTCAAGTTTCTTTCCTAGAGGCCATGAATCGGTAGGAGAGCCGCCTTTATTTTTTTCAAAAATCTACTTGAAGTTAATCCAAGTCAAAAGTTTGCCGATATATATTGACTTTTCTACATGGGTTTCAGTCGCGGTCCTGAGTTAATTAGCATCTCATGATGCCGTGTGGAACCGACCTCGTTGTCGTTTAGCATAGTTTGGAATAATATTTATCGTCGTCTGGCCCCGGCCGGCCATTTATTATGTCTCAGTCCCCCTACGTTTATTGATTACTTGTCTCACTCGCTCACTTCTCCTCGCGTTGAACCAGAAATTGAATGATGAAGTGTTTTACAAATCCTATGGCTGTTTGAACAATCTTCGTGTGTTAGTTTGACTTTGTTCTGCAACTATGGCCAAAATTTGTGGCATCTCTTCGTCATCTTCGGTATCCATTGGATAGTCTTGATCTTAGCTCAGCAGTGGCTGTCGAAATGTGTATGTTAAACCAGGCATAATTAAAAGAAAAGAGGGGCTTGAGATGAAATATAATGAATATGATAGAAGTAATCCTTGGAATGAAGAATCAAACTGTCTGCCTAATTGATTGGAATAATAAGTCGATGTTAGAAGTGTTTTGATAGTTAGAAAAACATAGATGATATTTTGACAAAGTTATTATTAAACATTAGAGTTATCTTCAAAATAATTTTATAGTTTATTTGGTCAGCTTAAAGCTTGATTAAGGTGACTTTGGTCTTGATAAGAAAAAGGAAGGCAAACACAGAATGTCAACCCAGGGATTTTTTGTATTATTATCAGATCCAAATAACTTAAACAAACAAAAATTATTTGATTAATTCAGATGTCCATTCATTGCATTTGTTTTCATGTGCACAATTTGTTAATATAATAGATCAAATTAATTGTGAATGTATTTAATTATATTTTTTCACACTAATTTCTCTTTTTCACATAGACTTAGCAATCAATTAATAATCTAACCGATCAAACCGATTAAATCAAAATCAAACTTTTTTTTTTACACACTGTACAAACGAACTCCCCTACAACCATCGAATAAATTAAATAAAACTAATAAAAAATCGATTAATTTGATCGAAAATCAAGCGTCAGAAAAATCACATCAGCCATCATCGGCGTCTTCTAATCCGTGTTAACGGGCGGTGATTTGCGGGTGTCACAAGAAGCAAAGTAGGAGTCCAGCTCCACCGGTTGAACCCATAGGGAGTGGTGCGGCCGCATCACTATGCATAAACTGATGCTAAAGATTAAAGTGTTAACTGCAAAAGAAACCTGAAACTGAGATATTCAGATGAGAATTAACAGGCCCTAAAATACCATCACTTTGCCTATTCACTCTAGTGTTAAGGAAAACTATGTTTCTGAAATATAATTCATCAGAAACAGTAGATGAATGTTGGGCTTGACGAAACAGTTACTTCATATCTGTTGTAGAGCCACAAAAAACAGGTTCAATCTCTGGTATTAAAAGAACTTGCTCACATGATCATATTAAGAAAATGACTGAAGATTTGTTTTACATTTTGATATTGAAGCAACACTGCAACATGAAAGATAATTTGCAGGAAAAGTTGACTTAGCTTATTGAGGTTCAACATTAGAAGCATTAGTGTTTTTTTAAGCTTGCATAGAATTCAATCAAATCAGGAAACTCGTCCTTATAGCAGAGGATATACTTCTCCATGAATTTCATCTCTGAATATATCATGCATGTTGAATATTTGGTAGCTGTTTTGTAGTATCCCTTGGACTTCAAGAATGTCATGATCTGATATCTCGGAATCAACCTTTTCTCCAAGCTAAATGTCAACAATATTGGACGCATCATCACGTCAGATGACGCATATCCAACCTCATTCACAAAGAACTCCATTTTTCTCTGCAATGTCTTCACAGATACTGTTGGGAAGGTAGGACACTTTCTGAATGCAGCAACAAAATCGTCTTCGGACCACCCGAAGCCCCTGAACAACTCCATTTGCATCTTGAACTTGTTTGGATTGACCAGGTAAAGAGCAAACAGAGTAAAGTGGAACATCCCAGATGTCTGCGGCACTCCCAAGTTCTCCACGCGACTGACCAAGGATTTCAATGAATCAGGTTTTTGCAACACAATGCTCGGATGATACTTCAAGATAGAAGAGAGCTTCTGGCCAGTGATTCCACATTTCTGTAGAATCTCGAGGTTGGGCTGGACCCTCTTCGGGATGCTGTACCCAAGAAACCAGTGACGACGCTTCAAAAGCTTCGGTAGAAAATCCTCGGACCCAGATAGACTTTGCCAAAATTGGATCTTTGATAGAATGCCTTCCATGTTGTTCTTGATGGCAAAGGGATTTGACTGGACGAGGTGGACGACGTCGGACCGGGAGAGACCCAGATCCTGGAAAGCTCGGAACTTTGGGGCCAGAGATTTCTCTACGTCCAAAAGAAGACATTGGGGAAAGAAAACTAGGATATTTTTCACAGATTTGTCCTCGAATCCGTAACTTTTAAAGAAAGCAAGAACGGAGTCTGGCTGCTGCCGGGATTTGATGCCGCGGAGAAACTTCGAGGTATCAGCGGCCTTCTTCTGGTCGAAGCCGCAGGATTCGACGAGGTACTGCGCCATGAACATGTGCTGCCCAGTGCTGGAGCCAGCGGAAGCGGCGTCGGAAGAGTAAGGGAAGACGGCGATGAGGAGAGCATCGCGGGAATGAGGAGAACGATTAGGAGCGAGAGTTTTGGAGATGAGGGAGAAGAAATGGAGCCTCTTCATAGATCTCTCCTCTAATTTTTCTCCTCATAAAACCCTAGCGACGGTGTTCTAGGCGGCGGGTTGAGACATAGTCGGTGTCTTGTTACATTACTATATAAAATAAAATTATAAAAAGTATTTTAATATTAATAAAATTATAAGTTATTTTAGAAAATAATTAAATTACAATTTTAATTTTACCCTTCTTGTGCTCTTTTGCTAGCCATTAGTATTTGAAGGAGATATAGTATTCATATTTTATTCGCTAGCTGGTTTTGTAACTTTTAAAACGGTATATTTTTAAAATGGAGGGGTTCTGACGAAATCGAAATAAAAATGCGTGACATGCATCTTGAGTTTGGCAATTCACGCAGGGATGGAGTCAAAGGGGGCGATGTAGATCTGTCCATCCGGACCCGGCCCAGGTCAACGGGCCGAATCGGAATCGGAACCGGCCCGGCAGGATGCCAACCCGGTTCCGATTCAGGGCAGCTGAAAACCGCCAAACCGGCGGTTAACTGCCGGTTCCAACGGCACTAAACCGGCGGTTAACCGCCGGTTCAGTGCCGTTTGAAGGGGTTTTTAATTTTTAATTTTTATTTTTTTCAACGGTTGAGATTATTTGATCGTTTTTTGATCAATGAATATGATTTAGTAACCGTTATGATCCAAACTCTATAAATAGAGAGTTCATTTGATCATTTTCATACATATCTTCTCTTCTCTCATTCTCAAATCTCAAGTCTCAACTTCTCTCCGCGTTCTTCATTTTTCGACGATAATGGAAGGTGGTCACGGAGCTTCATCATCTCGATCTCGGAGGGGAAAAGAAATAGCGTACGAGGATCCTAACCTTCAAATTCAATCCACCGATGATGAGACCGAGTCTCAGCCCCAACGCCCTCCGATCCCCGAAACACAAGAAAGTATCGATGCGATTACTTCTAAGGTTAGGAAAATCCTCCTTTAAAATCTTCTATTTTCACTAAATATTTTGAGGTCATATTTCCGTCGGGAGAATTGCGTGCAAAATGCAAGACATTGCAATCCTTCCTACAAATTCCAAGTCGGCGGCGGCTATGGGTCGTTGAAACGACATGTAGAAACAAAGCACCCGACGGAATATGGGCTTGACTGCTCTCAAACACAATTATCAAGATTTTCTAGTGGTAGTAGTACTGATTCTGGTTTATTTTTATATTCAAATAATAAATTAAGAGAATCATTAGCTAAATTTGTTTCCGTAGAATATCTTTCTTTTAATTTTGGATCTAAATGCACATTTAAAGATTTTTGCAAAGAATCTTTTAATCCTGCTGCTAAACGTGTTCCTAGGACTACACTTACTTGTACAATTAAAAGATTAGTAAAACAAGGAAAAAAGAATTTAATTGATGAATTTAGTAAATTAAATAATAAAGTTTCTTTATGTTCCGATATTTGGAGTGATCATTGGCAAACTCATTCTTATTTGGGTGTGACATGTCATTGGATTGATAACTCTTGGATCCTCCAAAAAAAGATTGTTAGCTTACAGAGTTTTTGATGAATCACATACTGCCCATAACATTGCACAATTATTATGTTTAATTTTAGACAATGCTAGTTCTAATACAATTTCTATAGATGAACTAAAATTTGTTTGTCAACCTGTTATTGATGATTTATTTTTTCATATTCATTGTGTATGCCATGTTTTAAATTTATGTGTTCAAGATGGATTAAAACTTTTAGAAAATTATATTCAATCAATTAGAATCGCAATTTCGTACTTATGGTCTCATCCATCTATGATGAAACAATGGGGTAGATTTTATAAAGTTAATGGAATGAGACCTAAAAAATTTCCACGTGATGTTCCAACACGTTGGAATTCAACATATCAATTATTATAAGATTCATTTTAATATAAAAATTTATTATGTTTATTTTTTGCACAAAATAGTAATACTAATATATATTTATTTTCACAACAATGGAATATTTGTAGTAATATTTGTGAAATTTTAAAAGTATTTAACGATGCAACTGAACAACTTTTCGGTGTTTATTATCCCACTGCTCATTAATTTTAGTGAATTTTTGTAGTATAGTATTAATATTAAATGAATATGTAAATAATGAAGCTTTAACTTTATGCATATTAGCTATGAAAACTAAATGGGAAAAATATTTTATTTTATTTCTGAAATTTATTTAATTGTATTTGTTTTAGATCCTAGATTTAAATTTAAAGTTTTATAAGAAATGTTAACTTTATATTATGACGCTTTAATTCCTATTAAAGATTCTTCCTCTCCGGATCCAGTTAATATTATATATAATATTAGAAATTATTTATATGATCTTTATAATCAATATTATGTTAAATATGGAATACAAACTAATATTTCTGAAACACAACAACCTACTAGTACTAATTTAAAACTTACAAAAGTACAACTTTTATTAAAAGAACGGATGAAACGTCCACGAGGATCCTCAAGTTCCACACAGGAACTTGAGAATTATTTTATGACTTCTTTTGATTTTAATGAAGTAGATAGCGAAGATTTTGATATCTTGAAGTGGTGGTCACAGAAGGCTCAAAGCTTTCCCGTTCTCTCCGTGATCACAAAAGAAATTTTAGCTTCTCCAGTGTCAACTGTTGGTGTGGAGCAGACGTTCAGTGTCGGCGGCAACATATTAGACGAACGACGATCAACTATGTCTCCCGACTCATTGGAAGCTCAAGCATTACTAGACGATTGAACCAGAGCCGAGAAAAGAATCCAAGGACTGCAACTTTCAGAAGACGAAGTCGAAGAATTTGATACCGAAGGAACGAATACAACGGGAACGGGAGGAAATGGAAGTGAGTGATTAAGAATGTAAAAGGGTAAAAATGTAAAAGAACTACGTGGACTTTAATTCCCCTACACCCTGAGGGGATACGTAGACAACTTATATAAGTGTAAGCTTTTTTTAAATAAAATTTATATTTTAAATTTAATTTTTAAGTTTTAATTTTTTTAATATAATAATCTTGAACCGTGGCGAACCATGAATCGGCGGTTCCGAACCGTGAATCGGCGGTTCCGAACCGTGAACCGTAACCGGCTTGGGCGGTTAAGGTTAAGGGTCGACCTCCCACGAACCGTCGAACCGGCAGTTCCAAACCGTAGAACCGGCGGTTCCGAACCGTGGTCGGGGCGATGTGGGGTCGCACTCTCTCAACTTTTTATTGTAAAATATGTTGGGGCAATCTATGGTCTGGAGTGACCATGTGTTTTGATGTTTGGGCAAATAGTTTAAGTTAGGTTTACCCTTGTGATTTGATATGTGTGATTGAGTTTGCAGGACTTAGTGAGTCACACATGGAGTACGCATCTGAGGGACGAGAGCCGAGGGAAGAGGACTCCAAGGGCAAGCAGGGGGAAGTGGACTTCAAAGGGCATACGTGAAGGATGGCATGGAGGCAAGCCGATGGCTTGTGTACACATCTGAGGACGACAACCGATGGAAGCGTGAAGGAGGGTCTTCGGAGTGAGGGAGAGTGAATATGTAAGCTGGGCAGTCGACTGGGAATGGATCAGTCGACTGCCAGCGGGGAACTCGAACTCACAGAAAGATTAGTCGACTGGTCCCAGTCGACTGGTCTGGGACCAGTCGACTGATCAGGTTAAAAATCTAGCCATTGTGTTAGCCGTTTGCTTGCTTTTGCGGTGGGATCAGTCGACTGTTGATGTAGTCTGACCCTGATTGTTGTTTTGGTGTTGACACCGATTTTAGTTTAGGTTGATGATTATGATTAAGTCCTGATCGGGGATTAGGCACGGAGTAAATGAAATCCTAACCTGAAGGGTTAGGTGTGGAAAATCCTAGCTTGGAGGGCTAGGTGTGGAGAAATCCTAGCTTGGAGGGCTAGATGTGAAAAGTCCTAGCCTGGAGGGCTAGGTGTGTGAAAAGTCCTAGCTTGGGGGCTAGGTGAAAAGTCCTAACTTGGAGGGTTAGGTGAAAAGTCCCAACTTGGAAGGTTAGGTGAAAAGTCCTAGCTTGGAGGGCTAGGTTGATGAAATCCCGGTGAGTGAAGCCGGGTCTCGGTGAGTGAAGCCGGGTGACCGAAACCCTGGTGAGTGAAGCCAGGTCCTAGCTAGGTTGGATGAAATCCTGGCTTGGAGGGTCAGGTCCTAGCTTGGAGGGCTAGGTTGGAGTCCCTGGATTGGTCTGGTGACCGATCAGGGAAGTTGGCACGCTGCTCCTTCGTGGATCGGTCTGGTGACCGATCCAGCGATGACTGATCGGTCTAGTGACCGATCAGGGAGCATGCAGTGAGGTTGGAACCTACTGCTCGGCTCCTGATCAGTCTGGTGACCGGTCAGGGAGCATGCAGTTCACTCACTGCCTTGCTCCTGATCGGTCTGGTGACCGATCAGAGAGCTCACAGTGAGTTGAGTTCCCCTCTGCTCTGCTCCTGATCGGTCTGGTGACCGATCAGGGAGAGAACAGAAGGTTTTCTGTTTGGCTCCTGATCGGTCTGGTGACCGATCAGGGAGAGAACAAAAGGTTTGGGTTGACTTCTGTTCGTCTCCTGATCGGTCCGGTGACCGATCCAAAACTTAGGATCAAATGTTCACAATTACGGATTCCTCAGCGTGGACCGATCAGGCTGAAGCCTGATCGGTCAGGGAGGTTCCTGATCGGTCTGGTGACCGATCAGGTCACAGCCTGATCGGTCTGGTGACCGATCAGGACCGCGTGGCCGAGAAAGCTGGGAGTCCCAGCAAGGCGGTGGATCGGTCCGGTGACCGATCCATGAGCCCCGGATCGGTCCGGTGACCGATCACTTTAATTCAAAATGCACTGTCAGACGCTCTGATCACGTCTGAACATATCTGATTCTATGTGCTTAATCACTGATACTTGATTCTCTGTTTTGATATGCTGTTCTAATGCTCTGATTAAGTGTGCAGGTGACAGGGATGAATTCAAACACTCAAGGAGAGTCAATGGAAGCCTTTCCTTGGAGCAGGTTTGTCCATTTGCCATCTCAGGTTGCAACGGCTGGAGCTGCTGACTGGAGCTTAGCTGAGGGAAGCTCAGGGAGTCCAGGGAGAGCTTAGTAGTAGCTGGTTGTGGCAGGAGAGCAGCTGGAGGCTGCAGTGAGGTGGTGACCTGGCCATTAGTGGAGAGTCTTAAGCAGCGTAGCGGAGAAGAGCTGGAGAGGTTTCTGGCTAGAGTTTGCTGGCTTGAGTTCTTGCTGAGTGATCAGTTCTCTACACTTTGCTTGTGCGATCTGTTGTTCCATCATCTTGAGCTGTGATCTTTGAAGCAACCTTGAGTTACTTGAGCACTTGGAAGAAGAAACAAGGAGCTTGAGTCCATCAGCGAGAAGACACGAAGAGGAGAGTCTTGCGTGAGATCTGCGCTGGGTGGAGCTCGGAGAAGTTTGCTTGTGTTCTTGTGGTTCCAAGGGCTAAGTAAGATCCTTCTTGTGTTTCCTGTACTTTATACTTCATCATCTTGAAACGGTGTGGAGAGGTTACTCCACCGAGAAGGAGGTTGTTTATTATCCGGATTTTCCGGGGCTTGATCTGCCGACGATCAAGGGATCGCCCACCTTAAGGGCACGCCAAGGAGTAGGGGCAAGTTATCCCCGAACCTTGTAAATCCTCTTGTTAGCGTTTTGCCTCTGTGTTTAGCTTAGGGTTCATTTCTGCATACTCTATTTTTCTTTAGCTTCCGCTGTGCTACTAACATTTGAGGTGCAGAAAATCGATAAGTGCTAAAGTTTAAGTGTCTGGCTACATTCACCCCCCCCTCTCTAGCCATCCAAGTTCCAACATCGACTGCCCTGGGGCAGTCAACTGGCAGCGGCTAGTTCAACCTTAGGCTCTATTAAAGATAGCTTCGTTTTGGCTGGGAGTCTTTGACGAAATGAGCTTGGTTAGAGTTCATTAGTAGTCTTTTGTGCACAGAAGTGTCGTTCGGGTTGTGGCAAGGTTTCTCCACCCACAAGGAGCTACACGAGCTAGCCGGAGGGCATCGGGGAGTCATCCACCGATGGATCGGGATCGTCCACCTTACGGACAGCCGTGGAGTAGGAGCGTCATCTCCGAACCACGTAAAGGTTTGGTGTTAGCGTTTGATTGTTTACATTGTTTATAGTTCCGCTTGCGCACGCTAACGTTGTAGGTAGAAAAATCGAAAGATCGCTATTCACCCCCCCTATAGCTTGACGGTAAGATCCTAACAAGTGGTATCAGAGCGAAGGTTCGCTCATCTACGGACTAATCGCCGAGAGAGCAAAAAGCTAGAGGAAGATGGGCTCGGAAGGTCCACTAGGATGGGATATTAGGATTCCACCTCCATACGACCGTGATGACTTCGATAATTGGAGGAAGCGCTTGGAGACATAGTTCCAAATGGATTGGGATCATTGGACTGCATTGGAAGTGTCATTTGAAGCACCAACGGACAAGAAGGAAAACACCTTCGACCTCGGTATTGAACCAAGAGTCAAACGGAAGAAGCGGAGGCGGATAAGGAGGTAACTAGAATTGTATTAAATTTATTACCTTCATATATTGTGTCAAATGTAGGAGAATACAAGAATGTGTATGAGCTATGGAGAAAGGTGATAGCTCTACATGAAAATTCGACATAAGGACAAGGCGAAGAAGAGTCCAAGGAAAAGGAGTCATTGGTCCAAGAGAAGGAGAAGGACCAATCGGAAGTTGAGTTGAGTTCAACATCTGAAGAGGAGGAGAGAGTTTAATTGTTCACATCTTCAAGTGAGGAAGAAATAGAAGAAGTCTCCACTTCAAGGATTGAGGGGGAGGAAGAACCATCCTCAATACCGGAGCAAGAAGAAGTCTCCACCTCCACCAAAGCAAGGTCAAAGGAACACATAATTTGCTTTGGATGCAATAAAAAAGGACACTACAAGGACAAGTGTCCATTGGGTAAGAAAAAGGAGGTAAACCCTAAATCCAATTCAAATAATTTGAAAACTAACATGAGTGGTAGGGATGGAGTAAAAAAGGATAAGAAGCATATAATTTGCTTCACATATGGTGAGCGTGGACACTACCACACCAAGTGCCCAAAGAAAGGAGAAATTAAGAAATTGACACACTTGAAGAAATTGGAAGAGAAGAGGAGCTCAAGTCAAGGGAGAGTTTCAAAGGTAAAAGGAAAGGTAATTCCTTGTTTAAAATTGAATCCAATTTCAAATTCTTATATGCTTGTTAAGAATAATCATGGATTTAGGTATAATGATAGGAATAAGGGTAATATTATAGATCAAAACCCTAGGAAAATCTTGTATCAGAATAAATCCAAGACCTTTGGACATAAGGATCAAGGCACAAATCCCAAGAAGGGGAGACATATGCCTAGAAAGGTGGGTAGGTCTAGGAATGTCCAAGGAGGACATGTTGGTTCTAGAGTTGAGAACCTAGAGAGGAAAAATCAAGTCTTGAGGGCAAGACTTGAAGAAATGGAGAAACCCTAGATAGATTCACTATTGGATCTAAGGGTTTAGGTATGGTGTTGGGTGGTCTAAAACCTAACAATGATAGATCGGGTCTAGGATACCGATCTAAGGTCTCTAATACCAATGAAAAGAAATATGCTAGGGTAGCATATAATTATGGCAAGGAGGAAAAATCCAAGAATGACAAGGGGATGCCATTAAAAGGGAAGAAAAGGTTTTAACTAAGGACAAGGGGTCCAAAGTTAAGAAGGTTAAGTCTGTAGGTCAAAAGTCACCGGAGGTACATCGGTGTGACCTTGTGTTGGTGAATGAGTCACCTAGGGAGGTGGCTAGGGCTAAGAGCTCAAGGGGGAGCTCTAGGAGTCAAGTTGGGACCCATGGTCTATGGATCCTCTCGGAAGTCTAGATGAATCATGAAGTGTGCCAAAAGAGTTAGAGACGGACTTGAGTCTTATGGGGATGGTTAGGTCAATGATGAGCTACTCTGAGTTGTCAGATTCGTTCTAGGGATATGCTCTGGAAACGACAGCGTACATACTGAACTTGGTACCATCTAAGTCAGTCCCTTCTACTCCTACAGAGCTGTGGACTGGGTGAAAGCCTAGTCTAGGACATGTTCGGATTTGGGGTAGCCCGGTACATGTGCTGAAGGGAGATACTGATAAGTTGGAATCTCATACGAAAATATGTCTGTTCGTAGGCTATCCTAGGGGGACGAAAGGTGGTCTGTTCTATAGTCCTAAGGATCAGAAGGTAATCGTTAGCACGAATGTCAGATTCTTAGAAGAAGACTATGTGATGAACCACAAGCCCAGGAGTAGGCTTGTGCTTAAAGAATTAAGAGGGGACGTTCTGACTTTAGTACCAACTGTACAAGAGGATATACCACAAGTCACTGTACCGCGTGTCACATAAGATACATAGGTGGTACCTCGTCGTAGTGGGAGGGTTGTTAGACAACCTGAGAGGTTCATGTTTTTAGGAGAGTCTTTGGACTTGGCCCCTAGTGAACATAAACCGGATTCCTGGACCTATGACGAGGCCCTCCAAGATAAGGATGCAGATTCTTAGCAAAGGGCAATGAATTCTGAGATAGAATCTATGGATTCTAATCATGTCTGGGAGCTAGTAGAACCACCTAATGGTGTAAAAGCTATTGGATGCAAGTGGATCTACAAGAGAAAGAGAGGATCAGACGGGAAGGTTGAGACCTTCAAAGCTAGGCTTGTTGCGAAAGGGTATATTCAGAAAGAGGGTATCGATTATGAGGAGACCTTTTCGCCGGTAGTCATGCTTAAGTCTATCCAGATTCGCTTATCTATTGCCGCTCATATGGATTATGAGGTATGACAGATGGACGTCAAGACAACTTTCCTTAACGGAAGTCTTGAGGAGACCATCTACATGAAGCAACCAGAAGGGTTCATTGCAAAGGGCAAAGAGCATCTAGTATGCAAGCTTAATCGATCCATTTATGGATTGAAGTAAGCTTCGCGATCTTGGAACATCCGCTTTGATGAAGTAATTCAGTCAAATGGATTTATTCAAAGCCCGGATGAATCATGTGTATATAAGAGATGTAACGGAAATGTAGTGGTGTTTCTTGTTCTTTACGTAGATGACATTTTGTTAATTGGCAACAATGTCAAAGTGCTATCAGACGTAAGAGTATGCTTGTCCAAACAGTTGGATATGAAAGACTTAGGAGAAGCGGGACACATCCTTGAGATCAAGGTCATAAGAGATAGCCAGAAAAGGATGTTGTGCTTATCCCAAGCTTTATACATGGACATCGTCCTTGCTCATTTTAGCATGGAAAACTCCAAGAAGGGGTTTCTACCTTTCAGGCATGGAGTTCCTTTATCCAAGGAGATGTGTCCGAAAATATCAAAGAAGATAGAGGAAATGAAGGCGGTTCCTTATGCATCGGCTGTAGGAAGTCTCATGTATGCTATGTTGTGCACGAGACCAGATATCTGCTTTGTCGTGGGCATGGTCAACAAATATCAGAGTAACCCTGGACATGGATATTGGACTGCGATAAAGCATATATTGAAATACCTGAGACAGACTAGAGATTATATGATGGTTTACTGGACAGACCAATTAGTCTTTGTGGGTTATATGAATTCGGATTTTCAGTCAGATAGGGGCAAGAGTAAGCCTACCTCGGGGTTTGTGTTTACTTTAGGAGGTGGAGTCATAATTTTGAGGAGTGTCAAGCAGAAGTGCGTAGCGGACTCCACCAAGGAAGCTGAGTATGTGGCAGCCACAAAGGCAGCCAAGGAAGCTGTATGGCTCAGGAACTTTATGATGGACTTGGATGTGATTCCTGGTTTGCCCAGATCTATCACAATCTATTGTGATAACAGTGGTGCAGTTACAAACTCGAAGGAACCACGAGCCCATAAGGCGAGTAAACACATAGAGCGCAAGTACCACCTGATACGAGAAATCGTAAAGCGAAGAGAAGTAGTTGTCGCTAAGATTGCATCGGAGGACAACTTGGCGGATCCTTTCACTAAAGCTCTTCCAGCAAGAGCTTTTGACCGACATGTGGAGGATATGGGAGTCAGATGTATGGCAGTGAGAGAACAGCAAAGTCTTTGAGTATAAGTGGGAGATTGTTAGATGTGTATAACTAAAAGACTTGTTCTTTTTATATATATGATCATCTACATTTTGAAATAGAAATCACAACAACACAGATGCGTATTTATATTAGTATATATATAAAAGTCTCATATTTTGCATTATAGATAACATGGTGTGTGGTGACACACAGAAGATCATGTTATCAGTCCCTTGCATAGTATAAGTACGGGCTCACAACCGAGATGGAGTTGGACAAACCATCGGGATGGTTGTAGTGTAATTAGGTGTGGTTTGTCTTGACCATAGAATTACACTAGTGTGCTTTGTGTACATTGAGCAGGACCCTTGAGGTCATCCAATTTGTACTGACTTAATAATTGGATTGGACCTCAGATTATTATGGAGTACAATCTCTAAATCCTGATATAATAACGGGCACGTATAGTTAATATTTATTTCTTTGATTTACCAATGGGCGAGATTTATTCTGCTAAATCAATAGGCCTGGTAAATTGAAAAATAATATTAATTATATGGTGTACCGTTGATTATTGACGGAATCCGTGTCCTGGTGAGTCGGGATGATGATGCCCCTTGATGAGCTCATAAGGTTCATCATGTTAAACCCTGCAGGTGGATTTGATCAAACATGATGATAAGGTTGAGTGTACTAGTCAAGGAGTTAGAAGTTGATTAATTTAAATTGTCAGTAATTTAAATTAATCGACGGGTATACGATATCTTAAACACGGGGGATGAATGTACTCATAATAGGTGGAGCCCATATGAAAATATGGGGGTTGGTGAGGAAGTTCAATGGAGATCCTTTAGTGGAATGGATCTTCATTAATGGATTGGTTTTAGATCCATTAGTGGGCCAAGACCCAACTCCTCCTCATGGTTCCTACCTTAGCCCTATATATACCCCATGAAGCCATCAAGAAACAAGATTGATTAAGCCTCTAATTATTCTTCTCCATCTCTCTCTCTCTCTCTGCTAGGGCACAAGGTGGTCGGCGGGTGTGAAAGGAAGAATCTCCTTCTTCCCTTCTCTTCTCTCTTTTCTCTCCACTTGGGGCGTGGCACAAGGAAGGGAGGAGACCTCATCTCCTTCCTCTTGGTCGGACGCAAGCAAAGAAGGAGAGAAAAGGCCCCGGTGGCGGCGCTCCTTGGCTAGGGGTAGCGGCGGCGACAACCTCCAAGGGAGGTCTTTCCGACGATCTTTTGAGGGAGGAGATCATCTCCTTGGCTTCTCCTTGGGTCGACAGCAGCTGTAGGAGGAAGGAGGAGGTGTTGGTTGTGAGAAGAAGGAGCCCTTTCCTTTGGTTTGGCCGGCGGCAGCAAAAACCCTAGTTTTTGTTTGGCCGACGCAAGGAGAGGAAGGAGAGAGGCTTTAGCTCTTGTTTGGTGACTCCGGTTCTCGGTAGCTCATCGCCCACACGACGTCCAGGAGGGAAGGGTCATAAGGTAGAAGGCTACCAGGTAAAGGAAGGTATAATTTTCTTCCTTGGCTCCTTATAGTTCTATCATTTCATGTGGCAATGTTTGATTAATTATCTTGCTTAATTATTTGTTAATTAACGGTAGATAATTAATTATTGGACCCAGATAATAAACACAAAAACCGCTGATCCACTCATCGTCTTTTCCGCGGTCGAACGGTTAGGCAAATTACAAGGCTCGATCTTTGAGATTAGCCAAGTTGTAATTTGAACCGATCGATACGATGACGAGATGGTTGTTGGGAGACGGGTCTCCATTCAGATTAATTTTTAATCTATGGACATGGAGAGGTCTCTCAAGGACAACCAAGTATTTGCTTAGGAAACCCGCCAAGCCATACCCATCAGCCACCTCTAGCCTGGATGGACATAGGACCACACAAATCAGAATGAACTAGTTCTAACACATCTTTGGCTCTATACCCCTTAGCCTTGAAAGGCCTCTTGGTCATCTTACCTTCCAAGCAAGACTCACAGGTTGGGAAGTCTTCCACCACCAATGAACCCAAGGGTCCATCGGCTATCAACCTCTGAATCCTACTAAGGTTAATATGACCAAGCCTAAGATGCCAAAGATATGTCTGGTTCATTTTAGAAGGTTCTTTCTCTTATTTTGGTTAGATGATGAGCTATTGACTTCTATTTGCATCGTGGGAGTTTTTGATTCTAGAGTATACAAATTGCCAATCATAGTACCCGAACAGATAATCTCTCTATTTCTCTTTATAACAACTCTGTTATTAAAAGCAATAGAATATCCATCCTTTATTAATCTAGAAACCAAAATCAAGTTCTTTCTAAAAGAGGGTATATATAAGCAATTTTTCAAAACCAAAACTTTATTCCTATCAAAAGATAAATAAATGTCTCCCACTGCAACTACCGCCACCTCTGTAGCATTGCCCATGTAGACGATGATTTCCCTATCAGCTAGCCGTCGGGGTTCCTGGAACACCTGCAAAGAGTTGCAGACATGATCAGTGGCTCCCGTATCTACGCACCAGGTATCGATAGATAGCACCGCTAAACATGTTTCAACGACTAATCATGAAGAAATACCTTTATCTTGACGATGGGGATAGTTCACCTTCGAATGTCCAGTTTGCTTACACGTGAAGCACTTGCCTCTCGGCTTCTTCACGCCAGTCCGAGGTCCCTGTGATCCTGCTGCCTTCTTGGACCCACCTTGTTTCTTCTTCTTCCTGCCGTTCGACACAGAAGTAGAAATCTTCTGAGTAACCAAGGCCTAAGAACTTTGACGAAAAAGCCCCTCTGCCGCCTGGAGTTCCCTAAGCAGTTCCCCCAACATATACTCATGTTTGTTCATGTTGTAGTTGAGCCGGAACTACTCAAAACTCCTTGGCAGAGATTGGAGTATAATATCGACCTGAGTTTCTCCGTCGATCTGTGCTCCAAGTACCTCAATCTCATTGAGGTGAGCTATTATCTTAAGGACATGATCCCTCACGGGTGTCCCTTCGACCATGGTAGTCATCATCAAGTTCTTTATCACAACCTGCCTAGTGGCCCGACCCTGGTGCCCGAAGAGCTCCTTGTGATTCTGCATCATATCATAAGCAGTGGGCATGGCCTGATGCCGATTTTGCAATACATTCGACATAGATGTTAGAATGTAGCACCGTGTCATCTCATCTGCCTTGACCCACTTCTTATAGCGCTCCCTCTGCTCTTCACCAGAGTTCTCGCCAGGGTTTTCAGGACACTCCTCAAAGAGCACATATTTGTACTCTTCAATAGTAAGGACAATGCCTAGGTTTCTTATCCAGTCTATATAGTTGAGGCTAGTAAGTTTGTTTTCCTTAAGTATAGTCGCTAGTGGGTTAAAGGTCATTTTGAAACTACATGAGAATCATAACAATCCCAACTTTAGATTTTGAAAATAAATTGATTCCTCAAACAATTAATTTCGAAATCAACCAACACCTCAAAACACCGAGAAATTCGCATGTCACATTAGTGTGGACGTATACGAATTCTACATTCGTTAGAGGAGGTTTTACCCATTAATTTTATTATCTTGTCAACCTAACTTTTTGATAAATAAAATTAATAGTTGGTTCACTTCGCCCCTACAAATAATAGCAGTGACTCCGTTGGGGAGGATACTAATATTTGCATCTAAGTGTTCACCATTACACGATACCAAAAAAATTATTTCCGATTATGTGTCATCCGTTGGGGAAAATCACATGCTCTTCAATAACTTTCTATAATCTTTTCTGACCCAGTGATCCGCAAAACAAGCCTATCCGTTATGGAGGAAGACACTCAAAGCCGACGTGCAGACTTGTTCGCATCACTTGTCAGATTGTAATGGAGGCCACGGGACCCTTAGGGTCCCTCTCCCACTTAGTTAGTTAATGTGAGAAATTTTCATGCACACACACAACAAGCACATAACCAAAGCAACAAATAAGAAAAATCCTAGATTTGATCCAACTTTCATGGCCTTGGTCTCCAATGCGCCTCCAGTCGTGTCGTCACCTCGTCCGCTCCTCCCTACACCATGCGCAAGCTACCATTGAAGGGATTTCCGAGCCGAGATGACTAGCTAATTATTTACATCCATCGATCCTATACTCCAAGAAGGAGTGTACATATAATCTAGATCGAAAGTAAATAAAAGCTCGGCTAAACATGTGCCGTATTTAATTACAAAAATTAAATACCTATCTAGCCTCGTCAACCCCGAGGATTCAATTAATTACAATATTATACAATCAATCACATACAACAATTATTTAATGATAAGTTGGAATCTAGTGCCTGCAACAAAGAGTTAGCCTACGCATATTCACATATCATCCAGCAAAAATAACATATATGATAATGTGTAAAAATTAACCGAATCCTAAACACACAAAACCGGAAACCTCAGCTCTAATACCAATTGTTGGGTATGGCTTGGTGGGTTTCCTAAGCGAATACCTGGTCATCCTTGAGAGACCTCTCTGTTGGTGCAGGAAGCACCATATCGAACCTTGTTTTGATATTGGCAAAGGATTCAAAGTTAAGTGTTATTTGTGATCTAACAATGTTACTCAAGTGTGCAGAGACAAAGGCCTAGCGAAGGACTGCTAGGCAACTGGCGAAGGACTGCCAGTATCCAAGCCCTAGCGAAGGACTGCTAGGCAACTGGCGAAGGACTGCCAGTATCAAAGCCCTAGCGAAGGACTGCTAGGCAACTGGCGAAGGACTGCCAGTATCCAAGCCCTAGCGAAGGACTGCTAGGCAACTGGCGAAGGACTGCCAGTATCCAAGACCTAGCGAAGGACTGCTAGGCGCTAGGCGAAGGACAACTTGGACTAAAGCCCTAGCGAAGGAATGCTAGGCACTGGGCGAAGGATAGCTCGGTATCCAAGACCTGGCAAAGGATCGCCAGGCAAAGTCCAATCAACGGAGCGGTTGACATCAGGTATATTCTCCCGAGAGGAGTAGGTGAGTACGCGTTCCCCGTCGAGGGAACAGTAGGCGTCGGTTCGACCTAGGGCTCCATTTTGGAGATCCAAAGTCAGAACCAAGACAGCTGAGGCTGTACAAACTAATAAGTTATTATTTTATTGTATTTTGGACTAACCCTGGATGCAGGACCGAAGGAACGTGTGTCTGCAGCTTAGAGAGCCTCAAAGGAATGAGGCAATAGCTAACCAGGGCGCCCGGAGTGTCCCGGGCGCCCTCAAGGTGAACACAAAACACAAAACCCAAAGAGCAGGCTTCGCAGCTTATCTCCCGGGCGCTCCCGTGGTCCCGGGCGCCCCCGCTGCTCCCGGGCGCCCCCAGCGTCCCGGGCGCCCCCATGCGCATGCCTCGAACCAGAAGCCATCGAAGCCAAGCAGATAACTCTTGACCCGGTCAATCCGGGCGCCCCGAGCGCTCCGGGCGCCCCGAGCGCTCCGGGCGCCCCGAGCGCTCCGGGCGCCCCGAGCGCTCCGGGCGCCCCGGTCAAAGCGGATCCAGAGGATAGACGCTGACCGAGACCTTTGCGGATCAAAGGCCACGTGGGGGGCGTCCCCGACGTCCCGGGCACCCCCAGGCCCTATATAAAGGGCCCTCGACCAAGGCTTCATAAGATCAATTCTCTCAACGCCTCAAAGCTCTTCTGCTCTCGCGCCTTGCTCCGGAAACCCTCCAACTCGAGCCGACAACGTCCCGCTGCTCCGAAAAAGTCGATCTACTCCGGACGTCGGTAAAGAAGAGCGTTTTTATTTACTGCACTTATTTTTGTAAATCAAATATTGTAAATTGTTTGCGCCTATATAGAATTGCCCAAAGTAAACGGTCAACGACCGTGGGCCTTGGAGTAGGAGTCGACACAGGCTCCGAACCAAGTAAAACCTCCTGTGTTTGCGTTGTGTGTTTTTAACTTCCGCTGTGCAATTGCTCTTTACGTAAATCCGAAAGTTTTCCGATATTCACCCCCCCTCTATTGGTTTTCTCGATCCAATACTCTCCACGTCTACGGATTAAAAATTAATCCGAATGGAGACCCATCTCCCAAACGACCATCTCGTCATCGTATCGATCGATTCGAATTACAACTTAGCCAATCTCAAAGATCGAGCCTTGTAATTCGCCTAACCGATCGACCGCGGAAAAGACGATGAGTAGATCGCCGATTTTTGTGTTTATTTTCGGGGTCCAATAATTAATTATCATACATTAATTAACCAATTAATCAATCAAGATAATTAATTAACATGCCACATGAAATGATAAGACAAAAGAGGGAGCCAAGAGAGAAATATACCTCTCTTTACCTCGTAGTCTTCTACAGTATGACCCTCCCCTCTTGGACATCGTGTGGGCGATACGCTACCAAGAACCGAAGTCGCCAAACAAGAGCCAAAACCTCACTTCTTCTTCCCTCTCCTTGCGTCGGCCAACAAAACCCTTGCCGCCGGGCACACAAGTGAAGAAGACACCTTCTTCTCGCTACCACCACCTCCTTCCTCCTTCTACAACTGCGGCCAACCCAAGGAGATGCCGAGGAGATGATCTCCTCCCTCAAGTGGCTGCCGGAAAGACCTCCCTTGGAGGTTATCGCCGTCGCCGCCCCCTAGCCAAGATGTGCCGCCGCCGCCCCTCTTCCTCACCCACCTCAGCTGCGTCCGACCAAGAGGAAGATGAAGGACTCCTCTTCCTTCCTTGTACCACGCCGCAAGTGGAGAAGAGAATGAGGAAAAGAAAAGAACTCAAGTTCTTCTCTGTTCCCTACCCGCCGGCCAACTTGTGCCCTAGGAGAGAGAGAGAGGGAGAGAGAAAGAGAGGGAGAAGAATAATATGAGGTTTTATCAATTTGTTTCTTGATGACTTCATGGGGTATATATAGGGTTACGATAGGGATCTTGAATCCATCCATCGACAATCAATTGCAAAATAACATAGGAGTTGAGTAATATTTTTAACCAAATTTAGATATTTAAATTAAGATTGAACCAATTAAATCAAATTAATTAATATTTAAAAAATATGATTTTCGAATTAACCGAATCAAAATTTCAAACTAAGTTGATTAGATATTTTGCTAAGTCATACTCACAACCGGATAAAAAACCACAAAGATAAGGAGATATCTTATTGGACCTCCTAAAGCATCTTTAGGATAAGGATCTGTTTGTCCCTACGGGATGAACTGATGGTTAATACATGGATATTATCATCAAGAGGTCTGAGGGTCAAATCCTGGCAAAGCCAGTATACCCACCCTTCCACGCGCTAGCCACAATATCCGGGCTAGTAGTCCCCATGATTTACCTTCTCCGTGTTAGCCCTGGGACGAATTGGCGGGGTGGGACGAACGATTCATCTTTTGCTACCAAAGATAAGGATCTGTTTGGCTATTTGAACTCCTTGACAATAAGCAAAGAGTATCGTGGCTATGCAATTTCTTTAAAAAAGTTAGCATGACATACAAAGCAAGACATGAAATAGCAACATTCCCAATTACTACATCGAGCAATTAATTGATACAGAAGAAACTAAAATAGTTGATTCATCGATGATAATAAAATTCGTGTAAATTATTTTGTGTTTATTTGGTTGTGTGAGCGTAAAATAATTTCTTGAATATATCACATGGAATAGGAGCCACGAGTTTAGGTTTATATTTATAGCATTAGCATTGGTTTCGATAATTACACTTGTGTATTTTATGCTATATTTAAATCTAACGCAGTAAAACGATGAATTTTTGTAGAAAGTGTAATGATACGGGGTGAGAATTCTCAGTGAGAAATCTATGGAAATGACGTGATATTTTTTTGTTAAATATTCGATTGTCGTTTAGATATCGACGGTGACTTTCCGGCCACCGTCCCGAATCAAATTATGTCCTAAGAGGTACAGTAAATCCGAATGCTACATCATTCTCGTTGGGTTTCTCGCTGCATTCATTTTTCTTCTAGAAAAAGATAAATTGAGATTTGTGCTGGTTTTAAATTCTCCGTGATTTATACAAAAAATAACTAAATTGACAGCATTGGCATGAGATTTGCAAAAACGCTCACTAAAAAAAAACATCACACCAAGTTAGAAAATATTTATCTTATTCAAACTTTTGAAAATAAAACTCGCTCAATCGATTAAATCTATTTTTTTAAATCGAATCAATCGAATTTTTCATAAATTAAACTAAATAAATTGAATAGATACAAAATTGATTAATTAGGTCAAAATTTTAAATAGACAGTTCGATCCATCTGACAATCGATTATAATTAACATAGCAGTATGTTGTGTTCGGTTAATCGGTTAATCAAATTTAAATTTTTAAAATTGATACCAAACCCATTAAGAAATTAATCGATATTTTTTTAAAATGAACTTCCAAATTAATTTTTAAACTTCAATCGATTTAGTTAATTAATTCGATTTAATTGACCTTTAATTCACCCCTACTTATAATAACAATAACAATAATAATTAGAAAATTCAGTTGGACCGGATCGATCACTCAGATTCGACGTTACCCAACTCGATTAATCATTTTTTCAATAGAGATGGAAATGATAGGGTGAGTGAAAACCACTCAGCGAAACGTAGAGTGAAGGAGGTGGCAACTCACGTCAACGACCACCTCAGCAAACCCTTCGCTCAAAAACCCGCCCAGCTGTCGCAAACCCTTCGCTTAAAAAACCCTAAACTCGCGAACAACCCCCCTCCGCCGAAAGGAAACCCCCCTCGCGAGCACTCCTCTGCGTCGTCATCTTCCTCCTCGCGAGCTCCGATCCCGCGGCGAAAGGGAACCCCATCTTCCACTGCGTCGCCACCTCCTCGCGAGCGCTCCTCTACGTCGCTGTTGGGGCAATCTATGGTCCGGAGTGACTATGTGTTTTGATGTTTAGGAAAAGAGTTTAAGTTAGGTTCACCCTTGTATTTGATATGTGTATTTGAGTGTGCAGGTTTGCAAGATACACATGGATTTAGTTGGACATCTTAGGGACCGGTAAAGGATGGCATGGGTAGACAAGCCATGTGCTTGCATGCATCCGAGGGACCGTGGACAAAGCAGGGACGATGAGCCAGGAGAAGCGGACTTCAAGGCATACGCGAAGGATGACATGGGAGACAAGCCGTGGGCTTGCATGCATCTGAGGGACGAGAGCCAAAATCGAAGAGGGATTGAAGACAACAGGTCGAGGCTGCTGAAGCAGGGACGATGAGCTGAGGGAAGCGGACGGTGACGCATACGTGAAGGATGACATGGGAGACAAGCCGCGGGCTTGCATGCATCCGAGGGACGAGAGCCAAAGTTGAAGAGGGCTTGAAGGCAACAGATCGAGGTTGCTAGATGAAGAGTCAGCTAAGTCGTGAGGATTCGAGTGCTGAGAGAATTGTACTCAGGAAGGAAAATCCTAGGGTTCGAGTGCTGAGAGAATTGTACTCAGGAAGGGAAATCTTAGGTGGCAGTCGACTGATGTTTGATCAATTGACTGAGTTAGAGCACAGAAAGATCAGTCGGCTGATGCTTGATCAGTCGACTGATGCAGTCAACTGGTGTCGACCAGAATGCGAATCGTCAAGCTGTAACATTCGAATTCGTGAGGACCAGTCGACTGCCCCAGGGCCAGTCGACTGGTAACGGTCAGAACAGCATCGAGCTCTATTTAAGAGGGCTCGTTTTTGGCTGTTCTTCCTTGGCGAAATAAGCTTGGGTAAAGCCTGTTAGTAGCCTAAACGTGCTCAGTGATTGTCCAAGGATTGTGACGAGGTTTCTCCTCCCACAAGGAGCGACAAGAGCCAGCCGGAGGTGCTCCGGGGAGTCATCCACCGAAGGATCGCGATCGTCCACCTTACGGATAGCCGTAGAGTAGGAGTTTCATCTCCGAACCACGTAAATGTGATGTGTTAGCATTGTTTTAGTTTGTATTTGAGATTTCCGCTTGCGCTTGCTAACCATTGTAGGAAGAAAATCGAAAAGAAGCTATTCACCCCCCTCTAGCTAAACGACAAGGTCCCAATAGTCGCCACCTCCTCGCAAGCTCCGATTTGCATCACCACCTCCTCTGCGCCGCCACCTCCTCGCAAGCTCCGATCCCGCGCCTGGAAAAGGACTCCTCGTGACTGGAAAAGGCCGCGAGCTCCACAGCCGCGCCCACGTCGGCCTCCACGCCAGCTCCTGTTGGGACCAGGTGCATGTCGACAAGGATACGAGTTCGTAAAATTTTAAATTTTTACGTGCAGCGGAAGAGTTTGCATAAAATAATTTCCTAAATTATTTTAACTTCGTATCTAGCATGCAACCTTATAGTGTATCGACATAATCATAAAATAAAAGTTTGCGGAAAAGTAAACTAATTTACTTTTATACCTCCGTAACTCGAAAAGGGACGAGATCCAACCGTAGCGTCCCTTGGAAGCTTCGCCTCTATTCGCGTCCACGCCGAGTTCTCTTCGGGATGACTTCGCAAAGTCACGAGTTTTGTGCCGACGAGAACTACTAGATTCTCTATAGGCACAACTTGAAAGATCAAGAGAGGAAAGATAGGAAACTAACCAAGAAGAAAACGGAATCGAATTCCGGGAAGTGAGGAGTCGTTATCCGCTTCTTCTTCTTCTTGTTCGGGTTCTCCTTCTTCTTGTTAGCTCACGCCAACCTTGCTTGGTGTTGATAGGGTGCGCCGGCCCTAGCAACCAAGAGGGAGCCAGCCCTAAATAAATGAAGGGCGCCGGCCCTAATGAAGGAGAAGGAAGAATAGAGGAGAGATTAAGAGAGAGAGAGGGAGAGAATAATTAATCTCTTAATTAGGAATAAGGGCTAGCCTTTGGTTCCTTTATATAGTAGCAACTCCTTTGCTAAGTCTCCCTCTAAACCGAATTAACGGAATTAACGGAATTAGTTATAAGAAATTTATCTTATAAATTTTCTTATTAATTATTCCGTTTAAGCCTAGTTTTATTATAACTAATTTATAATAAAACAAATTAGTTATCATAAGAAATTTATCCTATAAATTCTCTTATGAATTTTATTATAACTAACTTTATAATAAAACTAATTAATTATCATAAGAAATTTATCCTATAAATTCTCTTATGAATTATTCCGTTTAAACCAAGTTTTATTATAACTAATTTATAATAAAACAAATTCTTCTTCTCTTTAAATTATAGAATAAATTTTTATAAGAAATTTATAAACTTTCTTATTATGGAAAAATCAATTCATAATTGATTTTATAAAATTAAAATAAACCAATTCATGGATTATTTTAATCTTCCATAAAATGAATAAATTTCTATAAATTTATTTATATAAATTTCTTTATACAAATTTATTTATCCATAATTTATAAAATAAATCGTACTTGATTTATTTTATTAATTAAACCAAAATTAATTGGTTTTCTCCTCTTATTGTGGCCGGCCACCAAAGGGGGTTTTGGCACCCTCTTTGGCCGGCCAAACCAACCCGGACCGCCGCGAATTAAACTCATTTAATTCGCCCAAAAAGTCTTCAAAAGACTTAGCCATTTTTAGCTTCCATTGCGCCTCTGACTAACTCAGATTCGACTTATTTCTCTTGATCGGAAAATCCAATTTTCAACTCGTTTTAAATCCCTCGGATTACTCGTAGTGCGTGTGACTAAATAGGCTTTCGATTTATGTTGGCCGTCTATAATTAACTAATTATAGAACGATCATGAGTGGCACCTAGTAGTACATCATGATCCCCAATTAATCGAAAGATCAACGGTTTGACCTCAGAAGAAATTATTCTGAAACCCTTCAGCAGCTCTAATGAATCGTGCCCCATTTCCTTCACCACCTTATACCCACTTGGTTCAGGACACGGTCAATGGTGTCAGTCCCCACTAGGCTGACTACGTCACACCTAGCCCAAGTAATGTCTTACTCGTCCTTTGGATTTCTAATTACTCTCATGTATTTTAGAGACTCTCACTCTAAACATGATATGCTCTGGCCAGAGGCTTTGAGTAACAATCCGACGATAGGCCTGGGTATACATCTCCTCGCAAGGAGTGGTGAATCCTTTGTAGGCTGTTCAAACATCTTCGGGCACTTCGGCTTATACCCGATCATCCTGGGTCCACACCTCCTTGGAGATGCTTGCTTAAGATGTCAAAGTATAAGTCTCCATGACCAAGATGACTTGAACACCGCAAGTCAAAGGAACATTACACTTAAGCCGCAGTAAGATCTTCATTGACATATCTACATGTAGATTCCCATATGAAGTCTTACAGCTAGTCACTCCAATGAACTAGTTCCCTTAACTAGCATCCATGTTTATCTCCGGACATCCCAATGTCACCAGCCAGTGAGAATCAGCTGAATAGAGAATAACCCATGCTAGTCTCAACAGAATTAATAATGTCCGTATTTATCAATTCATCGACTAGGGATATTTCCAACACTTCACATTTGCACATTTAGAGATAAGCACTAGTTGTGATCCCATCACAAATTCTCTTATGCTGTGAACTGTATGGCGGACATTCAGTAGATGAGTTTAAGATCCCAATCAAATACACAAACATGTATACTCAAATAGTGAATTATCATTTATTGAAATAAATGTTTACAATCATATGGCGATTGCCTTAGGACACTTCTCTCATATCACTAACAGCTCCTCTCCTTCGCCGAAAGAGGTCGCGAGCTCCACAGCCACGTCGGCCCTTTCGAGCATCTCCTCTCTTACATCCACAGCCCCCATCGGATTTTCAATTTTCAATTGCATTTTGTAGTTCTCTATTCATCCACAACCTCCGAGCATCTCATCTCCTCTCCGACATCCACAGCTGCATCTCCTCTCCGAGCCTTCTCTATAAGGTTTTTGTGGATTTTTGTAGTTATAGTGTTTTCAATTTTCAATTACATTTTGTAGTTCTCTATTCAATTGCATTTTGGCTGTAGGTGTTTGAAACTACTATGGTGGATGATGAAACAAACGCTTCATATTTGTCACTAAATGAAATGGAAAATCAATTGCAGAATGATTCCCAAGTGTTGGGAGAGTCGTCAAGCTCCAATGAAGCTAATACTCCACAATTTGGGATGAAATTTTCGTCTGAAGAAGAAGTTCTGGATTTTTACAATTCTTACACACAATCAGTTGGTTTTGGCATTTCTAAATTAGGGTCAAAAAAGAGAGATGATGGCAAGCAGAAGTATTTCTCGTTCGGCTACTCAAAAATTGATAAGACTGCTCCTAAGGAGAAAAATCTCTTTTATCCTAGACTTTCAAGCAAAACAAATTACAAAGCTAGGATTAATATTATTGTTCAGAGTGATGGATTATACTCCATTAATGGTGTTATTCTTGAACACAATCATGCATTAAGTCCAAAGAAGTCAAGACATTTTAGATGCAATAAGGTTTAGATGCCCAAACAAAGAGGAAATTAGATTTGAATGATCAAGCAGGAATTACTTTGAGTAAGAGTTTTCACTCACTTGTTGTTGAGGCTGGTGGCTATGAAAATTTGGCTTTTGATGAGAGAACGTGTAGAAATTATATTGGTGAAGCCCGTAGATTAAGACTTGGTCACGGTGATGCAAAAGCCTTGAATGATTACTTTTGTCGTATGCAAAGTAGAAACTCTAATTTCTTTTACATGATTGATGTGGATGATGATTCTCGCATACAAAATATCTTTTGGGCTCATGAAAGAAGTAGGGTTGCTTGTGATTATTTTTCTGATGTAGTTACATTTGATACTACATATCTTACGAATAGTTATGATATGTTGTTTGCTCCGTTTGTTGGAGTAAATCATCATGGTCAGTCTATGTTGCTTGGTTGTGGTTTAATTTCTAAGGAAAATACCGAAACATTTATTTGGTTATTCAATTCTTGGTTGACTTGCATGAGAGGGCGTGCTCCAAGAGGTATTATTACGGACCAGTGCAAAGCCATGAAAAATGCAATTGTTGAGATATTTCCAAACACTCATCATCGATTATGTCATCGGCATATAATAAAAAAAATTCCAGCCAAGTTTGGTAATCACGCCAACTACAAGATGATAAAGAAAGAGCTAAAGAAAATTGTTTATAATTCTTTGACAATTGAATGTTGTGATACTAATTGGCAAAAATTGGTTGAGGATTTTAATTTGGGAAAAAAATGATTGGCTGAATTCTTTGTATGAAAGTCCTCATAAGTGGATGTCTGTATATGTTAAAGATAAATTTTGGACAGGAATGTCGACAAATCAAAGAAGTGAGAGTATGGATGCTTTTTTTTGATGATTATGTTCATTCCAAAACTACTTTGAAACAGTTTGTCGAACAATATGACCATGCTTTGAAAATCAAAATTGAAAAGGAACAAAATGCTGATTTTGCTTCTTTCAATTCCATGATTCTAGTAATTAGTGTAAGTCCACTTGAAAGGTTGTTTCAAAAGGTCTACACAAACAAGATTTTCAAGTTGTTTCAGGATGAAATGAGAGGTTTGATGTTTTGCAATACTTCATTTGTGAAGGAAGAAGGGAATATGTTGTTTTTTGAAGTCGTTGAAACTGTATATGGGAAGGAGGGAGCAACTTCAAAAAATGTTTCTTATTGGGTACAATATAGTGAGTTAGACTTTCATTTGAAGTGTTTATGTTGGCTTTTTGAGTTTCAAGACATTTTGTGTAGACATTTAATTTCGGTTCTTGTCAAAAAAATGTGACTAATGTTTCTGAAAAGTATATATTAGACCGATGGCGCAAAGACATTAAACGTGATTATCAAGAAATCACCAATATTTATGATGATTGTTATTCTCAGGATAAAGTAAGAAGAAGATATAATAGCCTTCATCCTTTGATACACGAAGTACAACAGCTTGGGTCAAAAAATGATGAAAGATTACTATTTTTAACTGAAATCTTGAAAGATGCAAAAGAAAGACTCATGGAAATTGATGTTGATGATTCCTTGGATGGTGTTCAAGCTAGCAACACGGTTAATGGTGATTCATGGATTGAGAGCCAAAAGTTCCACTCTCCATTGAAAGTAAGGTCTCAGGGACGCCCGCCAAAGAAAAGAAAACAATCTATAATTGAGCAATTTACGAAAAAGGCGGAGGCAAAGTCTCGGAAAAAGGTTTGGTTTTATACCTCAACTAATATTTTGGTTTGGTGTTATGCTATGGTTTATAAAATATGATTTTGGGTTTGTTCTTTGTCTACAGTGTTCTGAGTTGCAAGAAGACAAGAAGAGTTATCAAATTTGAATTCTAAAAATATAATGGATAATCAAAATAGTCAAAATGTAAGTTTCATAATTTTTTTTTTAAATCAGGATTTCTAATCTATTCATTATTACATGGATGTTCTTTGTCTACTTTGTTGTAGGTTGTCTTCGCTTCAACAGTTTCACAATGCCCATAAAGAGATATATGCATGGAGCTCTGATATGTATGTGTAAGTCAAACTAATTTAATGTGGTGAAAGATGCATTTTAATATGTTATATGCATGGAGCTCCGATATTTTTCTGTATCCAACTAGATAAAGTGTTTAGTTGACAAATACATGGTTTAGATTCTTTTTTTTTATGGCAGCAATTGATGTGTCTATATATCGTTTCTATCTAGGAAAATATATGATCTGGTGATCATTTAGGTTTCGAAAAATTGGTTTGGACAAAAAAAAATCTCAGATATCTCAATTAATACTCATCATAGATTGCTTTGAAATGTTTATTGTTGTTGCCTATTGCTTTTCTGTGTTTTGTCTTGGGTGTTCCCTTTTCTCTGGTTTCATTCACTTCTACGACCTCTCTGGATTCAACTTTCTTTCATAATCATGAAACTGTATTGAAGGATTCCTCTTTCTTTTTGTTACTTATTTCTGCAGATGTTGATGTTGATTGACTTCTACAGACTTGAATGCACCGAAGCAAAAGAAGATGCATGGAGCTGAATGAAGAAGAAGCAACATAAAAATCTGCTGGATTTGAATGAGCTGAGTTGTTTCAATTGTTGTTTGAATGTAGTTTGGTTGCAAAAACATGGAGCTGAGTTGTTTGAATGTAGTTTGGTTGCAAAAATATAGAGCTCAATTTATCTATCAATTGCCTGTATGTATTGAGAACTAGATTGCTTATTTGGAATCGGATTGCTTCTATCAATTATGGATTGCTAACTGCTATTTTCTTCTCCATAACTTGCATTCTTCTCTTTGCATTTGTACAAGCTGTTTTTTTCCTGTCTGCTTTTGTTTGGTGAAAGTAGCCTATTAGCTTTGATCTTTCTCTTTTTGGTTAGATTGCAAATTATATATGCGATCTTGTTATAAGTGCTGCTACAAAACAATTAGAAGGGTTATGGCCCTCGGTACTTTTGTGCCCAATCTCTGGAGAATCACATTGAATTATTGAGTGGTTTGGAGATGATAAGTAACTAGTTCATCGAAATACAATTTCGTGTATGCAAACATATTTTTAAGCCTCTCTTCATTCCCTGCATGATGGAGGTTTTCTGACCAACGTAGCTTGCTCGAAACCATATGCCATCTCAATTAACTTGGGTTCTGAACCCTTGAGGCCCCCAAAGCACAGACCGAAAGGAATTCCAATGCCCCCATACCCTGCAGGAACACTAATGGCAGGGTATCCTCCAATAGCAAAAATTGTAGCTGCATTTGGGTTTGCAGCCACCACCGCGTCCAATCTCTTCTTGACCATTAGCTTCTCCAGTCCTTGCTTTGAAAGTTGGCTCATTCTCGCAATTGCACTCCTTTCGGTTGCACCAATTCCTGAGGTGTTTTCAGCCGCTAAAAATATGGGTTGCCCAAATTCATCCAGTCTTTGCTATATCCAATTCCAAGAACACAGAAATCGAATTGTAGTGCTATAATATAAGTTGGAATACTAACTGACCTCGGCACTGTGCTGGTTGTTGAATTCTATTACATCAGCTAGCGACTTCACGGGAGACAACGCGTTTGTTGAAGCTAGACCCTGTCATGATGGATTATACACAGCCATCGATATCTATTTGAAGGTGTGTTATCTGTTAACTTGTAGATGTATTCAGAATAAGTTTCAAGCTTGCTCTATGAAACCAGCCTTACTGTGATCAAGGACTTGCTACCAGCCTTGCATTTATTCTCTAACAATCCAAGCGTCTTGGAGTCACTACCTCTTCTCATGTTCTTCAATAGATTCTTTAATTTGGTCTTATATGTTTTAATCAGAATCTGGTCAGCAATTGGAAGAAACTGGAAGAAAAAAATCAAGAACAACAACCAACTCTTCTACAACTACAAGTTAACAGATAAACACTATCTTCTACAAGTTTCACCCTTGCTTCTACATAGATAAACACTATTAAAAATCAAGAACAACATCTTTCATAACTTCAACATATAGTTTTCTATTTTTACATATAGCAAATTACATCAACCAACTCAAAATCATCACAATTCAAATAAATACAACTACAAAGATAGCAATTCTAAACTTCCTATTCAGCGAACAAATTTCAAC
This sequence comes from Boesenbergia rotunda, assembly GCA_024364735.1. Classification (NCBI taxonomy): domain Eukaryota; kingdom Viridiplantae; phylum Streptophyta; class Magnoliopsida; order Zingiberales; family Zingiberaceae; genus Boesenbergia; species Boesenbergia rotunda. Next base: position 67,590 of record JAGFNQ010000210.1, read on the forward strand.
ACCCAACTTCATGGTATCAGAATTGTTATTAACGTCACTCAATAGATTATTGCACTCAACTACATCCTTGTAACCGTAGATGTCTTCAATTCACTAATCTCTAATTCTAATTTTTTATTTTTTCTCTTCAAATTATTAATAATTTCTTTCGTTCTCTCTGACAATTCTGGGCTATGCCATAAGAAGAAGTCACATCTATTTTCCTGGATTTGAAATGAACTTAATGAAAAACCAATAATTAAAAAAATTCACAACATTTGTTGTTATGCATGTTATTGTATCGAAAACATACTCTAAATTTTTGAGAGGAAAAAAATCGCCTTCCTGGATTGGTTTCTTTCTATAATGTCCATAGATTAGCTCTTAACCCACATGACATAATATATGGGGAGCATCGCGTACCACATTGCTCGTCATTCATGCGCCTTCGAGTGAATGATGATGATGAGCCACCTGCCATGAATTATCTTTCCTTTTTTCCTGTAATATTTTTTCTTACATTTCGCTGAGAGTATCATTATCGCGAAAATATAAACAGCAATACCACACGTTAGGTAAAGCAGAATGAAAGCTAAAACAGAATGAAAGCAGGATAAAAATCAAGACTCGAAGGTTTTGCATATGTTCTAAGCTAAAGCAGAATAAAATCCACACTTTAGGTAATTTGTTAGGGGCGTTTGCATCTGAAGTTATTTGCATTTAGATATGTGAAGAGCATAAGGCAATCTAAAAGCCAAGACTAGGTTTTCTTACATCCACAGCCACATTTCTCCAAACTTTCTGAGGAAAACAGTGAAACAAATAGATACTAAGAACTACAAAAACAATGAACCAACACTAGGTGCAATTGAAAAACACTAAGAACTACAAAAACAGTGAATCAACACTAGATGCAATTGGAAAACACTAAGAACTACAAAAATCTACAAAAAAAAAAAAACTTTTAATAAGAATTATTAATTCCAACCAAAAGATCCTCATATGAAGAAATAAAGATTGCTTCAACTCCATGCCCCACTATGTTTGATGCCCCATCAAAGTACGTAACTAAGTCTCAACTTGCAAAGGAATAAATGAACACGAAAATGGAAGTTTTTCTTCCCTATTGAGCTACTACAACTTATAGATTTCAATTGCACTTAAGACACCTTACAGAGAAGGCAAGTCTCCAATATGAATCGATGGGAGTCTTCCGGCAAGTCTGGAGCTAGGTTTTTCCCTGAAAGAGGGACTCGGATAGGAATAGAGAATAGAAGCTGATAGAAAGCAGAAAATTCCAAGTCGAAGAGAATAGTTGCGAGGATGTAGGAGAGGAGTCTTACGGTCGTGGATGGGGGTTGTGGATGTAGGAGAGGAGATGCTCGGACGGCCGACGCGACTGTGGAGCTCGCAAGGAGGTGGCGACGCAGAGGAAGATGGGGTTTCCTTTCGGCGTGGTATCAAAGCTCCCGAAGAGGTGGCGACGCAGAGGAAGATGGGGTTTCCTTTCGGCACGGGATCGGAGCTCGCGAGAAGGAAGATGGCGACGCAGAGGAGCGTTCGTGAGGGGGTTTCCTTTCGCCGGGGGGGGGGGGGGGGGGGGTTGGGTTTTTTGAGCGAAGAGTTTACGACAACTGGCGGGTTTTTGAGCGAAGGGTTTGCTGAGGTGGTCGCTGACGTGAGTTGCCACCTTCTTCGCTCTGCGTTTCGCTAAGTGGTTTTTACTCACCCTGTCATTTCTTTTTTCAATAATAATAATAATAATTATAAATTATGTTTTTAATATTCTAAAGTCTGAATTTATGAGATTCTATTTTTCCAATGATTTTTCAAATTTAAATTTTATAAATCAATTTATTGTTGTTTTATAAATTTTAAATTTATATTGTACAATTTGAAATTACTTTATAAATTCACACCTTTATAATAATTTTTTATAAAATCCAAGATAATTTAATAAAATCATAATTTCATTTGATGTTCCAATTTTTCTAACGAAATTTTATATAAATTTTCTAAATATGTCTTTAAAATACATTTCTATAAAATTTAACTTCATTTAAGACAAGTTTAAATTTATCAAAAATTTAAAAATATTTTTTATTACTAAATTATTATATAAATTTAAAGTTTGCTATAAATAAAAAAAATTATTTATTCATTATTTTGCCATTTTGTATATAAATTGTAATAAAAATGATTAATGAAGGACGTACGTACATAATAATAAAAATGGGAAAGTAAGGTCTTTTTTTAATATTATTTTGTAAACATTGATTATTAAATATATGATGAACTTTATTTGTTTAACTAAATCTATTATGCATTTTTAAACGAATTTATAATAAACTTAACAATGCTATGAGACACTATTATAATGACATGGAATTAGCCTAAAATACCGTGGATGATATCTTAGAGCAATCAAGTATTTTTCTAGCATAAAAAACTCCATTCAACTTTGAATGAATTTTCATTTCCTAAATCGAAATTGATTTTTTTAATTTAAAAATAATCACAAAATATATTAAAACTGAAATAGCTTAAGTTGAAATATATATATATATATATATATATATATATATATAAAAGTTAGTAAATAATATACTGATTTATAGTCACTAATATTAAATTTTATTTTTTATAAATAATTAAAAATAATAAAATATTATATAATAGTTAAATAACTCATATTAGTATAATTAGTATGGATTGGAGTACGTATTCATATTGATAATTTAATTTTACCAGTCTCAACTGAAAAACTAATTACATTTGATCCGAAATAAGCCTATGTCCCAAAGAGGCTCCCTATCCCTCTGTCCCATTCGCCGGTGATGGCCGGTGAATTGTCCGATCATCGATCGGACACCATCGCGGTTCCGGCCGCCGTCCCGAACAAAACTATACCCTGGGGGTATAGTGAACCCGTCGGGATCGCCGCAATTGCGATCTCGTCATATTCACCGTTGAATCCGACAAGATTGTAATGTGGCGATTTCGGCCGATTCACCGTTATCCCAAGATATCGATTGATTCGGGACGACAATAAAAAATTATTGATGGTGTCCGATCGTAGATCGGACAACTCGCCGGTCATCGCTGACGAGTTTAGGACAGACTAGACAGAGAAACTCGGGACAGAGGATCGAGGAAATTTATCAGTTTCGGTAGATGAGCGCGTGACGATGCATCAACGTCAACCGCTCGCGTGCGCGCGGCTCCTCCCTACCATCGCGCGGTGCCCTTGACGGCCTCCGCCCGCTGCCCCACCGGTGGACCTTCTGCCGGGCATGGCAGCGAATTGGGTCGCGGACTCCCAGACGCATCGTGATGGAGTGTGACGTGAGCGTCAGCGTGGAGACCACGCTAGCTGATCGCGGCAGCTCTCCCTCTCCTAACCAAAGGCTGCGTGAGACGCCAGGGAAGGGAATAAGTTCCCGGCCCTATCCGCGGAGCCCACGACTGATCTCTGTCCTCTGCCACCGCCGATCAGCTATAAAGGCCGTCAGGCCCTTGCATGAGCATGCAGCTGAAAGCCTTGGAGTATTAGCTTACGTGTCCTAATTAATTCAGTCCCACACGCCACGTTGTATATCAACCTCTCTTCCAATTATTGTTTTGTCTTCAATCGGTAACAGTGAGATGGAATATTATCGTGGATGCTTGCGATATCGTTGATCGAGTGAATCCAAGATGTCTTTAGGAATAACCTAGCTAGCTACTGAATCAGCATAGTGATTTAAGATGAGGACAGGAGGCACCTGAGTAGTGCAAATTGGAAGCTTCAAGTTCACAAAAACAAAGTGACTTTCAATGACCTTGATCTCCACTGGCTAGTAGCTAGCCACACCTTCAATTCGACGCCTAGCTTAGGGAGAAGCAATATTATTCATTTGAGAAACAGCATGTGTCTCTAATGCACAAATATTCTCACCGTGTCTCCTTTAAATATCTAGCTCCCTGGCCACCATCATCAGTGTGATCATATTCAAAGTATATCTTTGTTCAGCTTTAATAATTTGATCAGCCTGAGTACATGGTATGGAGGGGTGGCTTCTGGTTGACAAAAGCGAGGTCAATTAGATTCTAACCTCCAAAGTCTTACAGAAAGGTGGCCATCATCACCCACTCAGCCAAAAAGAAAGGCATGCAGCAGATGGCTTTTGCGTGTTGATAGATCAAAAAGCGATTGATTCCATGGGGATAGATAAGTTGATTAATTAGATTTGAATTCTACATTGATTCACCTCCTCAAGCTCATTTAACATGCTATTTTGTCACTGTGCATGCAAGTGGCTGGCTAATGCACCCGAGCTTTGGTCAATAATGCACACTGTATATATGCCTTTTAAGGATCCCTAACTTTTAGTACCTCCAAATCTAGATCACCAAGGAACATCCTCAACTATTATATTAATTAATTCCTACTTATTCCAAAGACTAAGAAAAGAAATATCGAGGTATCAATTATATATAGTTAAAACAATATAATTTTTTGGAGAAGAGATTAAAACTTATTTGTCATCTCCAAAGTTAATTTTTTAACTTAAGGCTGGATTAGCTAATGCAATTTACTTTCCTTGTTATCATTTGGTTGTTTGTTTTTCAACATTATCTAATTATTTGGTCCTCTTGAATCATTAATTAAAAATATACCTGCAGCTTTAATTAATTACACAATTAATATTATAGCTCAACATAATCATGGTCAGGGTGGATTAAATATGGCTATTGTACATATCAATATAGATAGGCACACCGTTAATATCGACAGGTCTGGTAACAATTAAGATTTGTGGACCATGTCTAACAACTGGATTGATTGTAATCTACTAACTACCATTCCATGAACATCACTCGTTATAACTGCAATAAATTGACGTTCTCACTAATCATGCTCGGAGTTGACCTCCGAGTGAAAAACAAATTACAACGAAGTCAAAATTTTCTCAGAGATTTCAAAACAAAGTCACTAGAAACTAATGTCGATCGCCACAACACGAATTAATCACACTGTGCCCCGTAAAATGGGCAGAAGCCGTTCGAATCCAAAAAGATGGACGAGAGAAAGGACGACCATCGAGGGAGCTTTGTGCAAATCCCCAGGCCGACCCTGCGCTTTTGTCCGTTCGACGCAAAGCTTCACGAAAGCAGCAGATCGAGGCTTCACCGTGAAGCCTCTTTGCTCGGATGTAAAAAGGCAACTCCTTTCTGACTCCCGTCCTGTCCACCCGCTACTTGGTGCCCCATGCTCCATCCACCTCCGTAACTCCATGTCCATCGATCCATCATTTTGATGGATGGATGCATGCATGGTGATCGACTCATGCATTAGCTTATTATATCCCCAATTGACATAGCTCAAAAGCTCCATACTCTTCCTTCTTTCCCAAACTCCAAGAAGGGATTGAGAGAGAGAGAGAGAGAGAGAGACTGAGACAACCTTTCTCCTCGTCTTGGCTTTCATTCTTTGTTAGTATAACTCTGTGATGAAGCATTCCAAGGCCCTCACTGACTCCCCGCAGCATCAGCATCAGCATCGGCATCATCATCATCAGCAGCAGCAGCAGCTGCAGGCGCCGAACCTTCACCAATTTGTTCTGCCTTCCAAGCCCCTGATCGACTCCTCCACCAACGCCGTTGCCAACAACAACAACAGCAGCAGCAACAACCACCCCTTCGGTCCTTCTCCCTTCGACGAGCCCACCTCCGTCCTCGACCACCACCTCACCTCCAGCCCGGCAACGGCTCCTACGGCGGCCCCTGTGACTGGTTCTGGAGACTTACCCTTCCTTCCCTGGGCCACCGGCGGTTGCGGAGGCGGCGATTCCCATCATCCGCGCCTACCATCCGACGACTGGGATCCCGCCTCCTGGTTCAGCTTCCTGAAAAATACGAGCTTTCCCCTTTGCCCGATGATGCCAGCGGCCCCTTCCTCGACTCCCCTTTCGACCTACCCTTCGATCCCTACGCCTCAGCAGATCCCGCCTTTCCGACGGCCGCCGCCGCCTTCGACCGCTCCCAGGTCGACTCTCTGATCAGCGCCGCTCATTGCCTGGAAACAAACGATTTCGCCACGGCACACGTGATATTGTCGCGGCTCAATCACAATCTGCCCGCCTCCGGAGTTTCCTCTCTTCAAAGATCTATCATTCTCTTCAAGGAGGCGCTGCTCGCCCTGCTCCGCCCTTCCACCGCCGAACCCCCGCTCTCCGCCGCCGAGCTTGTCCGCCACATCGCTGCCCATAGGACCTTCGCCGACCTCTCTCCTGTTCCCCACTTCGCCACCTTCACGACCACTCCGATGCTCATCGAGGCGCTCGACTGCGGCGCTCGCTCCATCCATCTCTTCGACTTTGACCTCGGCCTCGGCGGACAGTGGTCGTCCTTCGCGCAGGAGCTCGCCGCTCGAAGTCGCACCTCTCGTTCCTCCCCTCCGGCAGTGCGCATCACTGCCGTCGTCGCGGAGGAGTCCGGCGAGACAGCCCTGGCGGCAGACAACCTCCGAGACTTCGCCCGCGGCCTGAACGTCAACCTCTCTGTCAGCTTCGTCAGGGTCGGCGGCCTGGGCACGCTCGCCCTCAACGGCGTCCGCCTAGCAGGTTCTGCGGAACCGACTGCCGTCGTTCTGACGCCAACAATCTTCCGCCTCCTCGGTTTCGCCGGCGGCGCCTCTGCGGATTCCGCTGCCTCCCTTCTCCGCTTCGTGCGGCGCATGTCCCCCAGGGTGGTGGTCTTCGTCGACCAGGAGAGTTGCCTGGGCGTTCTCCCCTCTCCATCTCTGCGGCGGACAGTGGCGGTGGGGGTGGAGCACTATGCCGCGGTGCTAGAGTCGTTAGAGTCCACCGCGGCGGCGACAGGGTCGGCGGAGGAGATGATCCGGCAGGTGGAGCGGGCGGTAATCCGCCCGCGCGTCTCGAGCGTGGTGAGTGAGTGGACCTGGCGGCCCGGCCCGTGGCGCGAGTTGTTCGTCGGCGTCGGCTGGTCTCCCGTTCCCTTCAGCGAGTCCGCCGAGTCGCAAGCCGAGTGGCTCGTCCGCCAGGCACCGGTCGACGGGTACCACGTGGGGACGAGGGACGGCGCGCTGGTGCTGAGCTGGAGAGGCAGAGATCTCTCCTCCACGTCAGCTTGGAGGTGCTGATGTCGGCGGCAGCCGCCCCTTGCTAGTTGCTTCGCTGGCGAAGCCCAAGTCATTTTGTCTGTCGATAGTATTAATCATCGTGTGGCTGTATTTTATTTGGCTTCTGCTCTCCCTGCATGGTGCATGCCTTTTCCCCTTGCTTCCTTTCTTTTATTACCGCTATTTATCCTTTTTGTCTTAATTTTAAAAGCTAACTCAGCTCAAAGGTTGCAGTGTAGGAAAGGTCCAGTTGGTGTCCCTCTGAACTATGTGTATATTTTCGTCCTGTCTCCTCTAATCTGCATTGTCGTGCTGGCTACCACTACTTGTGATTGTTCAGTGCTAAACTATTAACTATACATATATATGCTAAGTTTAAGTGACAAATAACACTCTCCTACCACGTCAGCTTTGATTTCTTGCGTTTGGCTTTGACTTCTGGGCATGCAGGGATACAACAAGTGAAGAGCACAGTAGACGTACCGTGATTCGTAACATCAGTCTCCTTCGTTTCCAATTATAGTAACAACAGCCCTACGTGAATACAGACGGGACTGGGTGGTAAAATAATTTATACAGACAGACAGCCTTGGTACGAAGAAGATGGTTAGGTTAATTGAATAGGAGAGGACAAGGACCATGCGAGTGTTAAAGAGGTTGGTGTACCCCTTAGTCAAAATGAGCTTCACTGTGCCCCTACAGCCAACATCAATGCCCCAAGTTTCTGAAGTAACAGTTTGAGACAGAGTACTACCGGGGACATGCAGCCACTGAAGGTGCTCACGGCCAGTTCCAGATTAATCAGCCTCTTTTTTTTTTATTTTCATAAATTTTACCGTGGGAGAGAGATTCACAGACCGGGAATACATGTGTTTGGGTGCAGCTTTGAAGAGTTGGCAAAAAATGGAGCACTAGGGATTTGATAATATGAAGGTAGTTGATTCTGTGTCTCCATCATAATCACTATTGCTGCCAAAACCCAATTCATCAGTGTTTGGTCAACACATGATGATGAGGACATGCCACTGGCACTCTCAATTCAAATTCATCAGTGTCCATGCATGCCCCTGCCTATATTTTCAAATCTATATCAACAAACCCCTCTGATTTATCTCGTAGTAATTGGAGCGAGAATTTTGTTTTCACGCGGACCCAAACTATGTACTAATCGGTACTTATTTAATTGTAGCTATTCAGTGATTGATCAAGCTGTCGCCAAGCATTGAATTCGGTGGGCACGAGCACTGACTAGTGTCTTGCCGGATCACTATTGATCATGTGATAGTTCTCTGTTTGTAGGTGGATCGTCAAGCTGTTACACTGACCTAATTGGTAAACGAAACGAGTCGAATTAAAGTTTGAGCTTGAGTAATCTATTTGAGCTGAGAAGAGGATACATGGAGAGTTATCTGGATTCTCTCTCATATCTTTGATAGATTTTCTGGCCGTTGAGAAATCTAGAGAGCCGTGGGCTGGAATTTCTTTGGTCCATCTTCTGTCGTTTACTTTGGCCCACCATCTTTCCATTTTGCGGGCCCACCTAATCCGTCGTCGTCTGTCCCACCTGTCGCCGTTTATCGTCTCCCTCCATTCGTTCGCTCTCGGGTGGAGTCCCCACTGCGAACTTCTCCACGCCATACAAAAACTGGCGACGACTAGTGGCGCGAGCTCCGGCTGTGCGTTCGCCCTTTGCAACCGCAAGTTCTTCTCCGCTCCACTGGTTCAATCCCACCCTTTTTCTCTTGTCTTGTCTCCATCCCGTCCCTAACTCCATTCCCTCTTCCGTTGATCGAGAAAATGCCCTCGCACTAGCCTTTCTCGGACACCATGGCGAAGCTCGGCGAGAGGGACCACGTCATGCTCGGCGGATACACCTACCGCGATCCCTTTGGCAATCACCACCAGCAGCAGCTGCCGCAGTACCACCGCAATTCCGACGTCGACTTCGCTGACGTGTTCGGCGGCCCCCCAAGGCGGTCCTCCTTCTATGAAAGACGACGCAGCCGGGAGGAGTCACTCGACGCACGCGCACGACCTCGCGCGCCCTCCGCCGAGAAGCCCTCTTTCGGGGAACTCGGCAGCCCGGCCCGAAGGCGCCTCCTTGGCGATGATTTCTATGACGACATATTCCCTGGCAGCGAGTCCGACCTCTCCACGCCGGGGAAGTTCGATCGAGACCCTTTTCCTTCGTCGCCTAGTTCAAGAATTGTCAGCCCTAATCGGCCTGTTTTCGTTGGAGGCTCGTCGCTGCCGCCGCATCTCAGGTTCGTTCTTTTTTGTTCGCGCTTTTGGTGCCTCTTTATAGATCGAGTCGATTCCAGAGCTTGTTCCTCAAGATTCAATTTCGGTAATTTAGATTGACCTCCTTAATTGTTGTAGGATTAATTATATGAGACCACAGGGAGAATGAAGATCTGATTACGAAGAGGTCCAAAGCTAGTGATGCCCACCTAGGTTTAGAAAGTAGAACAGATTGGTTTTTTCTTTTACTGAATTAAATATTCATCCTTAGTAAAAAAAAATTAATCTACATCAAATTCTTTGTTTTTTTAATGATATAATTCGTGCGTATATTTCTGTTGGTTTAACAAGTATGGCTATTCCAGCTTCCCCATGACAAAGTTGGCAAAAGGAGTAGAACATCCACCATTTGGTTCGCCAACACATCACCCTCAGTTGAAGATTGAGGACGACAATTTTAGCTTTCCACATTCACTGAATGCTTCCAAAGCAGCCCCAGTTCATGACGACCTGAGAAGTTCTGGTCATGCATTTTATCGGCAAAGCCCTTTAGCTAGTCAACTCTCTCGCGGCACCATTAAATTGTCAGAAACTTTCAGCAAGGGAAGTCAGTCTGAAAGATATGCAACCAGCTTAGAGGGTTATATCAACAACAATCAATTTCACTTCTCTATATACAGATGGGCTGGCAAAGGAGTGTCACTTGGTCTTTCTTCTCTTTCAGAGGAAACTAATGTTACTGGTAGATATAGTAGATTACCTGAAGTAGTCATACAATCTGTTGAATATCCATCTGATGATGATGATTATATGTCTGCTTCACCCGGAATATCCGACAATCAAACTGAAAACCACAAAAACAAGGTAATAAATGATATCTTTTCAGAGAGCAAGCACGGGGCGGATTTGTCATTTCGTGAGTACAACTTGTCTGAGCTTGATCCGAATTACTTGAACAAATTTTATACTGGCAATGCAGGTACTTGTTCTCAACATCTGTGCTATTTGATCACTGCAGTAGTAATACTGCTAGTTTTTAGAAGTTACGAAACTAAAAAGAGAAAATTGTCAATGATAACAAGCCATCTATGACATTTCTTTTTGATAAATGATAATGAAAAGTATGACCGTAAAAATTCTTCATCAACTCTTTCAGGATAATAATTGCAAAATCAGCAACACATTCACACAAGATAATCTTAGGGTTGGATTTACAGTTCTATATTGTTTCATTGTCTACTCAGGATCCAAGACCTTGAATGAACAGGAGAAGGAAGATGGAGGACAGCAAGATGCAACTGATGGCTTTAAAATTAAACAGCAGAAGCAAAAAAGAAACCCTGAGGATGTTGGCACAAATAACACTAAAAAGAAAGATATCCCGGTATCTTTGGAAGAAAAGATATACAGTAGGAGAGTAAAAGGAAGGGTTAAGGACTTTATTAAAATCTTCAATATAGAAGGCTCACCAAAACGTAAAGGCACATTTGAAGCTGGGAATACAAAATCCAAAGAAAAAGATGGAGTGAAAAGTGAAGCAGAAGTTCAAGTTAGTACACCTGCTGCAGATGCAAATGACAAAGTGAAAGTTGTCCCTCCACATAATGAGGGAACTTTTGGAATTTACTCTGCAGAAGTATGTTACTGCTATTCCTAGAAAGTTATTCTTCTCATAATTTTGTGATGTTTAACTACCTTAATGCATTTAACTCCATTACATATTGACAACCTTTTAGGTGAATGAAATGTTAAAGAATGAAGGGATTTCTTCCCCCTATACGAGCTCAAATGATCCAATTACTAAAGATCCTTCTCCAGAAAGGAGTAACATTTCAGGACTAAACCCCAGTAAGTTTCTTACTCTTTTCTGGAAAAAATTATGTGAGTTTTCAGATATATTTTAACTGTAATGAATCAGTTGGGCATCTGTCCACTGTTGATGTCAATCAGTTACAGATATATTTAATCTTTAATTAATCAGTTGCTTAATTCTTGTTACAAACTCTTTCCTCCTTCAGTTCTGCAATAACTGTAATATGCTGGGATATTTCCACCATATTCTGTCCTTGCAGGATACTGGTGATTCTACTTTAGGCTTATTTGCTATTAGTTGATTGCCTACGTTCTTTTATAAATTTGTAATCACCTACATATGCAAAGACTCCATTAATAAATCTTTGTAACACTTCGGTATGGCTCAACTGTGAATATATGTATACATTATAATAAGGCAACAAAAAGAAACAGAACTTCATTAGGTCACTTTGCTGGAAAAACCAGGGGGGGGGGCACCATGGTTTTTCGTGAAGGCATACAGAGCTGTCTAATTAAGAGTAATCAATGGGAATAAATTCTGACCGTTGATTAATCAGTATCTATTTTATACATATGTAACAACTCTGGATGAGGCCACAAACGAAATAAAAAATTATTTCATTTGCCAGAAAAATGGTCTGGCTGTTCAAATTGAACACAGCAAGATGCTTTAGCATTCAATGTATTATAATCTCTGTTTATTCTCTTTCAGTTATGATTATAACTTTCTCTTCTGATTTTGTTCCTTTTTATTCAGCTACCACAAAAGAAAACAATAATGTTGAGGAATATCACTTTGAAGATCTTGAAGGATGCTTGGTATGATTTTTTTTTTGTAGTTCTAGGACATAACTAAAAGTGCAGAAGAATTTGAAGATTAGCAACACCTGATTTCAAGTATCATTTCTTTTGAAAACTATACCACCTTTTAAATTCCAACTTTTCGATACTAGTTAGTGTGAACAAATGTGACATACATAATGGATATGACTTGCATGTATGTTGTTTGTAGGGATGCAACTTCCATATAGCTTGCAGAATATTCCAATATTAGTAACATAATTTATTGTTTTTGGATATTTGCTATGCCTTCAAGGTTTCATGCTTTATTAGTAATTTCTGTTTAATAAATTATTTAGTAGTGGGAGCCACTAGACAGGCCTATTGAATCGTTCTTGCAAACAATGTTGTTTGATGATCAATGTAGGCATTTGGGTCCACCAAGGGCACTTGTGCAACAATTAAGGAGCTTACAGTGCGTGAATGAACCAAAATAGTAACAGACTAACTATTTGGGTATAAATAAAAATTATGAAAAGAGAATGTTCAATCTATATTGGCAGTTCTTACCCTTCCTTTTAGCTGATCAAAGTACAACCCAATGCTAGAAGTAAACCATTAACTTAATGGGATTGAAACACGACGAAAATTATTCAAGCCCAAGTTAATTCATTCATCAAGGGCTGATACAAAAAATGAAAAGAGGATGTTCTACAATATGGATTATGGATCAGTTATATACATTATTATATTACTTTCCTTAGCCGTCGTCTTTCCCCTCCTAATTATCCATCAAGGTGAATCCGCTTTAATGTCACAACTCGTAAGTCTGGTAGTTGGCTAGATGGATCTTCCGTTGGCTTTGTTCAGTGCAACTTTGACACTCAAACCATTTTTTGTCTTGTTATTGGTTAAAAAAGAATAAAAAGAAACTTAAATCTTCCTCTTCCTCTCCTCAAACCATACTTTTGATTGACTCAACTTAATTGGGTTTAGTTTCTCTATCCTTGAATGCACACAATGTATCACTATTTTCCCTCCCTTTCACTTCCCCTCCTATTTATCCTCTCAACTGATGAAGCCTAAGCCCTGTGAGATCTCTGGATCTACTTAGAACAAGTAAATTATATTGTATGTCCTTCGTTTGTTACTTTGTGTTGCTTAATAAAACGTAACACGCTCTACTGTTCCATTCTTGGAGCTAATACTAGGATTTATGTATTCTCTCAAAATTTTTGTTTTCCTTGAAATACCAAATGATAAAAATGATTGTCCATATGCAGGTGGAAGAGTTACCTCAAAAACCAATCGAAAATCAACAATCTGCTTCGCAACGGGAAGAGATAGAAGTAAATATAAGTCTATTCCATTAAATCTAGAAATTGGTAAATGAATGTTTTGCATATAGCTTGACCAGCTTCCTCTTTCCAGATTGCTAACCGTAAAATTCAGGAGTGGTCAAAAGGAAAAGAAGGAAATATTCGATCATTGCTATCCACCCTCCAATACGTGAGTTCTATTTTCATAATTGCAAATTCAACTACCAAACTCCCTTTCTCTTAGTTTCTGAACTGGCATCTCCATGTTTCTTGTTTGATGAATCCATCAATCTGCCATTCTTGACTAATTCTGTCTTGTGAATTTGCTGCAATCACGATGATGTCTATTGTCGGAAGCACTGTTTTTCAATCTGTTATTGCATATTCACATTGTCTAATTTTGAGGCAAAATTATTCAGGTTCTTTGGTCGGGCAGCGGATGGAAGCCAGTTCCACTTGTTGACATAATTGAAGGACCTTCAGTGAAGAGGGCTTACCAAAAGGCGCTACTATGTTTGCATCCAGACAAACTACAACAGAGAGGTGCTGCTGAGCAACAAAAATATCTTGCCGAAAAGGTTTTCGATATATTGCAGGTACCAATTATTCCCTAGATCCTAATACGATATTTGTTCAAGCAATTAAACTGACCTATGAATTTGTTGAAATCCCAATTTATTCTTCATTTTCTTTTTCTCGCAGGAGGCCTGGGATCAGTTCAATTCTCTGAGTGGCGCGTTCTGATTGTGAGCCGGCAGCATTTATCAGCTATTTTATTGGTGTGTCAACATGGCACGGGTTGGATATCGATATCGGAAAGTTATAATACAGAAATTGGTTATTTAATCTCATCGGATTTGTGGTTTAATTTCTGATTAGCTTTGGCAAAACATTGAGGTTTCGATCGACGTTAAAATGGAAAGCATTCAACGAAAAACACTTTCAATTAGCGAACTTTACATAAAATAAACAGTGATGCAAACACCACTGAGCAACAACACAATCAAGATTCGAATTTGCTATAATATAGGAACCATTTTTCTCCATGTTCCAGATGTATATCGAAAGCATCTTACATCTCCATCGTATTTATTTTCTAACTCGAAACATCTCGATCGTATTTAATCTATCCACATTTGACGTATTGTCGTTGAAATTTCGGAAATGCTTGCACGTATTTAAAACTAATTTTCTGAAATGAGATAATCTTAACGGGTCAATTTCTATCAGCTATTTGCTAGTTCGGATAATCCATAAAATTTAATAGTCAACCATATCTTTTAATCGGAATGTTTAATACAAATTTTTAATTAGTTTCGGACCAATTCGCAAGTGAAGTTTCATCTATTTAAAATAATTAAAAAAACAATTGGCGTGACAACTGTCAAGGGACTTTAATGAAGAAAATCAACAAATTTGTCGATAGCAGAAAATATTAAAGGAAAATGATTGGGAACATGAAAAACTCAACGTGAATTCAACATGAAACCCAATTGCACCGATCCTCGACGGGTTCACCCGTCCCCCCAGGTTATAGTTTTGTTCGGGGCGGCGGCCGGAGGCCGCCGTCACTGTCCGAGCGACAATCGGACGTGTATATAAAAAGTGCCACGTCATTCACGTTAAATTTCACGTTAAAATTTCACGTTCTCTATCATTGCTCAATATTAAAATAGAAGAAATGATAGGGAACGTGAACGCAGCGACGTGAATGCAGCGTGAATGACGTGGAACGCCACGTCACATACGCCACGTGGGCAAAAATTTTTGAGCGTGTTTAATCATTCACGCGCGTTCGGCTCCCGAACCCTAAACCCATACGAGTTTCTTCCTCCCTCCCTCCTTCCGCTGCTCCTTCTTCCTCCCTCCCTCCCTCCCTCCGCCGCACGCAACGTCCGACGCCTTTTCTTCTCCGCACGCACGGCCGCGGTTCCTGGTTGTTCTTGGTGTTCCTCTGCGTCCGCCGCACACACGCCTTTTCTTCTCCCTCCCTCCGCCGCACGCACGCCTTTTCTTCTCCGCCACACGCAGCCCTGTCCAACGCCCTACCTTTCTTCTTGCGAGGCCGCCGCACGACTCCTTGGAGACCCAGATCTCGTCGACGCCTCACCGGAGCTCCCAAAGGTTCGTCTCGTCGACGCCTCAACCCTAATTTGTTTTCTGTGCCCAAACTTCCTGTCTTCCCGACCCTAATTTGGTTTTTTCTTCCCAGCCCTAATTTGGTGGTCCCTGGTGTTCCTCTGCATGGTGGTTCCTGGTGAAACAAAGCGTGGTGGTTCCTGTTGTTCATCTGTTGTGATTAGCCAATTCTGTTCATTGTCCAATTCTTGCAACTATGAAATTCATTGGCATGCCTATCGTCATAAGATCAGCAAGCATCCAATTTTTTGGTTTTGATATAGAAAATCTGAAGCATCTGTTGCTTCTATGTTGAATTGCTATATCCTAGCTTATTTTCTCAACAACGTAGATGCTTTAAGTACCAATAGATTTGGCGATTCGAGCTTCTGCATTTATCTTGCTCTGCACTTCAACAAGCCAATGATTGGACCTAAAAGATGCAATGTGTTATACAAGAATGTTCGATCTTTTTAACAACTCTTTGAGAATGATGGATCTTTTTCGTTAAGTTCTTTTTGTTCCATCATCATATCTGCCTTGCCTAGCTTTTGGAAGATTGATTTCTACTTGCAATTTGCCAGACACAATCTTATAAAATAGTTGATCTATCTGATGGTACACCTGGAATTTGAATGATTAGAACTGCTGTGGGATTGAACTGCTGTGGTTTGTTAGAACTTTCTTTGTTGTTTGATGAACTGCTGTGGTTGTATCGAATTAGTTATTGTCTTGACAATTACAATAAGGATGACTTTCCTATGCAGATGCACAATGGGATGAAGTATCAAGTATAATGTGTGGTCAAGCACTCACAATGGGAACAGAAAGTTTGATGTGTGGTCAAGCCCCGTCTTTCTTTTCTTTTAGTGTTCCCTTTCAAAGTTTTTATTTTATTTTATTGTATTTTGCCTTTTTTTCATAATGAAAGAATCTTGTTCCAAGTCAATGCAAGTGGCCAGTTTTGTGGTCTTGCTGTCTTTGAAAAGGATATGAATTTTTGGCAGCAAGATAAGTGGTCTGGAAGTTTTTGCCATTGTCATTTCCACAACAAAACCTCCTAACTTATTGGAACCTCTTGTATTTGAATCCTCTTTATAGTTGCTTTGCTCAAACCTATTTATTGTTCCACCAGTTAAACTGTATGTTTCTTAGGTGGTATTCCACCAGTTAAACTATATGTTAAACTGTATGTTTCTGAAGTGGTATTCCACCAGTTAAACTGTATGTTTCTGAGGTGGTATTCCTCTTGTATTTGAATCCTCTTTATCTTCAGTAAAAGTACCTTCTGTTTCATTACCATCTTCAACCAATGTATCTGAACTTGAATCAGATTCATAAGCATCAAAGTCTGAAAATATCACCTAGATCAAGCATAATTTATGTTTTGTTGGATATACGATTAAAAGTTCTTGGATGCAATCAAATGCAGGGATGCTTTGTGTGAGTTAGTGGATGTATAGTTATCTCAATATTATCTTTGTATTGGATTACAATTTGATTTGACGATTTCCCTACATCATTTATCAATAAATAGAAAAAAAGGTGTTCAGTCTAACTTTTTTTGTTACTTCAGGTTGAGATGAGAGTATTATTCTGTATACAAGGAGAAAATTCGATCAAATGTAAATAGCGAAGATTGTTTTTTACAATTTATGGCCATTAATGGGGCATCACATGCTCATGGCTCCAGATTCAAGCTCAGACTCTCCTTCCTATTCACCCTCTAAAACCACAGTGACAGAATCAGTTCTTTTATTCAGAGAAAGATATCGTTCCAAAGCATCATCTCCTCTCAAAATTTTGGCCACTACTGTGTCGATTCGTTCATCCCCCATTTTGACATCGGGAATCTGCGATCATGGAATCGAGCGGGTTAAGTTAAAACAACACAACGATATACTAGGATTCTTTTGGTATCTCAAACATGGCCTCAATGAGAATACTCTCCAAAAGAGCTCTTAAACCTCGCGCACCGATGTTCTTGGATGAGTAAAAGGGAGTTCAGGAAACAGAGATTTGGATGGCGATGAGCAAGAATCAGGCTCGCCAAGTATTAGCAACGACAACAATAGACACTTCTAAAAAAACATGTGGTTGTCCTTCAAGAAAAACAGATCAATGATTTTGCAACTTAAACAAAACAAAAGCCTAACAGCATGTTTAACTAAGTGTACATGTATAAGAGAATTCAAAACACAATTGGCACAATTTGATTGCTTGGTTCACATCTACATAAACACAATCTACATAAATTACAACTGAAGCTCAAGGTTCACATCTCGAATTGCTTGGTTGTCAGACTTTTCTCCAGTCCCAGATAATTTCTTGTTTCAGGACAATTTTTAGCAAGCCACAGAAGAAACCTACCACTACCTGCAAGAGCTCCTTTTAGTTACACATAAAACTTAAGATTTTGTATAGAGGTAGCATTACTAATACTAGACATGATTCACCAACCTGAAACGCAGTAGCTCCTTCAGAGAAATCTAAGTTTTACACAGAGAAATCACCAACAGTCACCCAGAAATCACCAACAGTCATGTCTAGCATTACAAATACTAGACATGATTGAGCTGTTGAGGGTAGTAATATACCGCTAACAGTCACCTCCTCAGAACTCTTGATCTTAATTAGCACTCTATCACCCAGAGGTTTGACAGAAGTGTACTTGAGAACAGAGAACAAATCTCTCAGTATTAGATCCATCAAGATAAACCAAACAATTTTCAAAAGTATAACACTACGTCCATTTGTAGCAGATAGGACTCAGACTAAACCCTGACCCTTGTCCATTTCTACAAATGGGCTATACCTGGGAGCAAACAGATAGGACTAGGATGAACTATGATGAAATGGTTCAATGGAACCTCAGTTTCATAACAAAATTCTCTATGATGGATGCCAAGAAATAAATAGTGGCATCATGTGACAATGAGTAAGAGAGTAATTTTAGCTATACCAATCTGCTTGTTCAATGTAAAACGAAACAAGATTGGCATGGGTTTTAAGAAGCCAACTTATTATAGATTTTCTAAATAGTAGATGTGAAGGCAGGGAAGCATGAGACCTGCACGATAACTATACGTTGAGATAGTGGCCATGGCACTTGCAAGATAACCTCCCTCTATGAGCAGAGATTGCTATGAATGAATACTAAAAAGGTGCCAAAATCCTACTAAATCCATGATATGAGGAAGATTATAAGCCCCTGCAGCAGATGAACTAATAGTCCACATCAGTGGAAAATAGGAAAATTTTGTAACTTTTTAAAGAATTAACTTGATGAGACAAGCTTTGGCACTTTTAAGAATCTAAAAAGTAGATTTTGAACAAGCGAATGTAACCAATCTATTCAAAACCGAAACTGCAAAACCCAAAATAGGTACCTTTGGAGCAATAACAGTGGCGGCTTTGACAACAAACCCCCCAGAGCCCCTTCTGTTAAGTGATCCGACTGGAAAAGGACGACCGAACGTCGCTGGAGCAAGTCGAAGCCCGTTGATGGAAGGCGCTGCAGCAGTAGAGGCGATCGCCAATCCAGAAAAGTGTAAAGAAGCCATAGGTGAATTAGAACTCCTAAAGCCTGAATATTACCTACCACCAGCCATTAAGTATGATACAGATAACAATGTGATTCTGTTAATCAAAAAAAAATAAAAATGAGATGAAAAAAAATTAAAAATTGAAATTAGGTAAAATCAACATACTCGAAAGAACAAGGATCGAGTCTTCAACCACACAAACAATGCAAACAAATTATTTCAGTAAAATATGATTCACGAAACAAAAAAAAAAGGCAAAAATGAGCGTAAATTCAAATGAGGTGAAGCGAACTAACGATCTCAACCATTAATGTGTCGGAAAATGAAACAACATTTAAAAAGTTAGAATTTGCTAGAGCAATCATACCTGAAGACTAGAGATCTAATATTCCTTCAGCGATCTTCCAACAGAAGCGACGTGAAGAAGACGCGGAGGATAAACCCTAGAGACGCGCGACGTCGGGCAGAGAATTTCAATGTGATCCATTTTATCCTCCAGAAATGAGGCGGCCTCGCAAGAACAAAGCTAGGGCGTCGGGGCTGGGTCTCAAAGGCGAGACGAAGGTCGGCATTCGACTCCACCGCGGCCGTGCGGCGCCCTCGCAGCAAGTCGCGGCGGAGGGAGGAAGAAGAGGATGGACGGAAGCTGGGTTTAGGGTTCGGGAAAAGGTTTCGGCGTCGGAGGGAAAAGGTTTCACGTCGGGGAAAAATTAGTCTACTCCTTTTAACCGCGTGAATTAATCGGCGCCCACGTGGCGTGAACGACGTGGCGTTCCACGTCGTTCACGTTGCGTTCACGCCGATTAATTCACGCAGCGTATCATTTCTCTTAAAATAGCGCGCCTTCTGATGCAGTCTGTGTCTGTCTTTTCTTTATTTTATTGTTCTCCAACGGGCCAATTCTTGCCTGCTCCTCTCTCTCTCTCTCTCTCTCCCTTTGATCGATCAAGGCGGCAGGTATAGAGATATCGCATCTCGAACCGAAGCCAAAACCGGGCGTGCAGGTATTTCTCCAACTACAAATCTTCCGAGATATCCTCAGACTCCCCTCATCATCGGTGTCGCGTAGGGTGGCCATCGGCCCATCGTCCCTCGAGCTCCCAAAGTGATGCCTTTTCCTTGTGAGTTGCACGCTCGACGATGACTTGATTGGGCGGCCTTTCCTTGACGAAGGTGTGTCTCGATCTGTTCTCTTTTCGGTCCTTGGGAAACTGCCAAAAAGGATTATATTGTTCTTCCTGTGGGATTTTGGGTGGGTTAATTTTGTTCGTTTGTTGTTCCACATTCAAAATCGTGCTTTAACTTTTGTCGACTTGGTGGATGAAGTATCACTATCCTTAAGAGCATCCGCAGTTGTTGAAGCTCTTTGAGAATCGACAGCTTCTTCGTTGCTACATACGTGCCACATCGAAAAGTAAAGAACCCATATATCTCTCTAACATCAATAAATCTCTCAACAATTTCAATTCTACACTTTTCATTATATATTTTTTATCTCTCTCCCATAGTTTACATATATATAATAATTTTTTTTATAAAATTTAGATTCATAAATTATTAATATTGAATGACATTAATAATTAAAAAAATTATATAAATATTATGGTACATCAAATAAAAAAAGATATAAAACATAATAATTTATAAAAATAAATTTAAACACATCTATATTAGGCCATGTCTCTTTTTAATTTTTTAAATAATTTTCTCATATATATAAAGTTGTCTTGGTGTCATCTCACTAGTATCATTCGTAAGAATTTCATAATCCTTATAAAAGATCTCGGCTTCCTTTTGTCATTCTTTGTCGATATTTTGTTCCATTATGTCACTCTCTCTGACTTTGGATTTGCACTTCCTCTTCGTTGCCTTTTGCCCTATTGGATGAATGCGGACTTCAGAGTCATCCACATCAACACTCGTATCTGGATTTAATGCTAAAGTGTTCCCCCCTGAATCAGATGTCCTTGGTTTCTTATTATAGTAACGAGCAACTGATTGTGGAGATTATTTCTCATACTATCTGAGAACCCTCCATACATGCATACCTGAAGTCCTTGTTTTTGTTGTTGATTTTCCACATATTTAGTGTTTCTCCAACACATTCTCGTCACTCCAACTGTTTTGATCATGAGTATTAAAATTATTATAAATTGTAAAAAATTCATTTACCATCGGCGCAAAGTAATAGTAATGTGATTTTAGCTGCTGATAGCTTCTCGTCAAAGTTCCAATGGGTCGATGCTTGTTATAGTAATTGCTGGATATGATTTTGCGAGGCGAAATCAAAGTACCATCGATCGATGAAAGTCATATTTGACTTCAAAATCGAAATCTACGTTTCGCGTAGATAAATCTAGACTATTAATTTGCTCAAAACCAATTACGGGCGAATGAGAAATTAAGTGTTTAAAGTCGTGCTCAAAATAGCGTTAAGGAGAAAGATGGGGATTAGTCCCACATCGCTAATTGGCAAAAGCCAATGTTTCCTTATATGTGTTGCTGTGCTTTTGCAGTCAATACAAAAAGCACAGGTGCTCTCTACCCTTGGGCGAGCAGGTGCTCGCACCTGCGAGCCCGC
Organism: Boesenbergia rotunda; assembly: GCA_024364735.1. Taxonomy (NCBI): domain Eukaryota; kingdom Viridiplantae; phylum Streptophyta; class Magnoliopsida; order Zingiberales; family Zingiberaceae; genus Boesenbergia; species Boesenbergia rotunda. The sequence continues at coordinate 89,091 of JAGFNQ010000210.1, forward strand.
CACCCGCCACCCGCGCAATGGGCGCTTTGTTGGCGCACTTTGCACTTGGCGCACTTTGCACTTGGCGCACTTTGCACTTGGCGCACTTTGCACTTGGCGCACTTTGCACTTGGCGCACTTTGCACTTGGCGCACTTTGCACGCGCGCAATGGGCGCATCGTCGCGAGGAGCTTCATTTATGCTCCACGTGGCAGTGACGTGGCGTGCCTGCGTGACACATGACTGTGCAGGGAGAGCGCTGACTGGGCTATTGACTGGGCAGACAGATAACGATCATTGGATCGAAGATGGCAACAAGATCGCATGGGGCGCGATCTGGATCGTTGATACTGCAGGGTCACGATTAGACCATTAGCGAGGGGACTGATCTGGAGCGTCGGATTAAATGGAGTAATCTGACGGCTCAGATCAAAGATGGGATGAAGAGTTATAACTCTTCGAATCCAGCGGACGAGATTAGATTGAGTTAAAATCTCTTCGGATCTAACGAACCAGATTAAAAGCCATCTGAAGAGTTATAACTCTTCAGATCTAATGGCTGAGATCAAAACCCTTTAAAGGGTTATGAACTGATGGTTCGGATCAGTCCTCGCCAAGGGTCACTTGCCTCTTCTCCCACTATATAAAGGATCCCTCCTTTGGAAATATTCATTCATTCAATCATTCGAAGCATTCAAGCATCTAAGCATTAGAGAGCTCATCTTCTGCATCGAGAGTCCGAAAATCCTACGGAAAGGTTCGCCGGTCTCGGAATTTGAAGTGCTACTATTCCGAGACGACGTCGTTGTATCTTGGGAACGAATTGCTGCTATCCGTGAGCACCGTAGCGGAGCAATATCGTTTTACGGAGATAGTGTCCAACACTAGCCTCGACGTAAACAAATTCAGTTTGCTACCTCCCGGCAGCAACCTCCCGGAAGTTCCGACGGTCGAGTAAAATCGACTAAGTCAAATACCGCGGAGATTACAAAAAGGTCACAGGACCGCCAACAGTAATCAGCTGTGTATGTTTCCAAAAAGCTCGATCCTTTTGATCATTACCAATAACTTTGTCGGTGTTGATAGTTGTCCATGACTTCGCAAGGATCATGTCTTATCGAGAGACCAAAATCATCGTTTCGAATCATCTATCTCTTGTTCAACTTCACACTCTTCTTGTGATGACTGCGATGACAACTGAGTTGCTGGAAAGGATGATGACGTTAGAGATTTTTTATCGCTGATAGATAGGTCGATAATAACCCTTTTTGTTTCATTCCAAAGCATGAATGATGGTTAAGAGGGAGAAAATACGTAAGGCAGAGAAGACAACCTAAATTTGCTGCCCATGGCTGACCAATCTTGGGGTGGGTACATACCAAATGGACCTGGGGCGGCGTTACTTGGATTCATCGACAAATTTTGATAACTTTGAGAATTTGAGAAATTTAAAGGATATTATGGAGCATGTGAAATATTTTGAAAATTTGGAGGGTATTGTGTGTGAGGAAAAAAATGAAGATATTGGACATTTGAAGGAATGCGAGTATTTTGAGAAGATGTATTTTCTTCCGGATTTGAAAAATTCAAAAGATTTGTAAAAGAAGTATTGAAATTTTCATCCATCTCGAATACAAATACAAAATGAAAGGAAGAAAGAAGAAATTGAAAGAGAGGAGAATGATAAGTTGAATGAAAAAATTGAAAGATTGAGATGTATATATAGATTTTTTTAATTAAAAAAATTAAAATTTAATTAAACCGTTGTACAACTACGGGCAACAATGGCTAATTGACTGTTGTGCAATGCACAACGACTACATGTTCCTTTTTTTTTCTAATATTTAAGAAGTTATTTTAATGATTTAATAATTAAAAAGAAAAAAAATAAGCGCTGCATGAAGGAGCAGCTCCGCACGGGCGAAGCTGCATTTCTATCAGAATGAGGGAACTCCCTCCCATAGTGGGAGGGACGCACCTTTGGAGCTCCCTCCCACTCCCCCTCACTCTAATGCTATGTTTACCTGAAAGAGTGGATGATGGATGGATTAAATAAATCTAGGGGCATGGGAAGAGAAGGGAAAGGAAAAGAAATCCTTTCCTTTGCATGCTTGTTTACCATGATTGAAGAAGGTGGGTACATGCAGTGTAATTTTATTAATGCAAAAGGGTACATGCGTCATTTTTTTGGTATATGGTTTAATTTTATGAATTAAAAAGGGTACATGCGTTATTTTTTTTGGTTTATGATGTAATTTTGTAAATGAAAAGGGGTACATGCGCCATTTTTTTATCCATCCGCTGCTTTCCGTCCGATTTTGAGTTGATCGATTTTGGCTCCAAAACTATCCGCGGATGGATTATATTTCTCTTCCTTCTTTAAATTTTAATGAAGTAAACAATGGAAAAATTTCTACTGCGGAAATTTTTCCTTAGTTTTACTTTTCGCTCTCCCAAGTAAACAGAGCATAATAGAACTTCAAATGCGGAAGAAAATATATCTTCTCAAAATACTTGCATTCCTCCCAATGTCCAATATCCTCATTTTTTCCCTCACACACAATACCCTCTAAATTTTCAAAACATTTCACATGCTCCACAATATTCTTCAAATTTCTCAAATTCCCAAAGTTATCAAAATTTGCCGATGAATCCAACCATTTGGTATATATCCACCCTAAGATTGGTCAGCCATGGGCAACCAATTTAAGATCTTTTCTCTGCCTTACGTATTTCTCATCCTCAACCATCATTCATGCTTTGGAATGAATAAAAAAGAACTACTATCAACCTATTTATTAGCGACAAAGAATGCCATCATCCGTTCCAGCAACTTAGTTGCCACTGCACTCATCACAAGATGAGCGTGAAGTTGAACAAAAGATAGATGATTCGAAACGAAGATTTTGGTCTCTCGATGAAGACGTGATCCTTGCGAAGTAACGGGCAACTATCAACACCGACACAGTTATTGGTAATGACCAGAAGGATCAAGTTTTTTGGAATCGTATAGCTGATTACTACAACAAGCATTGGCACACTGGAACTTTGACGAGAAGCTATTAGTGGCTAAAATCACATTACTATCACTTTGCGCTGATGGTAAATAAATTTTCTGCCATCTATAATAATTTTTATACTCATCGTCAAAACAATTGGAGTGACGAGAATGTGTAGGAGAACACACTGAATATGTGGAAAGCCAACAATAAAAACAAAGACTTCAAGTATATGCATATATGGAGGGTTCTCAGAGAGTATAAGAAATATATTCCACAATCAGTTGCTCGTTACTCTAATAAAAGGCAAGGACATCCAATTGGGGGTGGGGAGGGGGATACTTCAGCATCAAATCCAAATACGAGTGTTGATGTGGATGACACTGAAATCCTCTTTCATCCAATAGGGCAAAAGGCAGCGAAGTGTAAAGGCAAATCCAAAATCAGAGAGGGTAACACAATAGAATAAAATATCGATAAAGAATGACAAGATATTAAAGCATATCAAATGCAAAAAATGGCTATACGGGAAGCCAAAGATCTTTCATAAGGATTATGAAATTCTTATGAAAGATACTAGTGAGATGACACCAGGACAACTTTGTATACATGAGAAAATGATTGAAAAAATTAAAAAGAGACGTGGCCTGGTATAGATGTGTTTAAATTTATTTTTATATATTATTATAATTTACATATTTTTATTTGATGTACTGTAATATGTATGTAATTTTTTTAATTATTAATGTTATTCAATGTTAGTAATTTATGAATCTAAATTTTATAAAAATTTAATTATATATAATGTAATATATGGTAGTGAGATACGAAATATATATGAAAAGTGTGGGACTCATGAAGGAGTTGTTGAGAGGTTTATTGGTAGTGTAGAGATATATGGGGTTCTTTACTTTTAACGTGACACATATGTGGTAAAGAAGGAGCTCTCGAAGAGCTCCAACGACTGTGGATGCTCTAATTGTCAATGATGTTTCAAAACTATTGTCACTTCGTCAAGGTTTCTTATGCCATTGAAAATTTAACCATCTGGTTTCTGCTTTTTCTTCAAGTTCTGTGATTTCCTTCTGTTGGTTAGGGTCGACGCCTACTACTAATTTATTTATTGCATAGTTCAACCTGTCTTTGAGTTTGTAGAAAGGTTTTTATTATCATTATTTTTTATTTTATGAATTTTTAACCACGGTGGAGTTATGATGTGCTTATTTGGAGGGAGAAATAGGGGGGAAACTATGGTCTCTATACTTCCAGTCATCTTGTTTATCAAGAAGTATTTATTATGTTTGTTATATATTCAAATTTACTTGGTTTCTCTTTCATTCCTTCCGGATTTGGGCGGAAATAAAATAAAAGAATTGAACAATATTCTTTCTCCTTTCCATCAAAAGGTTACTTGAGAAATTAGCAAATTCATTTCTTTTTTCTTTCTGTTGTCGTATTTTCATCCAATCAAACATATCATTAACATTGGGAAATCATGCTTTTTTTTTTCAACCTTTGGATTCAATGATTCATCTATTTCCTATATTGTTACAATTATCAGCAGCAGTCAAAGTATTGACTGTGGTTGGAACTTGGGAACTATATTTTAATTTGCCATTTTTTTTACTCAAATATAGGAATATGAAGTTACCTTTAAAGAAGGGGGAAAAGTCCTTTTTGCCTTTTCGGATAAGAAGAGTTTCAAGCTGTTTTTCTTTGTTCCTGAAAGTTCGATCAGCCAGCAAAATATCAGGAAATGTCCCTGTCTATCTCAATGTTTATGACTTGACATCTATAAATGGCTATATGTACTGGGCAGGCCTTGGGATATTTCACACTGGCGTTGAAGGTACTTTTTTTTGGGGCTTTTACCATTCAAAGAACATTGGGAGTGCATTAGTCTATATATAAGTTACTTATAGTCAAATTATGAATGGGAAAAAAAATTATTGAACTATCTAATAGACTCTTAATCTGCCTAAATATTAATATGTTTCCTCCTTTAATGTGAGAACATGGTAGAGTTCTTATGGTTACATGCAACTGATTGCAGTCTTTTACCTGTGAAACTATCCTATCATATGCCCATTAACTCAAGTTGGCTAAGCTAATATTTTCTTTTGTGTGTTACCTTAGTTGAGTCTTGCATTCTTTTAGATAAATATGTGTACAGTGTTACAGCAGGAACTAGGGACTCGAGTATGGAGTTGCCACATTCAGGAGAAAAGGAAGAAAAGATAGTGGAAATCAATACCGTCATAGTTTTTACATCAGTTAACTAATAGGCCTACCTCTGCTGTTCTGTAGATACTAGTGGTAAGGATTTCCAATAAGTTGGAGGCACAAGCTTGTGTCAGCATTGACCTTCTTAAGATCCTCCTAACTAAGTGGGTAAACGACTTGTTTATAGGAAATCTTATGATAGTTTTGATTAATTGCGGAACATGATATTGTTGAAGACTAGCTAGAATGGTGAAATTGCTTTGGCATTTGTTTATATAGAATTTTAGGTAGATTCTACATCTTGGCTTTCTGCATCTAACAAAGGCTAGGAGATCTGTATTCATCCTGCTCATCAGTGACTGCTGATTTCCATTGGCTGAAATGACATACCTGCTGGTTCAACAAGTCTACCTGAACTAGGAAGAGGGAATTTCAAGCTTTGAACTTGCTACATTGCAGCATTATTTGTTTAATAACTTTTTAATTATATTAGTTGCTTGTAAATGTGCAGTGTAGAGATTCTAACTGTACAATGACAAGCAGATAAAGGTAGTATTGGTTTAGCCACTTGGTCAAATTGTAAGACTTTCTTTCCTTGTCTTTCATAACAAGAGAGCCTATGATACTATTGCTTTGGTGTTAAATGGACACATATTATCAATTGAAGGTGAGTTGTAGATGCCACATGGAATTTTTAGCTCATATCATTCCATGGGCGCACGTTAGTAGACAACAAGGATTACCAAATCTTAGACCAGAAGACCACATAAAATATGCTATTCATTATTTATTTGAATTTCTCCAAGGTACTAAATTGTAATAAAGAAGAATCAAAAAGATCACACATTGCGACTGTTGGGCCTGATATGGATTGCATATGATTCCATATCAGGCTCAATGTGGGTCTGATATGATATTTTAATTTTAATTTAATGAAAAATATTTTAATTAATTTAAATATTAATATTCAAATCTAAATTAAAAAACATGTAGGTTTCAACTCATTTTAACCATTTGATGATAAATTTTTATTTAATTTTATTTTTCTTTTAATTTTTAAAATTTATTTTTGAAAAAAAAAAATTTGAGTCAAAATTAAAAAGTAGAGAACTTTAAGAACAACTGGTCGACGTCCCAGCCGTCTTCGCTGTCGCAATCGACGACAGTCCTATCGAAGTCGAACAGCTTTCATATCAGGCCTAACGCGGGTTATCAGACCCAACGTGGACCTGATCTTTTTTCCATGTTATGCATGCATCCATCTGAAAGAGAGAAGAAAGAGAAAGAAAATGCATGAAAAAGAGGAAGGAATGAGAAGAGAGAAGAGGAAAGAGAAGATAAGTTGCATGCATAAGAGAGAGGAAAGAAAAAAAAGATTATATGCATATAAGTTAGATTTGATAGAAGGATAAAATAGGTAGACTACTAAAAATATATGATTTTTGATAAATATCCAAGTAACATTCGTCTTTTGATTAATTCGAAAAGTTATGTGCATCCTTGATAAAATACCCAAGATTTAATTGAGCGGTCAAACTGGTTCAGCTTAATGAACTCGGAACCTATAAATTTGCCTTTTGGACCTCCCGTCGGATTTTGATGTCGTTGACGGTCGTCTTGTTGGAGTTATAGGAAGATGAAGAGGCACCCCTTCCTCTTCATCTTCCAACTCATTCATATTCCTCCATTAATGGAGGAATATGAAGAGACCTTTTACCCCCTATATATATTGTTTCCAAGGCAAAGGAGAGAAAACAACAAGTGAAAGGACAAGTTATGTGTGTGCGTCGAAGTCATTGGAGATTGTACAAGACAAGCTATGTGCGAGATTTGTGCGAGGTCAAAGAGAAAGGGTTCATCTCGTGTGTATAAGGTCATTGTGCAAGGTTCGTCCGAGTGCACATGACGAAGAAGGAGTTATTGAGAAGAATATTCAAGATTGATTCGTCTAATTACAGAAGAGGGATTTGGTTTGTGAACTTATGAAGAGCGTTTCGATTCGTTCGTGATCGTTTTTCAGATGGCAAAGTCTTCCGATTTCTTCTCCAAGTGCAGATCACTGTAAGTGTTTAGATTTACAGAATTTGTTTCTATAGTTCATGCTTTAGAAATATTAACATTGGTATCAGAGCATTAGATTGCAAAAACATAACTTTACCTCTGTATATCGATCACTTCTTAGCCCCTGTTCGATGTTGCGGCCGGAGTTTGTCTTCGTCGTGTTCTTCTCTTGCCGAGCAAGAATCCAACGTAGTCGTCAGGAACCGCGACTATGTGTCGTGGTTGTTTCGATTTTTGCAAAAATTAAAAAAAAATGGAAAAAAGAGAAAAGGGCAGAAAGATGCCCCATTGAAAAAGATGGAACCATAGACCTCTTCCAAGGGAGAGACTCTACTATAAAGCTGTGATGGAAGTTATTTTTAACTCTGGTTCAATTAATTTGAACCAATCTATCCAATTAGACTTGGGTTAAACCATTAGTTGGTTTAATCATATTAGTTTGGTCCAATCATATCGGATTTTGGTTCAAACCATTTGTTGGTTTAATCAGATTAGTTTGGTCCAATTAGGTCGAATCTAGTTCAAATCATTGGTTAGTTTAACCAAACCAATTTGGTCTAAATTATAACCAGTCTAATTGGTTTGATCAGTTCTAAAATTTAACAATAACAATAAGATATCCAATTAGATCAGTTCTAATAAGGACAAATGAATAAGCTAATATTTGAGATCTAATTTCCAAATCGATCGGTCCAGTGTGTTAGTCAACTAGAGTTTCTCAAATAAAGAAAATTTATTTTTCTTATTTGCTTATCATTCTGTGTGTTCTATGCATATATGTGAATTGAAATGAACCAGTTTTGTTACTGGTACTGACAATATTATTTTTCAAATTCCATATGCCAAGGATAATATGCACGATGACCTGTCTTGATGTGTGACAGAATGAGCTGAGGGAGGTGATTGAGGAGATAGAGCAAAGTCTAAGATAAAATGAATTATGTTAGCAACTGCACTAGTGTTTGTCCTAGTGATAGTGATATTAGCTTATTTAATTTGTTAAAGTTTTATTATTGTTATTGTCGTTATGTACGAACATTATTGACCCATTTGTTGGATCGAGAGAAACGATAGAGGGGGGGTGAATATCGTAAAACGTTCGGATTAATAAGTTAGAGAAATTGCGCAGCGGAAATTAAAATTAAACACACGCAAACACCAAGGTTTTTTACTTGGTTCGGAGTCGCGGTCGGCTCCTACTCCAAGGCTCACGGTCGTTGACCGTTTACTATGGGCAATTCTATATGTTCGCAAAACAGTTTACAGAGAGATATTACAAAAGTAGTATAGTAAACTTAAATACATCTCTTCGTTACCGACGTCCGGTGTAGATTGAATTTTCGGAGCGGAGGGACGTCGTCGGCGCTTGTATCTCGAGTTGGGAGGTTTCCGGAGCAGAGCGCGGGAGCAGAAGAACATAGGAGCGTTGAAAGAATTATTATTCGAAGCCTTGGGGTCGAGGGCCTATTTATAGCCCCTGGGGGGCGCCCCCCCCCCCACGTGTCGGCCGATCGAGTTTCACTCGGTCAGCTCTGATCCCTTCAAACTCGGGATCAGATCTTGACTGGGGCGCCCGGGACGCTGGGGGCGCCCGGATTGACCGGGTCAGGCTCTTATCCTGTTGGCTTCGCTGGAGCCTGCTTTGACTGCTTGGCCTGGGGGCGCCCGGACCATCCGGGGCGCCCAGGAGTATGGGGGGCGCCCTGGAGCACGGGGCCCCCCTGCCCAGTAGTTGCAAAAGCAGTTCTTTTACTTCGATTGTTTTGTGTTCACCTTGGGGGCGCCCAGGACACTCTGGGCGCCCTACTCAGCTGTTGCCTCCTTCCTTTGAGGCTCTCTGAGCTGCAGACACTCGTTCCTTCGGTCCTGCATCCAAGGTTAGTCCAAAACAACATGAAACAATAATGTGTTAGTTTTATACAGCCTTAGCTATCTTGGTTCTGACTTTGGGTCTCCAAAATGGAACCCTAGGTGGAACCGACGCCTACTGTTCCCTCGACGGGGAACGCGTCCTCACCTACTCCTCTCGGGAGAATGTACCTGATGCCAACCGGCTCCTCCGGTTGGACTTTTGCCTAGCGGTCCTTCGCCAGGTCTTGGATACCAAGCTGTCCTTCGCCCGGTGCCTAGCATTCCTTCGCCAGGTCTTCAGTCCCAAGCTGTCCTTCGCCTGGTGCCTAGCATTCCTTCGCTAGGACTTCAGTACCCTAGCATTCCTTCGCCGGGTGCCTAGCAGTCCTTCGTTAGGGCTTCAGTACCCTAGCATTCCTTCGCCGGGTGCCTAGCAGTCCTTCGCTAGGGCTTCAGTACCCTAGCATTCCTTCGCTGGGTGCCTAGCAGTCCTGTGTTAGGGCTTCAGTACCCTGGCATTCCTTCGCCAATGCCTAGCAGTCCTTCGCTAGAACTTTGTACCCTGGCATTCCTTCGCCAGTGCCTAGCAGTCCTTCGCTAGGACTTTTCCTGCACACTTAGTAACATGTTAGATAACATTATACCTTAACTTCTGAACTCTGTTGCCATCATCAAAATAGAGGTTTGACTTGGGTGCTTTCTGCACCAACAATCTCCCCCTTTTTGATTTATGGCAACCCTGGTTCAAAAAGTTAAGTTAATCAGAGCAAGTAAAAATTAAATTTTATTTCCTCCCCTGGAAAGAATCTTCCCCTAGATTTTTCAAAAATTCATGGGGTTTTTGAAAATAAATTCTAAGTTTAAGGATAGATTTTTACTTAGAATAATTTTCAACAGAAAATAATTTTGGTTGTGTATTTTCAAGAATTTTAAGTTTTTAAATACTTAGAAAACTTAAGAAGGATTTTGAGAACTTAAGTTTGAGTACTAAGGAAAATTTTGACGCCTTAAGTTTAAGGTACTCAAAAAAGTTTTGAAAACTTTAAGTTTTAAAGTACTTAGTAAAATTTGAAAACCTTAAGTACTTTAGAAAAGTTTTAAATACTTAAGTACTTAGAAATGTTTTGAAAACTTAAGTACTTAGAAAATTTTTGAAAAGCTTAAGTACTTAAAAAAGTTTTTGAAAAACTTAAATATTTAGAAAAACTTAGTACTTTGAAAAACTTAGTACTTGGAAAAACTTAAATTTTGAATTAAAGGATAGAGTTTGAATTTTTGAGAGTTAGAAAAAAAATTTTATACTAAGAAAAAATTTTTAAAGTCTCTCCTTTCCTATCTCTCCCCCTTTGTCATATATCAAAAACAAATAAATGTGGCAGAAACAGGATAATTAAATTGCATAAAGGAAAATAACTTGCATGATTTTGCTGTACTGAACCAATTCATGATAAGAATTAAACCAAATCAGTTTCAATTTCCTCTTTTAGGGATCTGTCTAACCCGATTAGCTACTTATTAACTGTTATAAACAGTAGTTTTCGCTATGGTTAGTCAAGTTGAGTGTTCTGTTCAAGTTAGATTTTCTAAACTTGACACTTAACTTGATTGCTGTGTAAGTTGTATTTAGTGCCCCAATTACTGCAGATGCACTGACTTAAAGCATCTTGAATTAAGACAAAGACCTAAGCATCTCAACTCTTTCTAGATTATCAATCAAAAGTACCCTAAGGTGCTTGTGAGATGCTGACTTCTAAATCTATAGGTTCATGCAGTTCTAGGGTTAGGACCTAGGCTAAGTTCATTTACGAAAAAGTCCTAGTTTTCAAAGGGGTAGTTTTGAAAATAAAACTAAGTCGAAAAATTTATTTTAAAACTTTTCAAAACTGAATAAAAGCTGATTTTAAAAGCATTTAAAAAGTACCTTTAAAAATTGATTTGAGTAAGAAAACCAATAGTAGACTAAGCCTATTCTACCTAGCATAGTAAAGATCAGATACTCAAGTCAAATAAGCTGTCAAACAAAATAGGTTAACTGGTCAAACAGAGGTCTAGCAGTGTCAAACATGAGTCAAGTTTTAGTTACTTAGTACAATGCTGAAATAGTCTAGCTATGAAGAAGGGTCAGGGTGGTCAGATGAGCCAGGATGCCATGATCGAAATAGTGCCATCATCTCGTGATACTGTGCGTCTCTGCACTCCCTCTCAGCTCTAAGGGCACTCATATAGTCGGTGTAGTAGCCTAGATTTGTTTCCATATCTTCATCATGCTTCGCCTCCACTTCCTCTCGGAGGCTCTGGACCTGTGTCTCCAGCCGTGTCACTCTCTCGTAGAGTGTCGGTGGAGGGGGCTCGTCTATGTGTGCTCGAGCGTCTGCTGCTAGATCTGCAACGTCAACGTCTACCTCCTCGTTTGAGTCGATCTGAGCTCCGACTCGCTGTCGTCTCCAAGTCAGAACCCCGGTGGCCGATACCTCTATGCCAGCTAAAGAGAAGTTCCTATACCCTATTTCATCAAAATCGGTCATCGCGGTTATTTCACCTACGGTAATGTCACGACCGTGGTGATGAAGGATGGAGGTAATGATGTGGCAGAAGGGGGTGCGTACCCGACCCTGAGTCGTGACACTAGAGGCATGTAAAATGACGTGGAACATGTGAAGGCCAATGTCAATGTCAAGATGATGGATCAGGGCATTGATGGACCCAGAATGACTGTCACGAATGTGGGTCACAAATTTAGATATTTATAAAGTGCTGGAAACCCTTTTTGCAATCAAAGACAAAAGCGTAGTAAGGGGCCACAGGTCGTATTTTTCCAAGGGCTAGTTCAAGTTTGTGTGATTCGTGCTTGTAGTTATGTGTCGTAAATGTTTTTGGGTTTCAAATAAGAAATGGGATTTTGGTTTCAAATAGACAAGAAAAATGAAAGGGAAAGGCAATAACAAGAAATGGAAACTTGATACTCAATATGAAACAAACTAAGAAATGACTAATCACATCACTTGAAGAACAAAGCTATTGATGAAATTAAATGCATGAATAAGGAAATGAAATTCAGAATTAAATGCATCAATATAAGCATGAGCTTATTACAGGATTGAAATGCATGAATTCACAAGCTAAACTTGATACCAAGAGAAGGGAATTCTTGTGCCGAAAGCTGCTGTAAAAGAATGAACTAATTATACTAAATGCAGACTTGAATGACAACTTGGTACAAGAAAAACAGCATTACTCTAAATGTGAAACTACTGATGTAACAAACTTGGCTTTGAAAAACTAATTGAATGCAAAATTCAGACTTAACTATTGCAGAAATGATTTTTCAAGAATTTCAGAATGAAAGTGCAGAAATGTAGATCAATTCAAACTCATAGCAGGTAAACGAAACAAATGAGATCAAGTTCTCGACAAGGCTGCAAGAATGATACACTAAATCTGCAGAAATTATCTAGCTAATTCAGAAACAACCAATTGAAGGAACAAGTTCATGTATTTCAGAATCTGATCATGAAAATGCTGTAATAGAATGAATGCAGAATGCAGGTTCGAATGCAAGCATTAAGTGGCATTAACGAGAACTGAAACTCCTACATCCAGCTGCCAAAATTCACAACTAACACTCAATTTAGAATATTAATGGAAGGCTGCAGAATTGACATTGGCACACAGCATAAACCTGATACGCAAAGCTGAAAAGAAGTTCAGAAATGGACTAAGCACGAAATGAACTGAATTTAGGATGATTGTTCTCTAGGTAATGAAGGCTGAACAACTGAAGGTAAAAAACTAATCAACTGATATGAATTCAGAACTGAAATTGAAACTGCAAATCAGAAACTGATACAAAGCTTAAATTCTGATACGCAAACAGCAAAACACAAATTGAACTAAGAATTAAAGCTATTATTATCTAAACAAACTCCCTAACTAATTGTCTTACAGAATTAAAACCGAATTAAGGAAAAACAGTTCAAAGATTGAAAGTAGCAAGCTGATACAAGTGCAGAAAAACAGAATTGCTGAAACAGAAATTACAGCTAGGGAATTACAACTAAAACACAAAGAAATTGCCATAAAACTAAATCTCAACCATTCCTTGATTCAAAACCACCTTGTTCGTCACGCAAGGGCAAGCCAAGAACCCCTAAAACTCGCAAATCAATGGAAAATAAGCTCCAATTGCAGATCTGCTCGAAACTGCTCACAGTTGGAAAATTCCACTTCAAACTCTTAGATCTCGGTGTGGAATGTTGAGATGATGTTTTGGAAATCATCTGAGCTCATCCTCGGACCTCTACAGATGACTCAGATGGAAGGAAATGGACGCGGTTGAGATCCAAGAGCTCAAATCGCAAAACTGCCAAAACCCTCAAGAAGCTCTGCATCCGGCGCAATTCCGAGCTAAAATCGCCATGAAACTCTCCTCCAGAAATCCAGATATTGATTCAAGGATGTGATCGAGTTGGTCACGCCTCTGATGAAGAAAGTTTGAAGGAAAACGATGAACAAACGAGAAAACGAGAAGGAAACTAAGCTGCTAGTGGCGAAGACGCGACAGAGCAAAAATCAGATCTGAAGGCAGTTTAAGTAGGTAATTAATGGACGGCTGAGATTCATCCCGCTTCATCCAACGGTGGATCCTCTTCCGATTTGATTCAAAATTTCCAGATCTTGATCAGAGGTCAGGATCATCCTCGTGGTAGCTCGGATCTGCCAGATCTGTAGCGGATGGCTCAGATCAAACTGATATTTGAAATGGACGTTCTAGATTACTCTAATCATAATCCAACGGCTAGATGATCTCCGATTGGGCTGAAACTCTCAGATCTTGATCTGATCGCTCGATTAGCCTTAACCCCAGCTCGGATCGATCAGAAGTTCTCAGATGGTCTAGATCTAACCGTTCTTGCATCGGACGGTCCAAATGAGTCGACGCTTGATTCCTTTGATCTGGTCCACTTTTGACTCAGCCTTGACCCAACATAACCTAGGTCATGATCCCTCCGAGCCTGCAAAAGTTGATCAAAAATTTAGTAGCAAAACAACTCGAAAATATCAAAATTTGCAATTAAGTCCAAAAAGGGTATAAATCCTAAAACCTAGGGTAAATCCATAATTACACAAGTAAAATATGGGTCAAACACAGATTTAAACATATAAAATGATCAATAAAATGACACTTATCAGGCATACAGAAGGAAAGTATGAAAAAGTTGCATAGTCGCGACATCCCTAGTGGATAGTGATAAGATGCATCGGACCAGAACTCTGTACAGGGCGTAGTCCTGGACCTGCAGGTCAACGGACTGGAATCGTCTATCTGCGGGGAGTCTAGCTTCCCTATAGAAATAGGAGTAGAGAGTGTCTAGAGTAATGTGAGAGTAGGGAGAATCAAATGGAGGATTCCTAGGTGGATAGCAACAAAAGGTGGACTGGGAGGGTCGTAGTCTAAGGAATCGATTTAGCAAGGTAGGGGTGATAGACAAGGGTATCTCTTGAACAGTAGTGTTAAACATGAGATCGTTCTGTCTAATAATGTTATTATAAAATTCTGTACATAAGGATTTGTTAATGGTATGAGTGCAGAATACTAGATTATCTAGTTGATAAAAGTTTATGACATTCATGTCTAAAAGACAAGATTAGGTAAAGAAATGTCTATTGAGATAGCTAGTTTTGATAGGCTTGTAAGTTGTTCGAGCAAACTTATTGCACAGTTCTAGAGTCGGGAACTGGGGTCGGGACTCGGTTCGGCACCGGGGTTCGCTTGGTTTGCTCGGCGTTTTCTAAGTTAAGAGGCATGCATTTATAAGAAAGGAATAATTCTAAATGCATAAAAGAATTAAGAAAATAATTCTAAATGCAAAAAAAATCATACCGAGGAGGCATGGTTGAGATTGAGGAAGCACAAGTGTCACTTGATCTCCTTGGAAGTAAGGAAGTGAGGAAGGATGATGGTTTTTGGTGTGGGAAGAAGATGGGATTCGGATGCCCTTTTATAGGCAGGTCATTGGGGGCGCTCGGGAGCTCCCGGGCGCCCGGGACAGTGGTCACTGCCTTTGGCAGTGACTAGGTCTGGTTGGGGGCGCCCGGAGTGACCCGGGCGCCCCGGTCTGGCTGAATTTGCAGCTTTTGCTGCATTGACTGCTATGGGGGCGCCCGCATGGTTCCGGGCGCCCTGGTCAAGGGTTAAGGCAGCTTTTTGCCTTGAAAGAAGGTAAAGGCAAGGGGGGGGCGCCCGAGGAGTCACGGGCGCCCGGAGTGTATAGGAAATGACAAATTTGATGTCTTGTCATTGTCTGACCATGGTTTAGTTGGTTTGACCATGATTTGACTGCTTTGACTATGGTTTGACTACTTTGACCATGGTTTGACTACATTCTGAATTACAGGATTAAACCACAATATAGGTATTAAAGGAATTACAATTTAGTTTAATTTTACTAACTCACTTAATCTAGGGTTTTTAATCACGTTAGCCTTACAGGTTTCGTGAGACAGGTTTTGATAAATAAAATTATTTTGAAAAATTATGATTTATTTAGAAAACCTTAAATTAATTTTTGAAAACAATTAAGTTTATTTTGAAAAGAAATGTTTGAATCTACACCTAACTGAAAATTTGTGTTAAATTTGAATTTGACAAAGAATAATTTGAATTTAAAATTCAAAAATTGGCTTCCAGGTCTTGGCGAGGCACTATGCCTTCTTTGGCCGTAGCCTTATTGGATCATTAACCCTTTCCTTGACAAAGCCTTTTCATGAAATTTCATTTTCAAAATTAATCTTTGAAAAGTTCTGGTCTAACTAGTTTGGGTTTTGGATCGGTAGCTTCGGCTAGTTTCACCAGTCTAAAGAGACCAAGTATACTTGACCTTATTAGAATTGATTTCCCTAACGTACTATCATCTCACCGCCACCCAATACTATGTTGTCAAGTTTCAGTTAAGTTTCTTCAGTCCTTAAACTAACCATTCATAATTCTAAGCATGGTAAATTGCAGAAATTAAATAAACAATCAAACAAGCAAATTGCAATCAAAATTGAATTTTATCTAACAACAAATATAGCTTTTAATTTGGCTCCCCCTGGACTAAAGCCACGATAATGGTTTGGTAAGATGTGAATCTTGTCCTTGGGGATCCAATACTGATTTGATCCAGTTTGTTTGTTCAGGTACAGTTTAGGTACCCATGCCTGAACTTTATTTCTGGACTGATTCAGTATAGCAAAGTAGGATCTTTGTCTAGATTTGGTTCTATAGCCTAGCCCGGATCGATTTAGATCCGATTTCTATTTTTCAAGAATCATGTCAAGACCCTTGGATCCAGAAGTGAATCGTTCTAAAGATGATCTAAGATCCTTAACCTGAGTTTTCAGGGAGGAGTTCTCTTTCTCAAGTTTTTCAACTTGAGTAGAGGTTCTTCTTGAACCTTCTCAGTTAAGGGTTTAGAATCAACTCCCTCTTTCAGGAGTTTTACATCCTGTCGGAGGGATTCGACTCGGAGTTTAGTTTTCGCCAAATCTCGAGAAAGATATGATATTAATTCATTTAATTGACTTCTCGTAAAATCACTTACCTTGATTTCGCCGTTCTCGGAGAATGTCAGTTTGCCGTCGTCCTGTTCTGATTCTGACTCGGTCTCAACTTTTTCTGAGGCGGTTAGTGCGAGCAGGTTCGATTGTGGGACCTCTTCTTCTTCGGAGGAGGAGGATTCGTCCCACGTTGCTTGAAGTGCCTTTTTCCTTCTATTCTTCTTGGTCTCCTTCAGGTTGGGGCATTCGGTCTTGTAGTGTCCCTTCTTCTTGCACTCGTAGCAGGTTACATTGGGCTTGTTCTTTTCATTTGCGGGTTCAGCTGGTTCGTCCTTTCTTCGGCTGGCTTTCCTTCTGTTGGTTTGGTTCTTCAGTTCTTTGTAGTAGTTTCTTGCCAGTCGGACCAGCTTAGGTCGATCTCCTTCTTCATCTTCTGAGTCTGAGTCTGAGTTAGACTCGGGTTCAGGTTGAGGCTTCTTCTTGATTGTCCTTCCAGTTTTACCTGCAATAAAGGCAATACTTTTCTCGGCCAGATTGCAGTTAGTCTGTTCATGCAGTTCTAATTCAGAGAATAATTCATCTAATTTTATTTTTGAAAGGTCCCTTGAAACCTTGTATATGCATCTACCATAGATGCCCACAAGGTATTTCTCGGGAAAGCATTTAAAGCGTACCTTATTAGGTCACGGTTTTTTACCTTGTGACCGATGGTGTGCAGCCCGTTCATTAGTTCCTGGATTCAGGCGTGAAGTTGAGCGACCGTTTCGTTGTCGATCATTTTTATTGTATACAGCTTGTTCAGGAGCAGATCTCTCTTGCTGATCCGAGTGTCTGATGTTCCTTCGTGCAGCTCGATCAGTTTTCCCCACAGCTCCTTGGCACTGTTGAAAGGACCCACCTGGTTCAGCTCTTCTTTTGTTAAGCCGCATTGGAGGGTCTGGGTCGCCTTTGCATCCGCTTCAATTTTCCGTTTCAGAGCGGTGTCCCACTCTATGTAGCTTTAATGTACTCCTTCAGCATTCTTCGGAATCTCCAGTCGGGACTGGATGATTATCCACATGTCCACCTGAGTTTTCAGGTGGACCTCCATTCTGCTCTTCCAGTAGGAGAAGTCCTCCCCACAGAAGAGAGGTGGTCTTGTGGTGCTGAAGCCTTCTTGCATGGTCATTTTATCTGAAATGTAAGCTAAACAAAAAAGAATATCCCAAGACTTGGTCTTGGATTAGTAGTGCGGGATAAAGGAAAAAAATATTTGTTGAGGGGTGTTGCACCAACCACGATTAACGAGAAGAAATTACAAAAAAATTAAAAAGGAATTTCGTAAAAATCTGAAAAATTCTCAAATTGGCGGTTACACCAATTTTGAGCTTCTCCGCTCTGATACCACTTGTTGGATCGAGAGAAACGATAGAGGGGGGTGAATATCGTAAAACGTTCGGATTAATAAGTTAGAGAAATTTCGCAACGGAAATTAAAATTATACACACGCAAACACCAAGGTTTTTACTTGGTTCGGAGTCGCGATCGGCTCCTACTCCAAGGCCCACGGTCGTTGACCGTTTACTATGGGCAATTCTATATGTTCGCAAAACAGTTTACAGAGAGATATTACAAAAGTAGTATAGTAAACTTAAATACAGCTCTTCGTTACCGACGTCCGGGGTAGATTGAATTTTCGGAGCGGAGGGACGTCGTCGGCGCTTGTATCTCGAGTTGGGAGGTTTCCGGAGCAGAGCGCGGGAGCAGAAGAGCATAGGAGCGTTGAAAGAATTATTATTCGAAGCCTTGGGGTCGAGGGCCTATTTATAGCCCCTGGGGGCGCCCGGAACGTCGGGGGCGCCCCCCCACGTGTCGGCCGATCCGAGTTTCACTCGGTCAGCTCTGATCCCTTCAAACTCGGGATCAGATCTTGACTGGGGCGCCTAGGACGCTGGGGGCGCCCGGATTGACCGGGTCAGACTCTTATC
This sequence comes from Boesenbergia rotunda, assembly GCA_024364735.1. NCBI lineage: Eukaryota > Viridiplantae > Streptophyta > Magnoliopsida > Zingiberales > Zingiberaceae > Boesenbergia > Boesenbergia rotunda. Next base: position 107,710 of record JAGFNQ010000210.1, read on the forward strand.
CTGTTAGCTTCGCTGGAGCCTGCTTCGACTGCTTGGCCTGGGGGCGCCCGGACCATCCGGGCACCCGGGAGTATGGGGGGCGCCCGGGAGCACGGGGGCACCCTGCCCAGTAGCTGCAGAAGCAGTTCTTTTACTTCGATTGTTTTGTGTTCACCTTGGGGGCGCCCGGGACACTCCGGGCGCCCTACTCAGCTGTTGCCTCCTTCCTTTAAGGCTCTCTGAGCTGCAGACACTTGTTCCTTCGGTCCTGCATTCAGGGTTAGTCCAAAATAACATGAAACAATAATGTGTTAGTTTTATACAACCTTAGCTGTCTTGGTTCTGACTTTGGGTCTCCAAAATGGAACCCTAGGTCGAACCGACGCCTACTGTTCCCTCGACGGGGAACGCGTCCTCACCTACTCCTCTCGGGAGAATGTACCTGATGCCAACCGGCTCCTCCGGTTGGACTTTTGCCTAGCGGTCCTTCGCCAGGTCCTGGATACCAAGCTGTCCTTCGCCCGGTGCCTAGCATTCCTTCGCCAGGTCTTCAGTCCCAAGCTGTCCTTCGCCTGGTGCCTAGCATTCCTTCGCTAGGATTTCAGTACCCTAGCATTCCTTCGCCGGGTGCCTAGCAGTCCTTCGCTAGGGCTTCAGTACCCTAGCATTCCTTCGCCGGGTGCCTAGCAGTCCTTCGCTAGGGCTTCAGTACCCTGGCATTCCTTCGCCAGTGCCTAGTAGTCCTTCGCTAGGACTTTGTACCCTGGCATTCCTTCGCCAGTGCCTACCAGTCCTTCGCTAGGACTTTTCCTGCACACTTGAGTAACATGTTAGATAACATTATACCTTAACTTCTGAACCCTGTTGCCATCATCAAAACACAGGTTTGACTTGGGTGCTTTCTGTTGGATCGGGTTGGTCCGACTAGAGGGGGGGTGAATAGACGGCTAATAAAATAAAAGTAGTGGAAACTCGTCTATTAAAAAAAACTTGGTTGCAACTTGGTCGTTGCTTCCAAGACGGTTAAAGCTAAAAAAAAATCTCCTTATGGCGGAGAAGCCTTACACCTGAAGATCGCTAGACTTTAGAGAGAATTACAAGAATGAAATTGATTGAATGAGAAAAAATAAAACCTCTAAGTCTATTTATAGCCTAAGAGAATGAATCTGGATTGTTGATTGTTGATGACTTTTCTCTTGGCCGTTGATCCATGGATGTAATCTGGATGGTTGATCTTGGATGGGATTAACTGCATCCATTGGATTTGATTAAAGGATAATGTAATATTATCTTTTAAGAAATAAAGTTTTAATTAAAACTTTATCTTTCCGCTCGTGTTGGCTGTTTGAATTTCCATGTCGCTGTTCTAATCTCTAAGTAGTAATATCGGAAACATTTTACTGCCATCACCCTTTATCCCAAATGGTAAGTGGGTTACCGTGTATTGTTAATATCTCGGGTTCGATCCTTCTTGGCTCCAAATGATTTTCTCTTTTCTTTTGGGCGCTTGAACCAGTCGTTTTGAATATTGGCAACATTATAATGCAATCACCCTTTATCCCAAATGGTAGTTGGGTTAGTGTTTGTTGATGAGGTTTTGGGTTCGATCCTCCTTGGCACTAAATAACTTTTTCTTTTTTTTTGGACGCTTGGACTAGTCTTTTTGATTCTTCGTCTTCTGGGTGATTTCTGGCCAATCGAAGTTAGGCTCACCCGAATCCGACTCCGGCCTTTCACCCCTCGAGCGTCCTTCCTCCAGGCTTCTCGTCCCTCGGAGACCGCGCACGTCCTTCTCGCTCCACCGGTGTACTCTTCCGTAGCTTCCGCGCCCCTCGGATTGTACTGATCCCGTCGGCTCACTTCCCCGACCAATCCTTCTCGTCCATTGCGTCTTACGCTTGACTTCCTACGTACCTAAGTTCCTGCACACTTAGCAGAGGGATTAAAACCAACAAGACCTAACCTAACTTGGTTGATCGCATCAAAACCAACCGGGGCACCAACACTTTCTGCACCAACACCATTTAGTTTATGAAAGTCACGTGGTATAGACTGCTGTTATGTACAAACATTGCTATTTTATGAAAAAAAAAGTCATGTTATATGTCAACAAATTCTTATAAATGATTAGTTTATTCTTACAAATGATTAGTTCATTTAATGATTAGTTTATATAATGATTAATTCATTAATACAAATGATTAGTTCATTTGATAGGATGTGTGTAATAGAATTGATAAATGTTGATTAAATTTGATCATACGAATGATGAGTGGAAACGTATTTATCACTTGATTCCGTAAACCAACTCAAGTTTACATTGAGTCAATCATAAATTATGTACAGATGATATACACTGAATTAATGAATAATTTCATGTTTATTTATGATAGATCATGACAACTAAGAACATCATAGCCGAACTGAACAAGGGAGAGAAATTATATGGGGATAACTATAAAATATGACATCTCAAGAAACAATATGTTCTTGAGGAACAAGAAGGTTTGGAGGCTGTAAATCAGTTCATGGAAGAACCTGCTATTGGTTCAACTACACAACATAGACTTGATCTAGATGCCTATAGGACATGGAAGAAAAAGGACTTCACTGCTAAGGGGCTATTGATTATTCAATGGTAGACGACCTGGTATTTGAGTATGAGCCACTACCATCAGCTCATGCAGTCTGGGTAGCCCTGAGAGAGAAATACAATGGAGTTAGTATAAGCAAGCTTCACCAACTGACAATAAAGTTTGACAGTTGTAAAAAGCGCCCGAATGTTACAATGACCCAGCATCTAAGAGAAATAGGGAATATAATTCGGGAGCTTAAGGCTATTGGTCATGAGTTGACCGATGAACAACAAGTTCAGACAGTTATTCGTTCCCTTCCTGATTCTTGGGAAACTATGAAACAGAACCTTACTCACAATGAGAGTATCAAGACTTTTATTGATGTCTCACGCCATATTGAACTGGAGGCGGAGAGAATAGAATCCGCGAGGATTTCTGAACAAGCTTTTGTAGTTGAAGGTTCAGGATCCAAGAATAAAAAAAGATAGTTCATGAAAGGAAAGGGTAAGGGAAAAGAAGCTGGTGCTACTACTGTGCAAGACCCAATCAAGAAGAAAGGAAAGAAGTATGGAAAGAAACATAAAAGTAAGCTAACTTGCTACAACTGTGGCAAGAAGGGTCATTTTGCTCGGGAATGTATTGAGACGAAAAAGGTAAATCCATGTTTGTCTTCTTTTCATGAGCTTTATGTTGCTAGTTCAGTGTTGTTAGCTGATTCTTATCCTTTATGGATCATAGATTCAGGAGCAATGAACCATGTAACCCGTGATCGAGCTACATACGTGGAGTACCGTCGGGTACCAGCTGTCAATAAGTAGATATACGTGGGAAATAATGCAAGAATTGAAGTCAAAGGAATTGACACTTGCAAACTCAACCTTCGTGGTGGGCATATTTTGTTTCTACATGATGTCCTATATGCTCCTGAGATTCGACAGAATCTAGTTTCTATTAATTGTCCTTTTGAATTGGGTTACTGTTTGAACTTTTATAGTCGTTGTGTAGAACTTAAAATTAACTCTGTGTTAATTGGATATGGTTATGTATCAAACAGTTTCATGGTTCTTGATGTAGAATTAGATGTTAATTGTATAAATAATGGTTGTTTTTCAAATATTGCTCTTACTAGCGATGCTGATGTTAATGATGAAGTTTGACATGCTACATTGTGACATATAGGACAAAAAAGAATGAATAGATTAGCAAGAGAGGGTCTGCTCGTCACTCGTGCAAAAGTTGACTTGTATATATGTGAGTATTGTCTTGTTGGAAAAAACAACTAGGAAACTATTTGGTAAGACTATTAGGGCTGAATTACCATTACAATTGATTCATTCGGATATTTGTGGTCCGATGAACCTGAAGGCTAGACATGAAAGTTCTTATTTCATTATATTTATTGATGACTTCACGCGTTTTGGTCATGTGTATTTGATTTCTCATAAATCTGAAACATTAGATTACTTTAATCGTTATTTGAACGAAGTTAAGAATCAATTGGAACGTAAGGTTAAAACCTTTCATACTGACCGTGGAGGTGAATATTTGTTTGAAGTTCAAGATAATATGTAATGAGAAAGAGATTATGATAGAGTTAACTATCCCTGAGACTCCACAACAAAATGGAGTTGCTGAAAGAAGAAATCGAACTATTCTTGAAATGGTTAGGTCGATGATGGCTCAAGTTAATTTGCCCATTTCCTATTAGGGAGATGCATTATTGGCAGCAACCTACATACTTAACCGGGTGTCTTCTAAATCTGTTTCATCTATTCCATATGAACTTTGGACAGACAGAAAATCAGATTTAAGTAATCTGAGACCATGGGGGTCAGTTGCTTATATTCATGACATGACTCACAAACATGAAAAATTAGGACTCAGGGGGTAGAAAGTGTATCTTTGTAAGAAATTCTGATACCTCTAAGGGTTATGTTGGTGAGCATCAAGTTCGAACCATCTCTGAAATAGAGTCAAGAGATATCACTTTTCTCGAAACTGAGTTCCCAACAAGAGGTGAAGTCGATAAATCAACTCCTTTATTTGCAATAGAGGAGGAGGATACTGTTCCTCTATCAACGAATCAAGAATTACAGGGGATACCTAAATCTAGTCAACCTAGTGGGAGTAAATGACCTATAAATGAGTCAGTTTCTTAACAGTCTAACCTACGAAGAAGTAATCGTCAAATTATTCCTCGGAGAAGGTTTGACATTGAGAATGAGACATTAATGATTCTCTCAGTTGATGAAGAACCTCGAACAGTTGAGGAAATATTGAAATGCTCAGTTAAGGAGAAATGGAAAGTTGCAATGGATGAGGAAATGAAGTCCATGAGAAAGAATAGTTTGGGATTTAGTCGATCTACCTTCGGGCCGAAGGGCTATTGGGAATAAGTGGATTCTCAAAATTAAGAGGAAAGCGGATGGGTCGATTAATCGATACAAAGCTCGTTTGGTTGCAAAAGGATATACCCAAATGGAGGGTATTGATTTTGAAGAGACATTCTCTCCAGTTGTGAAGTTTGTATCAATACGAATCATCCTAGCTATAGTAGCACATTTTGACTTAGAATTATATCAAATGGATGTAAAGATGACTTTCCTTAATGGTAATCTTGACGAGGAAATCTATATGACATAGCCAGAATATTTGAGGGTCATGAGAATAAAGTATGTAGACTTAAGAAGTCTATGTATGGGCTAAAACAAGCGTCAAGGTAATGGAACATAAAATTCAATGAAATCATTTTGTCTTATGATTTTGAAATGAACAATGAGAATCATTGTGTTTATCTAAGGAATGATAAAGGAAAGTTTGTCATGTTATCATTATATGTTGATGATATGCTATTAGCTGAAAGTGACCTAAAATTTATGATTGAAGTCAAGTCTTGACTTTCATCACAATTTGACATAATAGATATGAGAGAAGCTGAGTACATCTTAGGAGTGAAGATCATTTGTGACCGATCAAAAACACTTTTGGGTTTGTTCTAAGTAGCTTATATTACTAAGATGCTACAACACTTCAATATATTAGATTGCAACATTGAACAAACACCTACAGCAAAAGGTGTTATTTTGAGCAAAAGTATGTCTTCCAAGACTCCTAAAGAGATAGCCGATATGAAGAAAAAACCATATGCTAGTGCCATTTGGTAGTTTGATGTATACGATGTTGTGTACTCATCCCAATATAAGCTATGTTATTGGCTTAGTCGTTTCCAGTTAAACCTAGGATTGAGACACTGAAAAGCAGTGAAAAGAATCAAAGTTGAGCCAGAAGGGCTCTACAGATGCATATTGGGCAAGGAACCTTGATAACAGAAAATTCACATCTAGTTATGCCTTCTTGCTGAATGGTAGCACCATCTCATTGAACAACAAGAAACAAGCTTGTGTAGCGCTGTCGAAATAGGCTTGTGTAGCCTTGTCAAATAGACTTGTGTAGTGCTGTCGACAATAGAAATTGAGTATGTGACTCGTGTAGTTGTTGCACAAGAAGTTATTTAGTTAAGAAGGTTCTTGATACATCTGAGGATTGCTGACGACAGTGGGAGTCCTGTTACAGTGTACTGTGATAATCAAGCTATTATAGCTTTTTCTAAGGATCTCAGATATCACAGTAAAGGCAAGTATAAGAGATATTGTTGACAAGAAAAAGATAATTCTTAAGTATATCCCTAAACGTGTTATGCTTGCAGATCCTTTTACTAAGTCATTCACTAAAGAGTCATTTTATGGACATGTGAAGTCTTTGGAACTATGCAAGATATAACACATTGTAAAGACTGTTATATATATGAAATGTCATGATTTATTCAATGTAAATGTATTTGTTACATTTGGATAAAAGTCTCGATGAGCATGTTGGCAGACTGAGATTGGTCCACTCACATGGACAATCGTCTTTATTTGTTGAGTATAAATAGAGGTAAGACCATTATTTATGAGACAACTTATGTAATTGTAAATAGAAACATACTCATAAGTTGATGTCGCCTTGATTTTTGTATCAAGATGAGATCATTTATGTAATGATCAAAGTAAATCCATCCACCATTTACTAAACTTGTTAAAGGCTAGATTAGAATTCATAAGTTGAATTCGGATTAGACATTAGGTATGTCTAGATCGAAATCTTTATGATGTTAAATATTTGAGAAAAACACGCACTCTTTTTGGTAAAAAGAATAACATCGTAGCATGTGATTCATACCACATATGCTATAGCGACAATAAGGGTAGTAGGAGAATGGATCCCTGCTTCTCTACTATGTGAGACCCTTATGATTATAAGTTAATCTCAATCTTACCCTAAGAGACTATTTAGCTGTCTACTTGAAATTCTAATCAGTGTTTGCTACTTAGTGTGTATCCTATTGGCTATGGATGATTCGATTTATGTAGCATAACTAGGAAAACAACTGATTAGAATGAATAGATTCTAGCTAAATAGGAAGATTAAAATTGATTTACATCTGTAATACTTATTCACTGGTCGACCAGTTACATTTTTTGTTGAGTACTTAAAAATGTAATTGTGAATAAATGTATTGATTAAAGATGTTGAACATCCTCTTGACATAGTTATCATATGAGTGATTAGTGATGTTCATACTGATGTAAATATCTAATCTAGGATAAAGACAAGTTATTGATGTCTCTGATTCGTTCTATAGAGCAGCTAAGTTAAGTTTAATAACTTTCTTAGCGGTAATTGTTCAGTGTGCTTGCTGTCACACGAATTATTTTCCCTGGAGTATGAATTAAATATTCTTATATGATCTTTGTGACTTTCTTGTATGGTCTTTGTGACTAGATGACCTATATGGATTGACTTGGACGAGTGGGAGATGTTGGAGTTATAGGAAGATGAAGAGACACTCCTTCCTCTTCATCTTCCAACTCATTCATATTCCTCCATTAAGAACCCTTCTACCCGCTATATATATTGTTTCTAAGGCAAAGGGGAGAAAACAACAAGTGAAAGGACTGTTAGAGTTTGGTGACCCAAATTCTGTTTAATCCGTTAATATTTATTAGATGTTTTCTTATTAATATGTTAATTAACAGATTCTTTATAAATTTGTTAATTAATAGTTTTGTTATTAATTTTTTATTTGACTAAGTATTCTAAGGTCCCTATAAATTGTGTATCCCATAGACAAGTTGGATCAATCAATGAAGAAAGTCATTTGGTTACCTTTTCTTTCTTTCTCTCTACCTCTCGTCTCTCTCTACTTCTCTTTACTTTATTATATGAGAGTTGTCGTTTTTCCGTCGTAATTTCATTACAAGGACAAGCTATGTGTGCGCGTCCAAGTCAATGGAGATCGTCCGAGACAAGCTATGTGCGAGATCTATACGAGGTCAAAGAGAAAGGGTTCGTCTCGTGTATAGCAAGGTTCGTCCGAGTACACATGACGAAGAAAGGATTATTGAGAAGAGCATTCAAGATTGGTTCGTCTAATTACAGAAGAGAGATTTGGTTTGTGAACTTATGAAGAGTTTTTCAATTCGTTCGTGATCGTTCTTCGGATGACAAAATCTTTCAATTTCTTCTCCAAATATATATCACTGTAAATATTTAGATTTACAAAATTTATTTTTATAATTCATGCTTTAGAAATATTAACACGCCTTTGATTTTATATCATCATCTGAAGATCCAATTGGGCCTTTCGAATACTCCCACTGCATCTTTTTGCTTGCTTCGCCAATTCTCCCACGCCCTCCGTAAACTCCTTCAGCTTTTGTCTAATCTTCACCATCATGAATCTCTCGGCTTCCTCGTTTCTGAGCACGAAATCGGCATACTCCAACATATATTTGATATGCATCTCCAACTTCTCCACCTGCGATGGAATACGACCCATGTTCATTTCAACGAGGGCTTGTTCTATGGACTTCAAAACTTTTTCATCCCCTTCCAAGGATTTCTGGTATTCTGTCAGCAGGGAGTTGATCCAGTTGCCCAACGGGATCGGCATGGCGGCGGCCATCCCCATAGCCGCGGCCACCGGCCGCGCGGCATCCACCGCAAGTACAACCGAGCAATTTATTGCAGCTACGAAAACTGACACGAATATGATGTTGGATACTCTCCTCCACGTTTCCAAGGTCTTCAACTTCTTATTGAGCTTCTCTCTTCTCTCGCGGAGCTTCTCCAGCATAGTTACCTGCTGCTTGTGAAGTGTTCGAAACAATGGATGGGAGAACTCTTTGGTGATCGGATTGCCTGCCGCCTTAAATCGACGCAAACCGTCCAAAGTCCTGGCGTATTTCTGCTTGCCACCTTGATCTGCTTCTCGTGCATCATCTTCCGTGAAGCGCTGGAGGGCGAAGCGGATGATCGATTGGCTTTCGGAGGCTTTATCGAGGCAGCTCTTGAGGGTGTCGCAGAAGTGAATGGTCAGCAGGCAAGCGTCGAGGTAGTCGTTGATGAGGTCGGCGTTCTTCAGGATGTCCTTGTTCTTCAGGATGAATTGGTACGCCTCCTGGTTCATCTCCAGGAGGTTGGCGGTGGCGAATCGCAGGTTGTCAAATGTCAGGGAAGGGACCTCGTCGCTCACGGGGAGGGTGTCGAAGACGCGACTCATACGCTGCTGCAGCGCGGCGTCTGAGGTCTGGAGGTCCTGGTCGAGTATGCACGCCTCCTCGTAGGAGCTCATCTCGACGGAGATGCCGACGTCGCTGACGGAGGAGCTTGTGGCTGGAGAACCGGTTACATTCCCGACTACCGCACCGACGGTGAGGATCGGTGTCCTGAGAGACCTCCTACCGATGCTGCAGAGATGAGATATGAATAGAAGGAAGCGGAATAAGTGATTTTGACTGGTGGTATCACGGAAGATCATTTGAAACGGTTATTCTCGCGGCGTGGAGTTCTGGAGTTCGGGGTGGAGTACTGGACTTCGCCGGGGGGTGGAGTACTGGACTTCGCCGGGGGGTCGAGTACTGGACTTCGCCGGGGGTCGAGTACTGGGAGTACTGGACTTCGCCGGGGGGGGGGGGGGGGGGGGGGGGGGGGGGTCGAGTACTGGACTTCGCCGGGGGTCGAGTACTGGAATTCGCCCTGGACTTCGCCGGGGGGTCGAATACTGGACTTCGCCGGGGGGTCGAGTACTGGACTTCGCCCCGGGGGGGGGGGACGATGGCAAAATTAATTATTATTATTATATGTGCAACATGTAGGCATATAAATTCGTACCTTTTTACGCACCTTCTTACAGTTATTACAATTATAACAGTAATCATACGCACAGTGAAAATGAATGTCTTAATAAAAATTTTGACCGTCAATTGATGGCATGTTCGACGTCCGATCGTCGATCGGACACTACCAAGGTATTATATGTGCACTCGCACGGTGAACCTGTCGGGGATCGCCACAATTACGATCTCGCATCATTGACCGTCGATTTCGATGGGTTCACCGTTGTCGGTGATCCTGACGAGTTCACCGTCCTCCCAAGATATAGTTTGATTCGGGACGGCAATCAGAGGCCGTCGGTGGTGTCCGATCGACGATCGAATATGTACACATTAACTGCACGTCATTCACTATAATTTTCACTCTTCCAAATTCACTCTTCAAATCATTACTCCAGTTATAAATATAGGAGAAGAATAAAAATGAGAAAGTGAAAATCATAATGATTCTAAATATAGCCCTCAGAGTTATGATCTAATAAGAATGATTAATTATCATTTTAAATATTTACGATTCGATTTTTAATTATGTTATAATTGTAAAAAAAAAAACCAAATAAAATGTGAATCTTGGGACGTTGAACTTCTAGACTGTCCGTCACGAACACTATCCGATTTATTACGATGGTCGGTGAAAAACTTCTGTGCAACCGAATCGATAGCTTAAGGTTTTACGTTATCCAATCTCGTTAATCGTATATGTGTAAATATGTAACTATGTAAATCCAATATCCTCTTCCACCTTAATAGTTTTCTTAAGTATGTGATTATCCTTTACCCATTTAGGTTTTTCACCCTCTAAGATTCATGCCCCAAAATTTTCGTCAAATATCTAATTTCTCCTGACTTGTATGAATTTTTTATTTATAGTTGACTCTTCTAATAGTCCTGATCTTCTTTGATTAAGATTATTATTTCACTCGTATAGTTTAATCTGATCATGATTCTAATATGATCTGTAAAATTAAAAAAATCATATATCTCCATAATTATACTATATTATCTATTTTGAATGAAGTCTTCTGAATTTATTTTTAAATTTTATTTAAAAGATTTTATATTAATAAAGATATTTTTATTTTTTAAATTTATGATTTTTAAAATATATTTTAATAGGAGACTTTCATTATATATTTTACTACCGATAGCTATCATTCTGGTAGGTCTTATATTTTTGGCAAATTTTATGAAGGGTAAGGTTTGCAAATCGTAATCGTCTTTGAAATTAAAATCAAGGGTAAGGTTTTATGAACTGTCGAATATATCAACGTGTCGTTTTCCATAACTATTAGTTATGGACCGATTCAGAAGAGCTGTTTTTTTTTTTTTTTTTGCAAAAAAGCTGACTGTGTGAGCTATATTTGTTTATTATTTAGAAGCGTACCATCTGAAATTAGTTACTTGTTTAACAGGGATTAACCCCGGCCTGGCTGCTGAGACTGTAATTATTAGGGCTGAGCAAAAAGTTAGGATTAAATTAAATTTATCAATCGAAGTTTAAGCTTTAATTTGAAAGTTATTAACTAGTCAAATCGAAGTTTAAGTTTAAATTAAACAAGTCCACCTGGTGCTAATGAACCACACGTCCACAACTCAGGAGTGCCAAGGAAATCGGAAAGAATTTGGAGTGTGCCTGAGCAAACTGTTCATCATGTAGAAACGAAAAGGGAATATCCTCTAGTGAACCTAGGACGATAAGCTATTTCCGTTCTATTAATGCCTCTAGTACACCTCCTGCCATTGAAGATGATAATGGGATGAATCTTTGTTGCTAGTGTGACAGTTGGAGTAATCTCCAAATCCAACTTGAGTTCGCCTAGTGTCTCGCATGGAACTTCCCTGCTTTGGATTCAAAAAAAAGGTGGAACCGTCACCCCGACGACCCCCTGGTCTCTGCCCCACGAGTGTCCAGAGGGGGTAAATCACGGTGAATGACTTCCCTGCTTTGGAGGATGTATCAATGGAGGCGAAGTTGATATTGTCAAGTGAAGGAGATGCTGGCCATAATCCAAACCAACACAAATGATGGGTATGGGCTAATAATTGGATTCTCTCTTAGCGGCACGTGATATAATTATCAATTACCTGAAACAAAAAAAGGAGACAAGGAATGGTGAGTCCGGGCTCGAACTTTGTGGATATAAGGCTAAATAAATACATGGTATAAATAAGATATCAAATAGGAAGAAACAAAATATACAATCAAATGCATAAACATATCTGCGGGGAATGATAAAAAATCCTCATAACAAATCAATAAAGTTCTCGTACCACTGAGCAGATTAAGATCATATAAATAATACAGATCATACTTCATATAAGCATGTCAATCAAATGTAACAATCATAGCTCAAACAAATATAAGATGCGACGTATGTAAATGATACAATGACATGTGTTACCCCTATATACCAATCTAACAACCATCATATCATATTTGCATGACCAACTGGGCAAGAACTGTGACAACTGTACATACTCTCACAACTATCTCCTTTGAGTGGCCGGATGGATATGATGTTAGGAGAAAAACCTCAATCACCTAGAGAAAAACCTCATTCTCTAACTCTAAAAAAAAGAGGAGCACAATCGCTCTATATCAAAGACCTCAAGAGGAGTGCACCTCTACCCCAGGAACAAGAGGGAGTGCACCTCTACCCCTAGGAGGGCCTGAAGTCATCTGATTTCATGCCCTCTTAGGGCCTAGGGCCTGAAGTCAGGTGACTTCAGGCCCTCCTAGGGTGACTTCAGGCCTTGTGTTTGAATTTGAAATTACATGTTTTGATAGGCTTTTTTATATATTAATATATTTATTAAATATTATTTAATATGTTAATTTATATTAATCAAATTTAAACAATCATCTTTTCACCGAAACCCACTAATTCATCCTAGAAAACTCCTATTGCAACATAATTTATAATCATTAGAAGTTTAGACACCAAAAATATCATCTCCTAGCTCAAATCTAACTATTGATATTTTGGGTTTTGAGAAATCCAAATATCCTAAGTCCATGAGTGAATTTTGGTTTAATAGACCTAAAAAACTCCTATTGCAACATAATTTATAATCATTATTAGAAGTTTATACACCAAAAATACCATCTCCTAGCTTAACTCTAACTATTGAAATTGGGTTTTGAGAAATCCAAATATCCGATAGTGGGTTTTGGTGAAAATCCACTGATAGACCTAAAAAACTCCTATTGCAACATAATTTATAATCATTAGAAGTTTGCAATATAAAAGATTACCCTATAAATAATTAATTTAATAAATCGTGATTAAATATAATTTAAAAAAATTAAAATGAAAATTTTTTGAATGCACGCAGGGCCTGAAGTCATCTGACTTCAGGCCCACGCAGGGCTTGAAGTCAGATGTCTTCAGGCCCTGCTAGGTTGACTTCAACCCTGCGTTTGAATATGAAATCATGTGTTTTGATAGGTTTTTTATATATTAATATATTTATTAAATATTATTTAATATATTAATTTATGTTAATCATATATAAAAAATTATCTATTTATATTTTTAAAATCACGTTGGAAGAGTAATGAATTATTTTGTCTTTTTGTACCTTATGTTTTTTTAACCATTTCCCATAATATATTATTTTAAAATGAAAAGTAGGTTCAGATGTCTCAGGATTTGTCACTGAAAAAGAAAAAGAGAAAGAGAAAAATAATATTTGACGGGAGGAGTATAAGAAGAAGTTCACTAAAATAGATACACCCTTTAATAAAAATAAAATCATGATATATTTTTTAGTAAATATCAATCATCAGATGCACTCATAAATTTCCGACAGAGTTTATAAGTAGCTAGTTATTTCCTGTTCAAAGGGAGGCCATCAGTCCCCCATCGTCCACTTATGCAGCTTAATGTACTTCATCGCTTGTGCCCTGTCGAAATAGTCAACGCATCAGAGTTGGGAGATCCCTTGGATATTTGCATTAATTAATGATTCTCGATAAGTATGATTCCCCCTATTTTCGGAGAGGATATGAAAAGGATAGAAGAGAAACTTACGTACCGGCTGTATGGTGAAATAGAGATGGCCAACCAATTAAGAACCTACATTTTGATATAATGGATCAATCATCTGCAAACGAGGATCCTTTGACCGCAGCATCCACAATCTATGCATCTTCTTCGTCAACTAATTATACTACCGATTACATGCATTGTGTATATTTTTTAACTTTGACTTTTCAAAATTTAAATTTATTTTTTTGAATAATTATTATTTGAATTTTTAAAATTATTGTTTAAATTTTAAAGATAAAATTTATTTAGTTAAAATTTGAAATTTTATTTTTGAATTTTTTTAAAATATAAATTAAAATTAAAATTTAAAATTATCTTTTTTTTTAAATTGATAAATTATTTTTTATAATTTTAATTTTGATTAATATTTGATTTTTTTTAAGATTTATAATTATAGATTTATCTTTTGAATTTGTATTTTTAAGATTCACAATTTTATTTTATGAATTTTTGAATTTGTAGGATAAGTAATTGAAAATATTAATAAATTTTGAAATTATTTTTGGATGGAAAAAAAGATATTAATGTAATTTAAGTTTGAATTGTAGTCCATATTTTTAATTAAATAATAAAATATAGATCAATTTGAAAAGGAAACATGCTACGAGAGCAGGGGATAAAAGACCACATTAACCTCTTCCATTTCCATTAGATATTGGACATAAAAATAGTATAATTATTTATTAAAACATTTATTTCTTAACCATAAGATAAAAATCACATTTAATCTCTCCCATTTTTGTTACATATCGGACATATAAATTATAAATAGTATAATTATTTATGAAAAAAATCCGTTTCTCAACTCACGGAAGAGACCTTTCATTAATGGTTCCTCATTTCAGAGACGCGTGTTCTCTCTATCCGCTTAATTATTTATTAAAACATCTATTTCTTAAGCAGGAGATAAAGACCATATTAAACCTCTTTAATTTTCATTACACATAACACTTTGGACATATAAATAGTGATCCTGTCGCGAAGTAGAGTGGCAGCTCAACGGGCCGGACGGGTCTCCCGGGAGCCACGAGCTGAAGAGGTGGCCGGTTGTCGACCGCGCCTCGCACCGCTCCTGCAAAATAGAGATCGTCAGCAAACCCACCGGGGGGATCCCCGGTCAGGCACTCCGACGGTCAAGTCAGTCCCGAGTACAGATGATCAAAAATTGAATAGAAATGAGGCAAGAGATGCGAGAACTCACGCGCGCGTACCTGCGGTAGGGGGAGTGTCGAGCTTTTATAACCGGGGGAGCTGACAACCCTTGTCCGCATAGGTGGGACCGGGGTATGATGACTGTCAGCCCGCATGGAGCACAGAGGAGGGGCGCGACATGGCGCAGGGTGCTCCAGCAATACGTGAGTACTGAATGCGCAGTACGAGAGTACTGGATGCGCGGGATAACCGCGTGGAGATGTCAGATGCAGGTGAAGTGTGAGGAACCCCGTTGACAGGACCGTACCCCGGAAGTAAGGGTGTGAGGGGGTATGCGGGCTGGATAGCCCGTACCCCGAGCGCCGGCTAGCGGGTCCGCGTGCCGGGGACCGAGTCGGGTAAAGACCAGGGGGCGTGGGCCGCCACGCGCCCGACTGGTAGGGAGAGCGAAAGGAGCACAGGGGTATGCCCTGGGTTGGGGGTTCTCACGGGACTTAAGCTTGCCAAGGGTGCTGAACCCTACTCTGGGTCGGGGTGGACCAGTGTGAGTGACTAGGCCTTTGATAGGGTTGGCTGGCTAAGAGGTGGCCCAACCGCCTTTTCAGGTGACCTGATGGACCCGACCACCCCCTTCTTCCCTATGGAAGGTTCTCCGGGTGCGGGGCTCTATTCGCTGATAGGATAATTGACCAGTCTATCAAGCCCCCGTGGCGCCAGGCTGGCCTGTGGCCCCGGCCTATGCCCCTACCCGTAGACAAGGCCGGGATCATAAGCATCCCCCTCGAGTCTAGTCGAAGGAGGCTATGAGTCCGACTGACTGGACCCTCTTTATTTCTCGAAAGCCTGGCGCGTCGAGGGAATCCAAGTCTCGTTGGGGGACTCTTCTGCGGGCTTGTCGAGGCCTAGGGGCCCCGGTCGGCCAGTGAAGCCACGCTGTCTTCCTCTTCACTAATGACAGTTTCGCATCCGTAAACGACTAAGAACTTCTCATCACTGCCGCTTACAACTGGGGAGGGTTCCACGTGTATTATCCCTCTTCCTTCTCTAATCGCCGAATTAGTTTTTCCGTTCCCCGAGGAACGAGGTTGGGCGCAAGGCGCTCCGCTTCTTGGGCCCCCCTGGGCCTGCTCCTGCGGCTGCTGCTGCCCGCCGCTTCTGCCATGACCCACCATCAGGTGGCTTTGTCATCCCACATAACCGCGTAAAGTCCGTTTGTCTTTCATTCCAGCGCATTGTCTTCTCCTTTCCGACTAGGGTTGCGGTCACTACTTGATGCTTTCTCTCGTGGGCTGGTCTTTCTACCTTCTTCAGGCCCCCATGGCTTCTTCGTCTCGCGACCCTCATCCCTGGTATGTCACGGCGAGGACCGTTCTCACCCGTGGTGACCTCGAGAACATCAGGACGGAGTTTCATATTCCGTCCGACCATGACCTTAGGTTGCCTTCCCCCGCGGATCAACCAGCCATACCGCCGAGGTACTACATCACTATTTCGAGAGATCACCTGAGGGCGGGCCTGCGTTTCCCCATCCATCCCTTTATTGCCTTAGTGTGTCGCTACCTCCGCATCAACTTGTCTCAGCTGACCCCTAACTCCATCCATCTCCTCTGCGGGTCCGCCATCCTCTTCCTGTTGTATCGCTGTTCTTCCCACGCTGAGCTTTTCCACCACTTCTTTTATCTGAAGAAACAGGAGTGGGGCGAGTTTGTTTTCCAGGCTCGCCCTGGGACTTCCTTCTTTTCTTCCCTTCCTTCCGCCAGCAGGGGCTGGAAGGAGAAGTTTTTCTTTATCCGCCCCGTGGCCTTCCCGACCTGGCCACTCAACTTCCGGCGGGACTTTCCTCAAGTGCCTCCTCATCACACGGATCCCCGGAAGTTTCCTTCCTTCGAGCACGCCCTTTCCTTATTCAAGGACAAATACTTCCCAATCGGGCCGCTTTTGGCCGAGAACATTCTGTCTGCGTTCGACCTTAGTCCAGCACCCTTCATTCGCCCCGCTTCCTTGAGTAAGTGGTTTTTCCCTATTATTTAGCCTCTGTCGTCTCTTAACTTTTGCTTCCTAACTAGCTGAGATGATGTGCACGGCTGCTCCCGAGAGGGGTTTTGGGTTGGGACATGCTGAGGAAATGGAGGAGCGCCTCCGAACGGTGATAAGGGAGCAACGGGTGCAGGCTGCGGAGCAGCGGGTCATGAAAGGGCGGCGCTTAGCCCTGCTGACCGAACAGGGAGCTTCTCCGTCCGACTCTCTTTCTCCTGCTTCCTCCGCTGAAGGAGGGAAAACTCCACCGTCGGGCTCAGAGGATACCCGACCCCTGAGTTGTTCTCTGCGACGGCCCGGGGGCGCCGGTTCTGCACCTGCCCCGACCGACCCCCTGGAGGCCTCTTCCAGTCGGCCTAGCAAATGACAGAGAGGTGAAGCGTCGACCCCCATCCTTCCGGCGCTACCACCACCTCTTTCAGCAGCGTTGCCAATGGATCTAATGGTGTTGCCTCTGCGGGAGGCCTCCCCACCTTGCCCGGAGGGACCTACCAGCGCATGCCTGTTGAATGTGTTGCCGCCCTCGCTATCTGACGAGCGTCTAAGAGTGTCCTTGCCGAGCGGCACCGCCCCTATGCGATCGAGGGACGTCCGGCTATATGACCAAATCTCAGATAGGTTCATGGCCGGATTGCGGGCGAATAGCTTGGTGAGCCCTGCTATTGGGGCAGATGACATCGTGACCCTGGCTACCCAGGTATGTGTCCATTAGTTGGTGGGGGGCAAGCCTCCTTCCTTTTTTGGCTGACGGGTTTGTTCCTTGCAGTCCTGGGCCCAGAGTTACAGCATGAGTGTAGCTATGCTAACTCACGCCAAGGCCCGGTGTAGTGCCGAGAGACGCGTGGAAGACCTCGAGGCGAGGCTCCGTCACACCTAGTTGTCTTCGGATACCGATTTGTTGAACGGCTTGAGGGCGGAGGTTATCGGCCTTCAGGACATGTTGCGCCAGACCCAGGAGGAGTTGGAGATCGCTAAAGCTCAGATTGCTGCTGCTGATGCCGAGGTGGTTCGAGCCGAAGAGCGGGCGATCCAGGTCGAGCAGGCTCACCTCCGCGACCGCAAGCGTAAGGGCGAGTTGCAAACGGAACTTCTGAGGGCCCGGTCATACCTCCCCTGGGCCAACGAGGAGATTTTGTCCGTTCGGACGCAGCTGACGGCTGAGAAGCAGATGATAGATTCACTCAGGGATCAACTCCGGGATTTGCAGGGCCTTCGTCCGGCTTGGGACGCGGCTCAGGAGGAACTAGGGGACCTTCGCGGGTGGCAGGTGTCCTGGGCTGCCCAGCAAGCCGAGCTAGCGGAGCTGCGTGCTTATAAAGAGGCCGAGGTGGGTCGGTTAGCGGACCACCGCTTGGCGTGTTTGAACGATCTGACCCATGCTGCCGAGATTTCCCGACGGTTCATGGAGGTGATGATGCAATACGGCCTTAACATACTCCGGCAGCTCAGGTTTGGCGTGCATTTATCTCCTGACATGCCCCCCAACGCAATTTCGCTCCCAGACTTATATGAGGGTTTGCCTTCCGTGACCGACCAGCTTTTAAAGTGAAGCAGTTATTTCTGTATTTTTCGTTTCTCTGCTCTTGAGGGGCTTCCTACTTTGGCTTTTGTAAAGCGCTTAAGACGTTATTTCCTCTTACTCGCTTAAGTCGTGTTCCCTTCTGATTGTGATGGATGTATAGGGGGGGGGGGACCGGGTGCGCCCCTTATCAGTGAGCCTCATTCCCGTTCGTGGGACGAACGCCCCTTTTCTTGTTTGTGAGAATCTTTGGTTGGCGTAGGACCCTGACTTATGTCTCCGTGCAAGGATCTGATCCTCTGATCAGAACTTATGCAGGGAGTCCTAGCGGCAAGCAGCCCGCGAAGGACTCGGTCTCTTGGCAGAGTGGGCCCCGATGAGCGTGGGCCACCACGCATCCGCTCGGGGCTCGAGTCAGGGGATTAGCCGGGGCCGGGGATTAGCCTCCGGTTGGAGCTCGAGCCAGGGCATCTGCTCGGAGCTGGCCCGTGCTGGGTTTTAGCCTCCTGGCCGAGTGGGATCCGGGGAGTGTGGGCCGCCACGCATCCGCTCGGGGCTCGAGCCAGGAGATTAGCGGGAGCTGGCCCGTGCTGGGTTTTAGCCTCCTGGCCGAGTGGGATCCGGGGAGCGTGGGCCACCACGCATTTGCTCGGGGCTCGAGCCAGGGGATTAGCGGGAGCTGGCCCGCGCTGGGTTTTAGCCTCCTGGCCGAGTGGGATCCGGGGAGCGTGGGCCACCACGCATCTGCTCGGGGCTCGAGCCAGGGGATTAGCGGGAGCTGGCCCGCGCTGGGTTTTGGGCATCTTTATCTCCTTCTTGCTCGAGTCGCCTGGTTATCGCTCGCCCTATTTATTCTCTGGGCGTATGGCTTATTTAGGGCCACGTGTCCCATGATCATGAACCTTTCAGGCGTCAGCTTATCGCCTTCCTGCCTTGGGCAGCGGACCCATCCTTCGTCGTCTTTTCATATTTTCGGCCCCTGCCTTCGTGCCTGACCGTAGGATGTGCTATCCCCCACGACCCTTCCACCGACGGCTGTGATTGACTTCTCTCCCCTATATATAGGCTCCTGCGGTTATTGCCTCTGTCTTTCCTTGGTACCCCTTCGTCTTTCCCCTTTCTTTCCCTCGGCCCCCTTGCTCTCTACAGGATGCTGCGTAGCTTTATCATGGCGGAGGCTAAGGAGAGGTCGGCCAGATATAGGGCGTTAGTGGCTGCCTTACTTTCGGAGCCTATCCTTGCTCCCCTGGGCACCACTCCGCCAATCACCCCGGCATCTCCTCCTCCGACGCCAAACCCTACCACTGCCTCCTCCGTAGATAAGGACGAGGTGCTAGAGGAGGAGGCGCTAGACTCGGACATTGAGATTTTATCTTCAGACCCTTTCGTCAGGGGGCCTGATCGTCTCCCAAACTCTTCCCCTGGTTGTGCATCTCTTTCCGGCGCCATGCCTGCTTCCCCTCGGGAGATGCCCTCCCCTCCTGCTGCGATGATCCCACCTCCTTTGCCGGTGACGAAACCGGTCGTCTTGGCACCCATCGATGCTGAGGGTCCCTTACCCGCGCCTTCTCCACCTCAATTGGCTCCTTCCAGCGAACCGGAGGGCCTACCTCATCCTGCCCTTCCGCCTGAGGTTCCTGCTCCTTCGGCATCCCCCCTGTGTGCCTCTGTCCCCTCAGTCTTGGGGCTTGATCACTCCTCCGTCCCCCTTACCTCCGCTAGCTTGCTCGGGGGAGCATCTCCTGCCCCTTCCTTTGACCGGGCCTGGGATCTTCGCCCGATACATCTTATTCTTCCTTCACGAGCGGATCCCTTAGCTGCTTTTGAGTTCTCAGATCCTGATCCACTGGGCTCGGCTAGGGTGGTTCACTAACATGCTCCCCTATGCGACCACGTATACCAAGGCCTTCGGTCCTTCGACCATCAAGATCTTATCGCCCGCATCGATGGCTTAGTCGCGAATGCCTGTCGGGTACCCTTCTCTGATAGCTTTCGCTTGGTCGACTTCTTCCTAATAAACCCTGGGCTTGTTTTGCAGTTGACCGGGACCTTGTACGACATGGGTGTCTCCTTTGTTGCCCAGAACTGATCCCTTCGACAATTAGAGTCCCGTCGGGAGGCGCTGGAAACTCAGCTTCGTTGCGCCGGGCCCCCTCCAAATGATGAGGCCTGGGATGCACTGCGCTCAGAGAACGCGGCTCTGCGGGGACAGGCTGCCCGTGTTGAGGCGCAGCTTCGAGCTCTTTTGACAGAGCTAAGTGCAGCCCGAGCCTCTGAGGCTCAACTGCGTCAACAACTAGCTTTTTTGGAGCAAAGCGAGCACCAAGCTCGGACTCGGGAACTTCGGGCGGGCTCCGAGTTGGCCAAGACCCTGGCAGATCTTCTCGAGGCCAATCAGTCAGCCGCCACGCTTCTTGCGGCCTTGAAGGTTAAGGAGGAAGAATTGGCGGCCTGCTAAAGTGATCTCTTGCGGATGTGCGAACGCCCTGAGGCCCAGCAGGCTCAAGCACGGGCGACTCGCGATGGGCCCTGCGAAGCGCCAAGGGTAGCGTCGTCGCAAACCTCGACACCCCCTCCATAATTGTAGACTCGCCCCCCCTTTTTCTTTCCGATGTAGGCAAGGACCGAACGGTTTGTTATGGATGTTGCTTCTCCCCTTTTCCTTGTCTTCTCCTTTTTCTCAGCGCTCACTTAATGGTTGTCCGAGCGATGGCGGGACCGACCGCTTTTTGCCTTTGGCTTGGGCGAGCCTGAGAGGCTTCACGAGCTAGGGCTAGCTTGTGGGCATATTCCAGAGCTGGACGGGGCGTGCTTAGCCATAGTTTGCGGGGACTCAGCCGTCTCCGGCTTATCCAGGAGCTAAGGGAGGTGTGCCGTGTGGAGGTCACACCTCCTTGACTTAGGGGCGAATTTGGGGGTGTAGCGAGGGTGCGGGTCCCTGGTTGAGGAGTTCCTGAGGATTTCCTTCCTAGGGGAGGATCCTCGTGGGTCGGTCTCGGAGTCATCCGGTCGGGCAACCTCTTGGGCGACATAGACCATCAAGTGTCGGACCGAGAGCCGATCTAAGGGAATAGCTCACACAGAGCAATAGGAAGGTCACTCGGTCGGGTGATCTCTCGGTCGACATGGATTGTCATGCGTCTGACCAAGAGCCGATCCGAGGGAAGGGCTCGTGTAGAGCAAGAGGAAGGCCACACGGTCGGGTGATCTCTCGGTCGGCATGGATTATCATGCGTCTGACCGAGAGCCGATCCGAGGGAAGGGCTCACGTAGAGCAAGAGGAAGGCCACTCGGTCGGGTGATCTCTCGGTCGGCATGGATTATCATACGTCTGTCCGAGAGCTGATCCGAGGGAAGGGCTCACGTAGAGCAAGGGGAAGGCCACTCGGTCGGGTGATCTCTCGGTCGACATGGATTATCATGCGTCTGACCGAGAGCCGATTCGAGGGAAGAGCTCGCGTAGAGCAAGGGGAAGGCCACTCGGTCGGGTGATCTCTCGGTCGGCATGGATTATCATGCGTCTGACCGAGAGCCGATCCGAGGGAAGGGCTCACGTAGAGCAAGAGGAAGGCCACTCGGTCGGGTGATCTCTCGGTCGGCATGGATTGTCATGCGTCTGACCGAGAGCCGATCCGAGGGAAGGGCTCATGTAGAGCAAGAGGAAGGCCACTCGGTCGGGTGATCTCTCGGTCGGCATGGATTATCATGCGTCTGACCGAGAGCCGATCCGAGGAAAGGGCTCTCGTAGAGCAAGAGGAAGGCCACTCGGTCGGGTGATATCTCGGTCGGCATAGATTATCATACGTCTGACCGAGAGCCGATCCGAGGGAAGGGCTGACTTAGAGCAAGTGGAAGGCCACTCGGTCAGGTGATCTCTCGGTTGGCATGAATCGTCATGCGTCTGACTGAGAGCCGATCCGAGGGAAGGGCTCATGTAGAGCAAGAGGAAGGCCACTCGGTCGGGTGATCTCTCGGTCGGCATGGATTATCATGCGTCTAACCGAGAGCCGATCCGAGGGAAGGGCTCGCGTAGAGCAAGAGGATGGCCACTCGGTTGGGTGATCTCTCGGTCGGCATGGATTATCATGCGTCTGACCGAGATCCGATCCGAGGGAAGGGCTCGCGTAGAGCAAGGGGAAGGTCACTCGGTCGGGTGATCTCTCGGTCGGCATGGATTATCATGCGTCTGACCGAGAGCCGATCCGAGGGAAGGGCTCACGTAGAGCAAGAGGAAGGCCACTCGGTCGGGTGATCTCTCGGTCGGCATGGATCGTCATGCGTCTGACCGAGAGTCGATCCAAGGGAAAGGCTCATGTAGAGCAAGAGACTTCCCAGTCGAGGGCATCCCCGGGGGCGTGGGCTGCCACGCGCCACCTGAGAACCTCGCCGAGGCTTCCCGGTCGAGGGTATCCCAGGGAGCGTGGGCCGCCACGCGCCGCCTGAGAACCTTGCCGAGGCTTCCCGGTCGAGGGTATCGCAGGGAGCGTGGGCCGCCACGCGCCGCCTAAGAAGCTCGCCGAAGCTTCCCGGTCGAGGGTATCCCAGGGAGCGTGGGCCGCCATGCGCCGCCTGAGAGCCTCACCGAGGCTTCCCGGTCGAGGGCCTCCCAGGGAGCGTGGGCAGCCACGCGCCGCCTGAGAGCCTCCCCGAGGCTTCCCGGTCGAGGGCCTCCCAGGGAGCGTGGGCCGCCACGCGCCGCCTGAGAGCCTCGCCGAGGCTTCCCGATCGAGGGCATCCCAGGGAGTGTGGGCCGCCACGCGCCGCCTGAGAGCCTCGCCGAGGCTTCCCGGTCGAGGGCATCCCAGGGAGCGTGGGCCGCCACGCGCCGCCTGAGAGCCTCACCGAGGCTTCCCGGTCGAGGGCATCCCAGGGAGCGTGAGCCGCCACGCGCCGGCTGAGAGCCTCGCCGAGGGTAATGCAGCAACGGCTATTTTTCCAGGAAAACGTTCCAGAAGGGCGTGCTATATAGATGAAACATATCCAGAAGACCCGATTTTCAGACACGCGGCGAGTGTATATATAAAATATGTCCAGACTTCCGAATACACGATGCCCAGGTGAGTCATATCTAGAAGGCCAAACCACAGAGATGCATAGAATATATGAGGTGCGTCCAGAAGGGCAGACATCAGGTGCGCGGAAAATGTAGCACACATACTTTCCCTTATCCGCCTCGCTAGATAAAGAACGGATCAAGTGCTGCCCCGCAGGGATCGCAATAAGGCCTCCGATGCATTAATGGCTTTTCTGAAAGCAACTAGAGAAAGGCTCGCATTTTCAGGGAGCGCTAACCGCCAAAACTCATATGGATCTCCCATTTCCACTTCCAATCAGGCTGCTGGTGTGCCCTTCTTCTAGCGCCATTTTTGATCCTGTCGCGAAGTGGAGTGGCAGCCCAACGGGCCGGACGGGCCTCCCGGGAGCCACGAGCCGAAGAGGTGGTCGGTTGTCGGCCGCGCCTCGCACCGCTCCTGCAAAACAGAGACCGTCAGCAAACCCGCCCGGGGGATCCCCAGTCAGGCACTCCGACGGTCAAGTTAGTCCCGAGTACAGATGAGCGGAAACTGAATCGAAATGAGGCAAGAGATGCGAGAACTCGCGCGCGCGTACCTGCGGTAGGGGGAGTTCCGAGCTTTTATAACCGGGGGAGCTGACAACCCTTGTCCGCATAGGTGGGACTGGGGTATGATGACTGTCATCCCGCATGGAGCACAGAGGAGGGGCGCGACATGGCGCGGGATGCTCTAGCAGTACGTGAGTACTGAATGCGGAGTATGAGAGTACTGGATGCGCGGATTGAACGTGTGGAGATGTCAGAGGCAAGTGAAGTGTGAGGAACCCCGTTGACAGGACCGTACCCCGGAAGTAAGGGTGTGAGGGGGTATGCGGGCTGGACAGCCTGTACCCTGAGCGCCGGCTAGCGGGTCCGCGTGCCGGGGACCGAGTCGGGTAAAGACCAGGAGGCGTGGGCCGCCATGCGCCCGACTGGTAGGGAGAGCGAAAGGAGCGCAGGGTATGTCCTGGGTCGGGGGTTCTCACGGGACTTAACCTTGCCGAGGGTGCTGAACCCTACTCTGGGTCGGGGTGGACCAGTGCGAGTGACTAGGCCTTTGACAGGGTCGGCTGGCTAAGAGGTGGCCCAACCGCCTTTTCAGGTGACCTGATGGACCCGACCTCCCCCCCCTTCTTCCCTATGGAAGGTTCTCCGGGTGCGGGGCTCTATTCGCTGATAGGATAATTGACCTGTCTACCAGGCCCTCGTGGCACCAGGCTGGCCTGCAGGCCCGACCTATGCCCCTACCCATAGGCAAGGCCGGAATCAAATAGTATTATTATTTATTAAAATATCCATTTCCCAAGGTGGAGATCGATAAAAGATCATTATTGGTACATTCTAATCAACTTTGTCCAAGAAATTTTCATTAATTCCTCTTTTTACATACGCGTGTTCTCTCTATCCGCAAAATTATTTATTTAAACACTTATTTTTAACAAACTTTCATTAGCTCTTCTCTATTCATCAACGTTCTGAAAATTAGATCAGACCGGTCGGTCAGATCGGTTGAATCGGTAATCGATCAG
Organism: Boesenbergia rotunda; assembly: GCA_024364735.1. Lineage (NCBI taxonomy): Eukaryota > Viridiplantae > Streptophyta > Magnoliopsida > Zingiberales > Zingiberaceae > Boesenbergia > Boesenbergia rotunda. The sequence continues at coordinate 132,824 of JAGFNQ010000210.1, forward strand.
ATTTTCGATCTGAGTTAATTCTAAAAATCGGCTGCTCAAGAATCGGGTGCGAACCGTTCTGAACCGATCGGGAACCAGTGAACCGGGCAAACCGGAAATCCGAGCAAAGCGCCTTAATTTATTTTATTTTTTATTTTTTGATTTTTTTCATTTTACACTTTTATTTTCTCACTGCAAAATAAAAATTAAAAAATAAAATGTCAAAATCTTCATTTGCTTTCACCTAATCTCTCAAACGAATAAATTTGTTATTTGCTTGAACCTAATAGTTTTAAACTTAATTTATTTTTTTTGAAACTAACCCTTTTTTTAAGAATACGATGCTGAGTTCTTGACAAAAACATATCACATGCTCACCTAGTTGATCTAATCTTGAAGAAAATAGTTGGGCAAGTTGTTAGTTTCATATATTTATATAAATACATGTTTTATTATATACCGGTTAAATCCCGTTGGACTCCCTGTTAAACCGGTTGAACTTTGAACATCTGAACCTTGTCTCGACCGATTTGATATCCGGTCCGATTTTCAAAACCTTGCTATTTATGGCTCTGTTCTCTTTATCCGCACAACAAACTCTTAATTTTACAGACATTTCCGTATCAATTAATTTACAAGGAAGTGATGCTATTTTCTTGTTTGGATGATTCATAATTACTGTTCAGGTTTTAGGTATCAAATATCATTTATCTTTATCTAATAAAAACAATATCTTTTCCCCTTGCGTGATCACTCATCTACATAGAATGATGCAGTTGGAGTTTACTTGCTAGAGATTGCATCCTAATTTGGTGCTTCTCGGGCAATGTATACCCAGTAGATCAATCTGTTAACATGCAAGTGAGAGGTTGAGTTGAGGACATACATCTTCCATATATGATTTGCTAGTGCAATGGAAATTTATCCAGAAAGATCATGTGGCGAGAATTTATAAGTTCGAAAGGAATGATAAGGAAAGCAAATTTATCATGACTTTAATCAGAAATTGACTTTGCTGGGCTTTTAATGTGGTTCGTCAATTTTCATACTAATATAGATAGACCAAGTGTCAGTTATATGGATTCAAGTTTACGAAAATTTCTCAAAGAGTACATGCTAAAGTATAATAAAAATATTTTCCTTGGGATCAGGTTGCTACATTAACTCATGAACAAGCATCTTCTGTGTCTAAATTTCCCTCAGTTTTTCTTTACTTTGTCCTCGCAAGATATTTAACTGGACTAAAGAACTGTATGGTTGATATGTTATGCAGAACATATATGGTTATTGTAATCCCTCCTTTACTGCTTCAGCCAAGGTTGACCTTTAACATTTGTTTCTGACAACCTTTAGTTTATATATGTCGCATCCTAAAGATCAGTTTTTCTACATTTCAACTGTAGTAATCCTGAGGAACAGTTTTTCTACATTTCAACTTTACTAATAGCGTGTTATGGCATTCTAAGGATCAATTTTTCTACATTTCATGTTTACGAATTAATAGCAAATTTCTGCATGACCTTGTTCAACATTAGCACTTTGTTTTCACATGCTTATTCAGAAGAATTGATCATGATCACACTCCTATTTTTTTTTCCATGGAACAGATCTATTCTTGTTCACTTCCTACTCGATATTAGACATGATTACGTTGCATCATTATTGGTATGGTCAGTTTCTAGTTTTTTTTTTTTCAACAATACAAAGCTACCAATCTTGTTGGCATATGGAGTCCCATTTGACTAATTAATCTACAGGCACGGTCTGTAACTTCCTACTGCCTGAGCCCCTTAAGACAACTGTTGTTCGTCACTGTACAGTTGCCCATCTTCAATATCGACCTGCCTGAACTTCTTTTGAAAAACTTTAAAAGATTATATTTCTCTTTTAATCACAGTCGATGCATAAAAGAGTAAATATTGAATTTCTAAACACTATCCAATTGAGACTTTGAGCAAAACTTTAAACGATTAAACAATTAAACAAAGCAAAGCAATGCAGATAAAATGGAGTAAACAAAGTAGAGCATGCATAATTGAAAATAAGTACCTCAAGACAAATATCCAAGTCAAATATCAACCAAACATCCATATAACATAATTTTTAATCATTAGAAGGAGGGTGCTGGCTCCTACTCCAGGATCTAAGCAGGTCCATCAGCTCCATGTGTCTAATCTGTTGCTGTTCCTCCATACGCTGAAACCCCTTAGTGATTGACTCCTCTAGTTTAGTAACTCTATCCTCTAAGGAAAGAGGAGCCGAAGGTGATGGCAACTGTGGCAGATCTGTGTCTTTTTCTGCTGGCATCTCCTCCTCAATATCCTGGACCTGAGGCTGCTCCCTATGCTTCCAGACTAAGACTCTATCTATGATTTCCATCCTTGCCAGGGCAAATTGTCTAAATCCTATTTTATCATAATCGGATAGGGGTTTAATGTTACCAACAGACACATCAACCTCTAATGTATCTAGGAGCGAGGTAATAATATGACAGTAAGGCATATATACTCTACTGCTAGTACTGTTAGAGTAATAGATGATAGATTGAAACATGTGTAAACTAAAGTTAATATCTAATTTATGACGTAATGCATATAATAAAAAGAAGTGAAATGGTCTAATGACAGCTAAATCTCGGGTGTTAATTGGTAAAAGACAAGCAACGAGAACTCGATACAAAACATAATCAGTAGCTCTAAGTTGAGTAGAGTTGAAAGTAGTGACGGTCGGATCAGAGCGCTTACCCCCAAGAAGTAAGTATACATGGTATCCAAAGTGATATGGGAGAAGGAGTCTGGCATAGTCAGAGACTCAAGAGGGAAGCAATAAAAGTGGAGGTCGAGGGACTGAATTTTAAATGATCTCTAAGTAAGTTAGGAGTGAAAGTGATGTCCCGACCTCCAACTCTTGTTTTATAGTTGAGATCATTTATCTTTATTAGATTGTTATAAAATTCGGCACAGCAGTCTAAGTTTGCCGAACGAGTACAATAAACTAGGTTATCTAAATGATAGTGATCGATTATCTCGACGATGTCAGGACAATGATCCATGAAAAAGTTTTTACTCAAGTACCTAGTATGCATGGGAACAAAAGTATGAGACATAAATCTATTCCTGAGTTCCTCGGTTGGAAACCTAGAATCTGTGCTAGGAAGCGAGGATGAACTAGCCTCAGTTATTTTTCGCTTTAGACTAAACAAATAATAAATTAATTAATTAATTAAATAATTAATTAAAAATGTAAAGTAAGGTTTGAGAATGGTTAATTACCGCCGCATAATGATGATAAAAACTTGAAAACTCAGGCGACTTGAGTTGGAGAAGAACTTAAATTGTGGAGGGCGGCTGGAATCCGAAATAGATTTTTAGGGTGAAGTGTTTGGAATTCGATCCTTTTAACAAACGTTATCCAGGCGCTCGGAAAGTTTGCGGGCGCCTCTATACGTGGAATCAGTCCTCTCCTCTCTCCTCTCTATATCTCCTCTCCCTGAAATAACGACTCGTTGAAATAATGTTGTGATTTCGGTATCAAAATTAATATTTAAGTTTGAGTTAGAAAATATATATAATATTAAGAGTTGGAATTAAATTTTTAAAATATAAATAATTGAAATAGATTTAGGATGAAGGCGTTTGGAATTCGATCCTTTTAACAAACATTATCTAGGCGCCCAGAATAATATTTAAGTTTAGTTAGAAAATATATATAATATTAAGAGTTGGAATTAAATTTTAAAATATAAATAATTGAAATAGATTTAGGATGAAGGCGTTTGGAATTCGATCCTTTTAACAAATGTTATCCAAGCGCTCGAAAAGTTTGCGGACGCTCTATATGTGGAACCAATCCTCTCCTCTCTCCTCTCCTGAAATAACGCTCGCTGAAATAATGTTGTGATTTTGGTATCAAAATTAATATTTAAGTTTGAGTTAGAAAATATATATAATATTAAGAGTTGGAATTAAAATTTTAAAATATAATAATTGAAATAGATTTAGGGTGAAGGCGTTTGGAATTCGATCCTTTTAACAAACGTTATCCAGGCGCCCGGAAAGTTTACGGGCGCTTCTATACGTGGAACCAGTCCTCTCCTCTTTCCTCTCCCTAAAATAACGGCTCGCTGAAATAATGCTGTGATTTCGGTATCAAAATTAATATTTAAGTTTGAGTTAGAAATATATATAATATTAAGAGTTGGAATTAAATTTTTAAAATATAAATAATTGAAATAGATTTAGGGTGAAGGCGTTTGGAATTCGATCCTTTTAACAAACGTTATCCAGGCGCCCGAAAAGTTTGCAGGCGCCTCTATACGTGGAACCAGTCCTCTCCTCTCTCTAAAATAATGGCTCGTTGAAATAATGCTGTGATTTGGGTATCAAAATTAATATTTAACTTTGAGTTAGAAAATATATATAATATTCTTTTAACAAATGTTATCCAGGCGCCCGGAAAGTTTGCGGGCGCCTCTATACGTGGAACCAGTCCTCTCCTCTCTCCTCTCCCTGAAAAAATGGCTCGCTGAAATAATGCTGTGATTTTGGTATCAAAATTAATATTTAAGTTTGAGTTAGAAAATATATATAATATTAAGAGTTGGAATTAAATTTTTAAAATATAAATAATTGAAATAGATTTAGGGCGAAGGTGTTTGGAATTCGATCCTTTTAACAAACGTTATCTAGGTGCCCGGAAAGTTTGTGGGCGCCTTTATACGTGGAACCAGTCCTCTCCTCTCTCCTCTCCCTGAAATAACGGCTCGCTGAAATAATACTGTGATTTCGATATCAAAATTAATATTTAAGTTTGAGTTAGAAAATATATATAATATTAAGAGTTGGAATTAAATTTTAAAATATAAATAATTTTAATTCGAGCTCGATTTAAAATAAAATTAGAGATCGAGTTAAATTCAAATGGTTTGAACTATGATTCAAATATATTTTTGAATTATAATTAAAAATTATTTAAATTCGAATACAATTGAATTATTCAAATCTTAATTTAAATATATTTAAATAAAAATTGTGTAAAAATAATTAGAATTCGATTCGAGTATGACTCGCGAGTGGCTCGTGAATAGGGATGATAATTTCTTCCAAATTCGATGGAGGATCCGATATCTGACTCGAATAGAGGAGGATATGGAGGGACTACCGATACCCGATATCCGATTAAATAAAAAAATATATACATAAAAAAATTTCCCCAAGCCCACTAATAATTTTGTGTTGATGTTAGGAATAAGTTATATAGATATTTAATCTACTTTTAAAATTATAGATATATATTTTTAAAATATGATATTAATTTTAATTATACTTTTGTTGATGATACATTCGGATTGAAAGAAAAAAAAAATTACTAATATACAAAATATCCATTCGTTAATAAGTATGGGTATTCGAATGAATATCCAATATCTCATGAAAATTGACACGGAGAATATAGAATTCGACTTGAACTCGATCTATTATCATTTTTACTCGTCATGTTCGAGTTCGACTCGAATAAGATGATTCTAAATATGAATCAAATATTTTTCAAATCTATCCTAAAAACTCACAATCAGCTTGATTCGTTCGAACTCCTAGCCACCTGTCATCCGTCTCTCCATAGCCGCATCATTTCTTCGCCCCCGGCCACTCCATTGAACCAGATTAACCACCAAAACATAGCGCAAAGTCCAAGGAATCAAGGATCCAACGATATCAGGCAACAGTATGACGCGTAGGAGGGAAATTGATCGAAAAAAATGGAAATTAAGGGCGAACTGTTGAATGGGGGGAGATCCGAGCAGTGTATGTAAAATCGTAATTCTAATTCTGGATCGTATGATACTATGATTTTGAAGTATAAATTAATTCTAGATGATAAAGAATCGATTTTTATAGTAAAATTAGAATAGGATCGGTAAAATAGTAGATCGTAACAGGATCAGAGTACAATTCGTAAAAATTTTGAGAAGTCATAATTTTTGACTCGGATTGAATCACGAGATCTATAATATATCAAATCCAAACTTATTCAATGATTTATAATTAGGTTCGAGATTTAAATTCAAAAAATACCGTTTAAAATCTTTTCAGATACTTAGCAGATTTTTAATTTTTTTATTATCTTTTTTTCATTAATTTGTAAAGTTAAGATTAAGATTTTAAAATTATTTAAATACCTATTTAATTATTTTAAAATAATTTTTATCAATAATATTTTATCATATTTTTTTTAAAATGATAAATTTTTGAATATCTATTATTCAAGGGATTAATCTTTGAATTTTGATTATTTTATAATTAAGAAAATATTTTTAAAATTGAGCAAAATTATTATTATTATTATTATTATTATATTAATAAAAATATAAAATTCTTTTATTTTAATTTTTTTAAGACCATATAATTTTACCATCAAATTTTAATCCCAAATCAATTCTGCGTAAGATAACAACTCCACAAACAATGAATCCGAGTAGTTTATCTCTGTTTTCCTTTTTCTCACGCTGCGTTTAGCCACGAAGCACAATTAATTGATCGTCGTTCAGATTTTCGACGAAGCAGTGAACGGTGAGAAAAGAGATTCCAACTGGAGGAGATTAGGAAAAAGCCGAAGGAGCTGTGCGATAATTGACGGTTGGGAAACGCACGCCAGTAACTCAAATATAAGGTTTAAGACCAACTCCCATAAATTTAGCTCACTTAGCACCATATAAATTCACATAAAGCTTACATGGTATGCTTGCAAATGGAATAATAGGAACTTCCAAGTGATATAAGCATTCAGTTGCCAAAAGCTCCACAGTTTCAGTCGCAGTCAATACTGAAGGCCTGTCATCATGCATCAGGAATCAATACCATGGTGCTAATTTAGTGATCTTTTCAGGAGAAGATGATCCGCATAAAACTAACAATGAAGTAACTAACTTCCGGTAGATTCGCAGGTCTTACCGCCGTTCTGCTAGCTTACGTTAGACAAGTCATCCCACGTTCAATTGCAGATGGTCTTTAGTCTCTTTGCGGCTTGCATGAACCCCGCAATTACCTGCATTTCATCCAATTGCTTCAGGCCAAATCATGAGCAATTGGGTTCCAGCAATAGGGTTATGTTCCTTTGGTTAACTTACATAAAGGATGCATTTAGTCGGGCAAAGAAAAATGAATAGTTACCTGAGAAACGAAATGCCTTTGAACAACTTCAATCAACTGCTCTTTGGAGGGATTAGGATTAGCATCCATCTGTTCCATCCAAGAAAAAATGAATGCCCAATAAAGAGGTGTAGGAAAGACAAAACTGGTACTAATTTCACAGTTTAGAAGAGTACAACTTACAAGGTTGAAGTGTCGATAATATCTCTGCAATGCTGTTGTTTCTAATTTGCTCAGGTCAACCTTCTACACAAACAAAATATTGAGCTCTAGCCATCAGAATCAGAAAGCACTAATGAATGCTGTTTTCTGTATACGAAATGAACGACCAATAAAAGCAACACAAAGGGACCTAACAACCACTTTAACATTTGACATATACAATGGAGTCGAATAGGTTCCACAAGCCAATAACTGAGAGATGTGAATTATAGATCTTACTGTGCTCATTGTGGAGGAGGAAACAGATCCCTTAGACTGGGAATCAAAAGAGTTAGATCTGCTCCAAGATTTATCAGAAGATCCTTTTTGGTGCTTGCTCCTTGAGATTTGAGTTTTTTGTAATTGTATAGATCCAGAAGCTGAAGAAATCAAAAATAATTTTAGCAGAAATAATATCAAGAGCAAATGATGAAAGCGTGAAGAAAGAATGTATTACACGAAATGATATTTAATTTATTGGTCATCTAAACACCATCCAACTCACTATGATACCCCACTTTTATTTTAGGGAAACACTATCATTGTCACTGAAAATGAAATAGTAAAATAGAAAGAAAAACAGGGAATACTAAAGAGCAATAACTGTTTAAATGATCAAACAAGTCAATTATATGTAGAATAAACAGTTATTACAAGAAGCAATGTAAATAGGATAAGAAAGATTGAAAATTTTCCTGGTGTCTATTTACTATGGAGTGTCTGCTGGAAAACTGTCAAACACATGGGAGAAAAGTAAAAAATTCTAAAATGACTAGGACAAGTATTTGTACTTTTAAAGGATGAAATAGACGTCCATCCATACCTGAGCCATTACACCGTGTATTGTTACATTCAACTTCATCATCTTCCTCATTGCCAGTTGGGCCTTCAATCACACTTAGTGCATTACGTTGCAGCTTCACTTCAATTCCATTTGTCAAAACCTAAAATTTCGAGATAACTAAATACATATTGGCTACACGAATAATTAGTTACAAAGTTATATTGTAGAAGAGTTGATGTTGTCGAAGATTATCAAAGAACCAAAACAGAAGAAAGAGAGGAACGCCAACAAGGAATTATAAGAATTTCACTGACTAAAAAAACATACAATAGAGCTGAAGCAAACATGATGAAATGATATTTCACTGGTTTAAACTCTTGCAGTTATCATCAACATCATCATCATTTTTTAGCCTTTTTTTATAGGAGTCGGTTGACATATTCTATACTTGTTAAGTTTCAATTAATTTAGAATCTCAATCTCTTCTTTCTGAAGAGTTTGCTTGATCATATGTAATTCTTTATATGTTTACCACAAGAGTACACTGCTGGGAATGGGAGCATACTATTGGATCTTAATGTTCAAATATCATGACACCATCAGCTAGAGCAACCTATTAAGTTCATCAAGAACAAGGACTTGGAAGGAAAGATCATTTTCAATATCTCCAAGCAGAAGTCATCCACATGAAACATTAGTACTAGACAGCTAGAGTAATTTGAATTTTTAAATTCTAGCTTGTGAGTACACTGACAATGTTGGTTGGTCAAAACAAACAAAAAAGAATCATGTGATGCAACAGACAATCAACAAAAATAATGTTTGATTCTGATGTTTTAATACAAATCGTATTAGTTCAGTCAAATTTATTCGTGCATTATCTGAGAATCTGACCTACAGAAAAAACAGCTAATGCTTGCATTTTTTTGAGAGAGAGATCACCAAAAGTTAAGCTTCAGGACATGCCATGCAGAAGAATTTCACTGGTGAGTGATTAACTGACCGTGAACATGGCAGAATAGCATGTATGATGCAAGATACCAAATTTGATGTACTAGAAATTAAATTTGCAACATCAAAATAATTAGATCATGAAAAAGGATCGCTAATGTAAGCCCAAACGGGCAGACACAGAGGTAAAACAATTCGAATATTTTATTCTGAATCAGTACGAATTGTAGCAGGTGTCAGGATTTTGCTTCTGCCGACAGATTAAAATTTAAAGCAGTAAAACAACAGTAAAATATGACTTCTAGCAGGGGATGGGGAAAGTATGGAACTTTTTCACCAAGAATAAGAACACATTAACCAGCATTTTTCCTGAATTAAAAGAACAACAAAGAAACGAAACTAGCATTTCATGTTAAACCTAAAATCGGATAATTCGGCTACATTCTCTACTTGAAAACACAATCGAATTCTCCGAAAAAATTTCATAACCCTACCCACATGGTAACTGAGTAAAAATCTCACATTTCCATCAGGAATTCAGATAGACGAAGGCAATTACCAGCCAGTGCCAACCTCCAAGGCCCACAGCCTTCTTGACGACCCCCTGGAGGCCGACGAGCACCGATTTGGTCCGGTTGTTGCCGGTGACGATTACCTTAGTGTGCCGAGGGAGCACGGCCAGCTCCTCCTCGCTGCTCTCCCAGAAATTATGTTGGCATCCACCACTCATCCTGCCCTCTATGGCCGCCGGCATTTCTTCACTCCCGTAGCCACTCCATTGAATCAGATTTCCACGACAACATTGCGCAAAGTCCACGGAATCAAGGGATCAATCAATTTCACGCAAGATTTTGCAGTGTAGGAGGGAAATTGATCGGAAAAAAAGGAAATTAGGGGGGAATCATCGAACAGGAGATCAGAGTACTTTGTCTCTGTTTTCCTCGTCCTTACGCTGTGTTTGCTCGCTGCCTGTTCTTCCCTAATCGCAATCCATTCGCTGCTCTGAATCCCGACGTCCAGGACCTCGCCAACGGGAATCCGGCACGTGTCCATTCGACGGGACAAGTCACGAGCGCGATGTGCAGCGTACGGCGACGACTCTCGACGGTAACGGAAGCGAGCCGCGAAGCACAAGTCGAAAAGACAAATTGACCCTCGTATGGATTTTCGACGAAGAAGCGAACTGTCTAAACGCGCGAGGGCAATTAAGGAAGGTAGGGAAAAGACCGTAACAGTAACCGAAGATCAATCGCACCCGTTAACCGAGGAGGGTCCGCGATGCATTTAACGCTGTTAACTTTTCCGTTCGCCACAATTTAAGGCTTTTTGTTCAGCACCGCGCGGCCACGAAGGCTTTGTGGGGGCGGGGACGATTCCTTGCCACCGCCGTTTTCCCGCCAAAGTAAAACAATCGAATCCGTCCATCTGTCGGATCAAAGGCTCCTGGGAAGTGTTAGAATTCCGTTTTCTTCATTTTTAATAAAAAAAATTACAGGTCTAAAACAAGATCCAACTGAGCCGTCAAACCGGTTCAACTTATCGAACTACTGGACCGATAGATTTGCCGTTGGGACCTCCGACCGGATTTTGATGACGTGGACGCGCGTCTTGGATGCCGATTTATCATCAGCAGAAGATCCGTTCGGGCCGTTTGAATATTCCTTGCATCTTTCTGCCTGCTTCTCCAATTCTCGCACACCCTCTGTAAGACCCTTCAGCTTTTTCCTAATCACCTCCATTTCGAATCACACGGATTCCTCGTCTATAAGCGCGAAATCGGCATACTTCAGTATGTAATTTACATGATGATTATATTTATTTATGAAATGGATGTTAAAATTTATATGATATAATATTATATATATATATAATTTCTCTCTCATTTTTTTTTTAGGAAAACACGCAATATATACACATACGATGGAATATAATATGCTTTCTCTTTTATAAGCCAAGAGAGGACCATTATATGTATAACCGAGTAATGATTGGGAGAGTAAATTTGGGAGAGTGAATGGGAGAGTGAATGACGTGTAGCTAATTAATGTGTACATGTTCGATCGCCGATCGAACACCACCGATGACCTCTGATTGCCGTCCTGAATCAAACTATATCCTAAGAAGATGGTGAACCCGGCAGGGTCGTCGATAATTGAGATTTCGCCGGATTGACGGTGAATGCGACGAGATCATAATTACGGCGATTCTTATGATATAGTTTGATTCGGGACGGTGATCAGAGGTCGCCGGTGGTGTCCGATCGACGATCGGGCGTGTATACAATAACTGCCACGTCATTTACTCTCCCATTCACTCTCCCAAATTTACTCTCCCTATTATTACTCATGTGTAACCTTCTTTTATTATGCATCCATTATGCATCTGTTTTATATATTTTATTATATATATATATATATATATAAATATATATATATATATATATAAAAGTTATATTTGATTAGTAACTTTAATTGCATGAGTTACTTTAGTTTTAATTTTTCTTTCTTTTAATTTTAAGGTTAATTATTTAGTAGATAATAATAATTATCTAGCATTCTCCCACTTGACCTTAAAATTAAAAAAAAAATTATAATTCAAAACATATGTATTATGCATTATAACTGTAAGCATATTCATCCTTTTATAACATCATAATCTCCTTAATATAATAGAATACTAAATAAGAGATATAGCGGTAGTACATTATATAGCATACTTCCTTCTATATACCATAAATATTAACATCCTATTATACTAGGCCTATATCTGAGCATATAATTTCATAATGGTCCACAATAATATTTCTAGGTACTTCATATTATAGTAATGTGCATATTATCGCTAGAAACTATTTATTAGAAATACATAAGTGAGCTCATAGTGTCAACTTAATAAATCATTCAAAGTACAACCAAGATCCATTCGATGTACATTTTCCTTAAATATTTTTGGTTGTAAACTTTTAGTTAACGGATCTGCAATCATGAGATCCGTTCTAATATAATCAATAGACACTCTTTGTTTCTGAACTTCTTCTTTAACAACAAAATATTTTAATTTCATATGCATGACATCTCTTGAGTATTTATCGTTTTTTGAGAAGAATATTGTTGTAGAATTATCACAATAAATTTTCAATCGCTTGGCAATAGTGTCGATAATTTCAAGTCCTAAAATAAAATTCTGTAACCATAATGCATGGATTGTGGCTTGAAAACATGTCACAAACTCTGCTTTCATTGTGGATAAGTGAATGACAAATTGTTTGACATTTTTCCATGATACTGCTCCTCCTCCAAGAAGAAACAAATAACCAAAAGTGAACTTTCTATTGTCGATGCATCCGACAGAATCTGGATCTGAATAACCAATCACTTCCAAGTGATTAGTTTTTTTTTACATGAGCATGTAATTCTTTGCGCCTTGAAGATACCTTAAAACTTTCTTAGCAGCTTTCCAACGATCAATTCTAGGGTTACTTTGATATCTGCCGAGCATTCCAACCGTAAAACTAATATCTAGTCTTATACAATAGAAGCATATGGAATTGAATCCATTTGTTTTTGCTCTATATCATTCTTTAGACATTGCAAAAGACCAAATTTGTCCCCTTTCTGAATTGGAGAAATTTCAACTGAACATTTTTCCATATTAAATCTCTATAGAATTCTTTCAATATAAGTATTTTGAGACAATATTCCTAATAGTCATTGTGACCTATCATGAAATATTTCAATTTCGATCACACAGGATGTCTCACCCATATCCTTCATTTTAAAATTCTTACAAAGAAATTTTTTTATCTTATGCAATATGTCCAAATCGTTAGTAGCAAGAAAAATATCATCAATATATAAGACTAAAAATATAATTTTGTTCTCACTGATCTTTTGATATATGCAATGATCAACAACATTCTCTTACAAGTACACTGGTGAAGGTGGAGTTGTGAAGGTCAGTAAAGGGTCTCTTGTTGTGATGAAGGGACTAAGGAGAACCGCCAGTTTATATATTTTGCAGGGATCCACAGTAATAGATGATGTTGTCGTCACAAGTTGATATGGATAAAAGAAGATCACTTACGGAAAGCTTGTAAGGAAGCTATTTGGCTGAAAGGACTCTTCAGTGAGGTTAGCGAAGATTTACAGATTACTACAGTCTTTTGTGATAGTCATAGTGTTATTTTCCTCACGAAGGATCAGATGTTTCATGAGAGGACAAAGCATTACTTGGACTTGGTTGATGCTAGATGCTGAGATTTGCCTGTGGGACTTTTGTAGAAAGGGTGGAAAATGTTCATTTGAAGATTTGTGGAATTCGCGTCAAGGTGGAGATTGTTAGAATTTCGTAACCCGAATTCTATTTAATCTGTTAATATTTATTAGATATTTTCTTATTAATATGTTAATTAACAGATTCTTTATAAATCTGTTAATTAACAGTTTCATTATTAATTTTTTATTTGACTAAGTATTCTAAGATCCCTATAAATTGTGTATCTCATAGACAAGTTGGATCAATCAATCAAAAAAGTAATTTGGTTATTTCTTCTTTCTTTTTCTCTACCTCCCTTTTTTCTCTACCTCCCTTTTTTCTCTACTTCTCTTTACTTTATTATGGTATGAGAGTTGCCGACTTTGTATTCCATCGTTCTTAGTGATTTTTCCTCCTCTGCCCATGGTTTTTTCCGTCAAGGATTTTCCACATAAATCTGGTGTGTTCTCTATTGTTCTTGTTGCCATTTTTCCGTATTAATCTCGTAACACAGCTTCAGATAAAATATTAGAATATATTATAATATACCTTTGATTTAATATTACAACATACTATCCAAAATTAAATGTCTCATATTATTAAGAAATTAAAATCTTCAATCAAATATAAATGTCATCTTTGGATAAACAAAATATATTTGGTTCAAGAATTTTAATTTTCTTTGATTATGTCACTAATCATGAAAATTAATTTTTCTTTGAGAAAATCCATAAATTTAATGATTAATAAATCTCATTTATTTATTAATTTTTTAAGAGGCATATCATAAGTATGATAAATAAATGATTATTTTTATGTATGATATTTAATTATTCTAGTTTGATCACTTTGGTGATCACAAACTATCTTAATTAACATAAAATCATTATCATGTATTTATATCATAATCATAAGTAATATTAATTATCTTTAAAGTATGCCATGTATACTATAATCATTAATCAAATTCATAAAAATAATAAATCAATGCATAAATTTATTATGTCATGCAATATTAAAGATACTAATTATTATTATATAATGAAAAATTAGTATACATTTGATAAATGAATTTGAATATTCAATGTAATTAATAGAAAAGCTTATTATATATTTCGTATCATTAACATATATTAATTTATAATTCATCAAAATTAATTCATATATGAAAACATATAGATTTCACAACTTGGCTTTGATACCACATGTTAGTTTACATGATCATTATATTTATTTATGAAACAGATCTTGAAATTTATATATTTTACATACCTGAGCTTGATGAAGAAGTCATTGTAATATAATTATTTTGCATATATGATTTCTCTCTCATTCCTTTCTTTTTGAAAGCACACAATGTATACACACATGATAGAATATGATATGCTTTCCCTTATATAGAACAAGAGAGGACCATTATATGTGTAACCTCCTTTTATTATGCATCCATCATACATCGGTTATATATACTTATTATTATTTACATCCATTATAAATAATAATAATAATAAGTGTGTGTGGTGTGTGTGTGTGTGTATATATATATATATATATATATTATATTTGATTAGTAACTTCAATTGCACGAAATTACTTTAGTTTTAATTTTTCTTTCTTTTAATTTTAAGGCCAATCATTTTATGATAATAATGATTATCTAACACAGCATAGATTCAATATGCCTCTCCAACCTCTCCACCTGCGACAGAATACCATTCGAGGCAATTCGTGAGGGTGTCGCAGAAGCGGATGGTCAGTAGGCAATTGTCGAGGTAGTCCTTGACGAAGTCCAAGAGGTCGACGTTCTTCAAGATGTCCTTCTTGTTCTTCAGGATGAATATTGGTATGCGTCCTGGTTCATCTCCAGTAGGTTGGTAGTGGCGGCTCACATGTTATCGAGTGACAGGCAAGGGACCTCGCCGCCCATGGCAAGTGTGGAGAGGACACGACTCGTACGTTGCTGCAGCGTGGCGTCGAACCTCTGAAGCTCCGGGTCGAGCACACACGCCGCCTTGTAGAAGCTTATCTCAGCAGAGATGTCTACGTCGCTAACGAAGGAACTCATGGTCGGAGAACCGGTTACATTTCCGACTACGGCACTGCCAACTACGAGGATCAGGTGTTGGATATTATTATCCCTATTAGGTGGGTTTATTTGTAAGTTGTACATGTAAATATAATCTGATCCCTTAAAGTGATCTAACATATATTTATTGGGTGTCAGATTATTGGATGTGGGTTCAATGTATAGAACCCTTTAGACCAATCTGTTATTATCTTTGGGTTGATAATAGATTGAATTTCTATATAAAGGGGAGGTCCGCAAGGGTTTAGGGCATCCATCTTGATGGAGCTCTTGGTTCCCCATTAACCTATAGTTATTTCAACGTTGTCAACCCTAAGCCCCTTGGAAGATTTTTCTTCTTCTTTCTGCTACATCTTCTTCCACAGGAATCAAGCTAACGACGCAGCGACAAGGACAATAGTTCTTCAATCAGGTCCCTTGTCGTTTGATTTATATTATTTTATTCTTATTATGTCAAGATTCGAAGAAACTATAGATCTATGCTCATATATATCTTGTGTTTTCTCTTTCGAATTTTTATTTTATTTTTAGAATTCATGCGGTTAGGAGAAAACCCAAGTTCTATCAATTGGTATTAGAACCTTGACTTTGTTTTATCATTTTTTATGGCAATAAAGTTTAAGTTTTTTGTCAATTTATTATTTGTATGCTAGATTAAGTTTTCCTAGTATAATACAATTTTTGATTGTCGAAAATCATGTAAAAGAAAATTCTAGGATAGACTTGTTTTTCAAGTTTTTCATATTTTTGTGAAGAATACGAAAACTGCGGAGAACCGTCATGTTTAACCTAATTTGTAGGTTAAATTGTGATGGTTTAATCGATTGGCTTGGTCAATCAATCGATTATCAAGTTAAAATTATGAACAAAATAAATTTGATATAATCGATTGTACAAATTTGATTTAATTAATTATCATCTTAAATTTGTGATAAAATGAATTAGGAATTATATCGATTAAAATTTTTTATTATCGATGAAAATTTCTTTCATGCGAAACAAATTTTTTTTTCACGTAAAAAAAAACTGTTCGCAGAAACAGTAACCACGTATTCATGTGCATGAAGGGAAAATTAAAAAAAATTAAGAATGTAATGCATTGATTAGAATCGATTAAATGATAATTTTTATAGAACTTCAAATTTGAAGCTTTAGCTTCATAAAGGTGGGTTCTATATATAATCATATAATCGCATATAGTAGGTTTTTAAATTGATTGTGATAAATAATTGAGTAAAATCAACCGATTATCGTATGGTATCAATCGATTAATAAACCAAATTTAGAGTTATTAAAGACGATTAAATAATTTTCTATTCGTTTAAAATTCTTAATATTTTCTTAAGTCTATCTACACAACGTGCTACTAAGTTGAACTATTGTGCCGGCCCAAAGGAAGACATCTAAGGCAAATTTAGTGAATTTTGTATTGATAGACGTATATCTATGCTAAGAGTACGGCCCAAAGGAAGATTACTTTTATATCAGATATATGCCCAAAACAGCTTGCAACTGTTGAACAAAATTTATTATTATTATTATTTTGTTCTGATCGTGCACAAAACATGTCGGCCCAAAGGAAGACATATTACGTGGCAGATTAAAGTTGTTGCAATCTATAGACCAATATATAACTCATATAAAGTGTCATATTATGTGCACAATAGGTCGGCCCAATGGAAGGCACATTGTATGACCAATTAAAATTTGAGTTATATTAGAGAGTACCGCTAACAAATTATATTTTAAGCCACAGATTAAAATGCAATGTTGTATTTAGTATCTCATAAGGAGCCCATTCATATGCATTTAAATTTTATTTATTTTCATAATATTATTATATATTTATATGTTCTTGGATTTAGTTAAATCGTGAGTTTAAATAAATTTTCTCTTTAATTTTGGTAAATCTGTTACTGTCAGCATTAATAACATCCCAACATTAACTGGTTTGAATTTTGTTGAATGGAAAGAATACATAATCGTAGTCATAGGCTGCATAGACTTAGACTATGCATTGAGGAATGATCGCCCCCACCTTTGACCAGTGCTAGTACTTTAGAGTAGAGGGCTGAATTTTAGCTGTGGGAGAAATCAAATCGCATGAGTCTAATCATCATGAAGCTTTCCATACCGGCACAAATAAAGAGCTCAATCACAGAGAGAGAAGATGTTAGGACTTTCCTTAATCAACTGGCAGACCAAATCACCTCAAATGAAAAGGTCGAGACTACCGCACCTCTTACGAAGTTGGTTACCATGTGGTACAGTGGTAAAGGAAATATAAGGGAGTACATTATCGAGATGTCTAATATAGCGACAAGTTTGAAAGCACTAAAACTCGATATGTCTGAGAATATGTTAGTGCATTTCGTCTTGATGTCTATGTCTGCACGGTTAACTCCTTTTAAGATATCGTATAATACTTAAAAGAAAAAGTGGACATTAAATGAGCTTATTTCTCAATGCGTGCAAGAGGAGGGGAGACTGAAGATTGAGACATCTGAGAGTGCTCACTTAGCATTTGGTTCTCAAAGTACGAGCAAGAAACGAAAAAGGATCAATAACAAAGGAAAAAAGAAAGCAAACTGCAAATTCTGGAGACAAACTTCTCAACTTTGTTAGTTCGGAAGTCAATTTAGCTATTGTACCCACTAACACTTGGTGGATAAATATTGGTGCTACTACTCATATAAGTGTTACTATGCAAGGTTGTCTTAGGAGCCGACTTCCACTTGATGGTGAAAGATACATCAATACGGGGAATGGAAAAAAGGTTGTAGTCGAGTCTATTGGTATTTTTAGGCTTTATTTAGGAATTGATGTCTATTTAGATTTAGAGAATACATTCATTGTATCGTCTTTCAGACGGAACTTAATTTCAATTTCTTGTTTGAACAAATCGGGTTATTCTTGTTCATTTGGAAATGGAATGATTAGTATTTTCTTTAATTCAGTTTTGTTTGGTAATGATTCCTTGGTTGATAAGCTTTATAAATTAAACACCTTTACTCCTACGGTTGACAATATAATAATGCCTTTACTCATACGGTTGACAATATAATAATGCATAGTATATGTACAAAACGTAAATTGACGAACGAGAGTTCTTCTATGCTGTGGCATAGATGTTTAGGATATATATCCAAACGATGCCTAGAAAGGTTAATGTCACATGGAATTTTTGATTCCCTTGACATGTCAGACTTTGATGTTTGCATAGAGTGTGTTAAGGGGAAGACAACTAACAAAAGGACAAAGGGGCTAGCCATTGTAGTGATGTTTTGAAACTAAAACATATGGACATTTGTGGATCATTCCCTAAGGAATCTTGGAATGGACACATATATTTTATTAGCTTCATAGACGACTATTCCAGATTTGGCTATTTGTACCTTATTTATGAGAAGTCATAATCTTTGGACATGTTCAAAATTTTCAAAGCCGAAGTTGAACTTCAACTAGGTAAGAAAATTAAAGTTGTTTGATCCTACCGTGGAGGAGAATATTACGGTCGATATGATGGATCAGGTGAATAACGTTCGGGAACTTTTGTAAATTATCTTGTTGAGTGTGGGATTATGCCTCAATATACCATGTCTGGTACACCCAGTCAGAATGGTGTAGCTGAGCATCGCAATTGAACCCTAAAAGATATGGTGAGAAGTATGCTTTCACTTCTCTACCGGAGTCTTTGTGGGGTGAGGCACTCAAGATTGTAATTTACCTTCTCAATAGAGTACATAGTAAGTCAGTAACAAAAAACCCCATTCGAGATGTGGACGGGTAGAAAGTCTAGCATTAGACATTTACACGTCTGGAGTTGTCTAGCAGAGGCTAGGCTTTACAAGCCTAATGAAAGGAAACTGGATTCAAAAACAGTTAGCTGCAATTTTGTAGGTTATTCTGAAAAATCAAAGGGGTATAAATTTTATGATCCCTCCAATAGATCCTTTTTTTCGAAATGGGAAACGCCAAATTCATTGAGGATAGTGGGAGCTATAAAATCAGGGAAGTATCTTTTGAGGAAAGAGTTAGCATCCTCCTATGGTCACTACTAGTGCGATCAGTAGTGGTATGGTTACCATACCACACATTATGGATATTGTACATCCAGTGAGCGTAGTGAACCAAGATATTCTTATAACATCTCCAATGTAGTTGGAGGAACCTACCACTGAAATTGAAGTATTATCTCATATTGATGAGCAAGTACCTCAAACACAAGTGCCCTTAAGGCAATCCACAAGGGAATGGAGAAGCACGAATTCTCGTAATTATATTTATCTCCAAGAGTATGATTTTGATATAGGGTTGGAAAGTGATCCTATATTTTTCCAAGAAGTCAAACAATGCTCTAACCCTGAAAGGTAGATTAACATCATGCAAGAAGAGTTGAAGTCTATGTCATACAATGACGTTTGGGAACTTATTGAATTGCTTGAAGGTTCAAAACCCGTTGGTTGTAAATGGATATTTAAAACTAAGTGGGATTCGAAGGGAAATATCGAAAGGTAAAAGGCTTGTCTTGTTGCTAAGGGATTCACTCAAAAGGAAGACATTGATTATAAGGAGACTTTCTCACCTGTATCGACGAAAGACTCCCTTAGTATAATCATGGCACTTGTAGCTCATTTTGATTTGGAGCTACATCAAATTGACATAAAAACTGTATTCCTTAATGGAGACATAGAGGAGTCTATATATATGGTGCAACCAAAGAACTTTGAGTCCTCAGACTCAAAGCACCTAGTATGTAGATTAAAGAAGTCCATTTATGGTTTAAAACAAGCATCCCGTCAATGGTACCGGAAATTTGATCAAGTGGTTACCTCATTTAGATTTAAAGAAGACCTTGTTGATCAGTGCATATATGTCAAATTCAGTAGGAGCAAGTTTGTTAAACTTGTTCTGTACGTAGATGATATATTACTTGTGAGCAATAATAAGGGTCTGCTGCATGAAACCAAGTCATTTTTATCTGGTAAATTTGTAATGAAAGATCTTGGTGAAACATCTTTTGTTCTAGGCATTCAAATTTGTCATGATCATTCAAGAGGCATTCTTGGACTTTCACAATAGGCCTATATTGAGAAGGTGCTTATAAGGTATGACATGCAGAACTGTACACCTGGTGACACACTTGTGTCATATGCATCAGCAGTGGAAAGTCTCATATATGCATAAGTTTGCACTCGACCAGATATAACATTTATAGTTGAGATGTTAGGCAGATATGTTAATAACCCAGGACCGTCGCACTGGAAAACAATTAAAAGAGTGATGCGGTATTTGCAAAGAACTAAAAGACACATGCTTACGTATCAGAGGTTAGATCACCTGGAGGTAATTGGTTATTCGGACTCTGATTTTGCTGAATGCTTGGGTAGCAGGAGGTCCAATTCAGACTATATCTTCATGCTTGCTGGAGGGGCTATATCTTAGAAGAGCGTCAAGCAAATGTTAGTAGCTACTTCTACTATGGAGGCAGAATTGGTAGCATACTACGAAGCATCCAATCATGAGATTTAGCTGCAGAACTTCATCACAGTATTACATATCGTTGATGGTATTGACAGACCACTGAGGATCTACTGTTATAATAAAGCTGCAGAACTTTATGCCAAGAACAACCGTAGTTCGTCGAAGTCCAAGCACATCGACATTAAGTTTCTAGCGATTGAAGAGAGAGTTCAGAGTCGTCAAATCATGGTAGAGCACATAAGCACAAATTTCATGTTGGCTGATCCACTCACCAAAGGCTTGGTGCATAAGGTGTTTCATGCGCATGTTGTAGATATGAGAGTTCTTCTTATGGGAGAAGAACTCATCTAGTGGGAGTCTGTATTTATTTTATTGCTCTATGTTAATAAAGATAAATATTTTATTTTGATTATTGTATGTACTTATGGTTCAAAATATTAATGAGAATTCATATATTTGCTTGACACTCTGAATACGATATCATGATTTACTACTGTTGTTTAGCATTTGATGTTTGTAAATATGATACAGATTCATTTTAGAATCATAAAGTTTGGATCATGATTTGCTATTGTAGTTTAGCATAAGGTATTTGTAAATATGATCACTTTTTTGGGTCACTTTGGACCAGTTGAAAATTAACATATACTGATTACATTTCATATAATTTCCACTCTATACATCCACATCTTGATCTATGTCGTTAATGACATTGATATGGTGATTACTATTAGGGCTTATTACGATCATATACAGTAGTTATGTCCTCTTTTGTCTTATACCAATGAAGTTATGGACCACATTGTTTATAGGGGTATCTTGTACCCATAAAATTTGATATCAACTAAAGTTTTACTTGTATTTAACATACAACTCACATATAGCCCAAGTGGGAGATTGTTGGATATTATTATCCCTATTATGTGGGCCTATTGTAAGTTGTACATGTAAATAAAATCTGAGCCCTTAAAGTGATCTAACTTATGTTTATTGGATTTCGGATTATTGGATGCAGGTTCAATATATAGAACCCTTAGACCAATATGTTATTATCTATGAGCTGATAATAGATTGAATTTCTATATAAAGGGGAGATCCCCAAGGGTTTAGGGCATCCATCTTCAAAGAGCTCTTGGTTCCCCATTAACCTAGAGTTATTTCGGCACCATCAACCCTAAGTCCCTTGGAAGATTCTCCTTCTTCTTCCCGCTGCATCTTCTTCCACAGTGATCAAGCCAATGACGCTGCGACAAGGGCAATAGTTCTTCAATCAGGTTCCTTATATTTCGATTTATATTATTTTATTCTTATTATGTCATGATTTGAAGAAACAATAGATTCATGTTCATATATATTTTGTGTTTTCTCTTTGAATTCTTATTTTATTTTTAGAATTTATGCAGTTAGGAAAAACCCCAAGTTTTATCATCGGGAGCGTATGAGACCTCCTACTGATGCTACAACCCATCACGAGATGAGATCTGAATTGAAATAGAGTCGAAGAGCCAGGAGAGATTTTAGAACGAATTGTGTCAAAGAATCGAGGAAGGTAACCGAAGGAAAGGAAGATGACATCGGAAATTGGTTAAATTGTGAATTTGTGAACTCTCTTACAGCCGCGTTAAATAGGAGCGGGTGTGAGCAGAACTAGTCCAGAAGGAAAAAGTCGTATGAATTTCCCTAGGTAGTACCGATTCAAAACAGCTATTTTTGAAAAATGACTAACCAGTGTGGGTCATATTCGTTGATTGTTAAGGAGTAAGCTACTGAGAGTAATCGATTCAAATCATCTTTTATACTAAAAGTAGAATAAATTAAATCAATAAAATATCAGTTAATTTCATCTGATTAATTATTTAAATAATACTAATGTTAATTTAGTAAAAAATTAAATTAACCAAACTATTGATTTTCGACACCACAAACCTGTTGTTTTTTTAAAATTAAAATTAAACCGAATTATCCAAAATAATCAATATTTTTTAAATATATATATATATATATATATATAATTTTCTAAAATAACTTAACTGAACTTATTCGATTAATTCCATTGGTTAATTCAGTGTAGTAAAAAAATAGTCAAAAAAAAAAAAACTCATCGACTCCCATCCATTTATGTGGCGATTTAAAAAACATTGTTTTTATTAACTTACATTACATGGGATTAGTAATAAAAAATAATTACAGAACTAAAAAATATAGTACTAGCATATGATTAATGATGAAACAAATATTCACAAAATTTACAAACTGCAGTGTGTATCCTTAGTAATCAAATGGACATTTCCGTGGCAATAAATATATGAACTTTAGAATTGCCAAATGTGTATGAACTTTAGATGGGGTTCTCATTCCCAACTATTTGTACTATTACACTTGTAGGTCGTAGCAATATCTAAATTTGACAAATTACAAGAATCTTGTCCCTTGGACTGCTTAATTGATCTACAGAGTCAATCACATCAAACAGAGGCATGATCAAAATGATGCAAAGCAGAAGTATCTTTTCCCTATCTTTGTGATCTTCCTAACTGAATTCGAGCGACCCCCATTTGAAATATGAATGTCCTTTGAAGTCCTGCGACGATGTGAGGTATCAGCAGTTTGATCGTCCTCTTTGTCCCTATATTTGCTAGATGTAGAAGCATTCACATTTTGCTGTTGGCCACTTGGTAAGGGTAATGGCCGGTTTGGAGTCCGTTCTCGTCTAGCCAGACAACTGGATGGATTGCTCTCTTGGATAACAAGATCATCAACTGTCAATACAAAAAAAAAAAAAAACAAACTTAAATCTGTAAATGTAAGGCTTAGCATACATAAAAATAGATCTAGATGGATAAAATGTAAATTTATGTTTGAACATATGAAAGCAACTAGATGAAAACCATAACCTGAGATGTAGGTAACAAAGGTGAGGAGTTGAGATGTAGAATGTCGATCTAACTTCAAACAACCATCTAAGATATAGGGGAAATAGATTTTAAATCCTATTTTAAATTACTGAATTGTCTAAATCAATTAAACATTTGTAATTTATTATATTTTTATAAAGAGAAATTTGAAGATTGTTTAAATTTTTTAAAGAAATATTGTTGGTGTCCTTGTTGGAATTGCTAAGCTCTCATTGTTGGTCTAGAAAAGATGAGTCTATGAAAAGGATTAGAATCCTTTGTATTTGATATCTTTCAATTAATAATATTTTCATCTTTAGTGAGTTGAGTTGTTCAAAAAAAAAAAATTAGTGTATTTTTAGTATAGCATTGGTTGATTCCAAAGCAGAATTCACTCAGTCGCTCTCCATCTTCTTGCTTGTCTTGCTAACCACTATTATTACAAACCAAAAGGGTTGCCTACAATATACACCAATGTTGGGCACAAACCTTGGTCACCTCCACCAAAACCCACCTCTATTGATTATAATTTTTTTTATTGATCTTTCAGTTAATAATATCTTTTTACTTTTTAAAAATAAAATTCTGTAATTTTTCATGTCGCATTAGGAATCCTAAAAGTTCACATGAAGTTAATTGCTAAGACTTCAAATATAAAATTTCCATGAGGAGATGTTTGATCGTATTGGTGCTCAAGCAGACATCAGACAACACTCACTGCTCAAATGACAAACATGTAACAATGTAAATCATGATCCTAATAAACATAAAACTAATAACTATTTGAATAAAGAACTCATACAAAATCCATCATACCAATAACGATGCAACGTGAAATATTGTGAAACATAATCATGTCTAATATCCAGTAGGAAGTGAACACTAATCAAACTGTTCCATGATAAAAATAGAATGCGATTGTTAGGTGGAATACATTAAAATGCCTCTATTGTTTCAACCTTTTCCCATTTATGTCCCTAAAAAATTTTCTATGTCATTTATATTCCTCATCCGCAATTTGATTTCCGAAATACGTCCCTACCGTCAAATCTCTGTTAATATTTAACAGAGAATTTCGGAAATACATCCTAGTAGCTACAGTGCTCATCCTCCTCCTCCTGGTGGCGTTGCTCTTCTGTCGCAGACGGCATGATCATCAGGAAAATCTGGATGCGTCCGCAGAGGCCTTGGAGTCGGGAACAACCTCTATAGCCGCGGTTGCCGCGACATAGAAGCAGAAGGATTCCGAGGTGACGTCAGGCCGCAAGCTCGTCGAAGCTAGCCGCGAGTCGACGGGGATGGCAGGGCTGGTCATGATTAATGAGGAAAAGGGTGTGTTCCAACTCATTGACATGATGAAGGCCACCGTTGAGGTCCTGGGGAATGGCGGCCTTGGTTCTGCCTACAAGGCTACTATGGCTAATGGCTTAACCATCATCGTCAAGCGACTGAGCGACATGAACCGGGTCGGAAAGGAGGCCTTCGACGGTGAGATGCGGCGACTGGGGAGCCTTCGCCATCCCAATGTCCTCACTCCGCTAGCCTACTATTATCGGAAGGAGGAGGCCTCATTTTGCTAGTCGGACAGGCGCAGACCTCGCAGGTTATGTTCGCATACTGAACGCCGGAAGGCAAGCAACACCACCTCGTGTCGCCTAAGTCGGACATCTTCTGTCTTGGCGTCATCTTCCTCGAGCTCATCACCGGCAAGTTGCCGTCGCAATACTCAAACGACAACAAGGGCGGAACAGACGTCGTGCAACTGGCGACGTCGGCTATCGTCGAGAAGTGAGAGGCGGAGGTATTGGACGGGGACATTGCCACACCAGACACGGCCCAAGGCATGGTGCGGCTGCTCAAGGTGGTCGCCGCCTGTGTGGACGCGAACCCGGAGGAGAGGCCGGAGATGTCGAAGGTGGCGAAACTCGTCCACGAGATCGCGAGCGGGTTAGTGGCACGCAGATCGGAGAGCGCAGCTAGGTGCAGGATATGGTATGCAGTATGGCTCACGGGGTAGGATTAGTAAGGTGGATGTGAGTAGAAAATAGGGAAAATTCTAGTTAATTTGTAATTGGGGTGTATTTCCGAAATTCTCTGTTAAATATTAACAGAGATTTGACGGTAGGGACATATTTTGAAAATCAAATTATGGATAAGGGATATAAATGGCACAGAAAAGTTTTGAGAGACATAAATGGGAATAGGTTAAAACAATAGGGACATTTTAATGTATTTTCCCCGATTGTTATAAGTTCTTCTGAATAAGCACCTGAAAACAAAGTGCTAACGTTAAACTAAAAGTGAACAAGAAAGCTGGGATTAGCTTTTCTATTGAAGCATATGTGACAAGGTTATGCAGAAATTTGCTATCAGTAAACATGCAATGTAGAAAAACTGATCCTTAGGATGCCATAACATCCTATTAGTAAAGTTGAAATGTAGAAAAACTGATCCTTAGGATTACCAAAAATGATTGTAGAAAAACTGATCTTTAGGATGTGATATCAAGTTATCAACTAAAAGTTGTCAGCAATAAATGATAAAGGTTGATGAGGGCTGAAACAGTAGCAGCATTACTAGATTATATATAGATATATCTCAAAAATGTAGAAGCAAATATAAGTTCCTTGCAGATTTCAGGACCAATACCAAAACCAATGAATGCCATGAATTTTCTCTTAAAATTAATAGACAATTAACCACATAAAATTGGTATACCTGGTGGAGATGGCTCGATGAACACCTGATTGGATATGACTGGTACAGAAATATCAAAGCCATATTTTGTGCGTTCTGTTTGTATTCCTAATCCAGGATCATTCTCCATATCCATTAAAAATGCAACAGGATCAAAGAATTCATCAGAATTTTCTGATATAATGCTGGAATCGTCTGAACTAGCAAGTGTGTCTGAACTATAGAGATCATTCAGTTCCAAGTATTCTCCACTTGAAAATTCACAAATATCAAGCATATTTTCAGAAAAAATCACGGATGCAAGTTCATTAGGCCTTCTTCTAGACGGTGCTGATTCCCCTTGATCTTCATCAGCGACAGTCTGCATCAGGACAAATGGAAGAAAGTAAGTACTCACATCAAGTTAAAAATAAATCTCTTACAGTTTTGTAATAATGTCTTCCATTTTGTGGCAAGTTTGGATCATGGTATGCTAGCACAACATACAGGCAGGAATCACCATTATGATGGAATAACTAGTTATCTCTTCATTGAAATACAGGAACAAAGCTACTGGTGGCGGATATTTGGATCCAACACACTAAACTGATCAACCAGCCCATCAAGACTGGCAGAGCAAAAAAAGGAAACCATTAATTATACTAAAAAAATATACATTTGTACTAAATGTTTAAAACCAGATCAAGCCCATATGCATAAATCCTTTCTGATTCAACTGCTATTAGGCAATTCATACACCATATTTGTCTTTTCCTTCTCCTGTCTTATTGAATAATCTCTCTTAGAGCCCCATCTATGTCAGTATTTGATATCTTCGACACAATTTATGATGTGGTAAGCACACAATGGATGAAGAGACAATCTGAATGTGGAATATTTCTTGTCCAAGTTGTTTCTCTCACTTGATCAATAATCTCATTTTTCTCAGTCATGACCTACATGTGATATTTTTAATGTTTTTTGATGATTGATCCTTCTTTCTAAACATAGGAAATCTATCTTGTGGTTCAAAAAGTTGGATACAGCAGTGATTCATGTAAGTGCACTGATCGTACGCTAAAGTGGTGATTGCGCTGATCCTTCCCTGTCATCTTGTGTGTTAAGATATTAAATAAAGAAATAGGTAAGCAGTAATTGTAATTGTCATTGTTATTGTATAGACTGGACCCGGTAACAATGACCTTGTCTATAATAACAATGACAACAAGGCCTTCCAAAGTTGTGAGGTTAGCAACAAAAATGGCTGTATCCTTGAACATATAACGATCTATCAAAGTTACAACTATTATTCTTAGCTTTGATACCCAAACTCATGGGTTGCCCCTCCCCTACCTATGTTTACATGACACAACATGAGATTAATATTTATCCTTATATTTTTAAGATTAATTGTGTCTCCATACTTGTACCCTAAATTAAAATTTTCAGTTCCCATGAGGGGTGTAATTAAACCGAGCTGAGCCGAACAGTAAGAGGCTCGAGTTCGAGCTCGGTTCATTATTTTTAGGCTCAAGCTCGGGCTCTAGTTCGATTTGAACTTTAGTTCTTAAGCTCGAGTTCGGCTCGTGATAAAATTAAATAACTCGAGCTTGGCTCGAAAAAAACTTGTTTAAAAATTAAACGAGCTTAATTCGAGCTCGTTTAAAATAATTAACTATAATAATTAATAATATATTGTTATATTTATTATTTATGTGATATTTAATTATATATGTATATATAGTAAGATAAACGAGCCTCTTAACGAACATGTTCGCGAGCCTCTTAACGAACACGTTCGCTAGCCTCTAAACAAACATGTTCGCGAGCTCACAAACCAAATACTGTTAAGCTCGAGCTCGGCTCGATAATGTTTTCGAGATTGAAATCGAGCTCGAGTTCGGCTTATTAACTTAATCGAACAAACTATTTTTCGAACCGAGTATCATGTTGAAATGAAATCAGTGAAAACTAACAAGGCACTAACAGCTCAGAAAGCATAACTAGGGGAATGTAATCAACCCTACTTGAGAATTGTGGGGAAAATTCTTGAAGCCAATTGTCTCTCTTCTTGTTCTAAAAGGTGATATGTAATCTATATCCTCACCAACTAACTTATCTGGATATGCATAATTTCTTGGCAGTCAATTCTCAATTGCACGTTTATCACTTTGACGGAAGACTCTATACAAGGGACTATAATCCTGAAAAATATCATTTGGAATGACAAATTCCAATATATTAATGAGGCTATACAGTTTAAATTTTTAGGAAAAAAGTGGTATGGGTACGACTTCTTGAGTACCTTTGAGCAATTCTGCACGTTCAATGAATTTGATTCTACGCGATATTCATGCATCACCCACCCAGTTCTTTCTCCAATGGGTGATTTGCCTTTATAAAATTCCAATGTCCTTTTCCAACTAAAATTGCATCCACTTGTGAATATCCTGCAATCACCTGTTTGCCTCCAATACCCAGATCTAGTTGCCTTTGATTCACAGTCCCCTTTGGGAGATATTATGCCTCCTGGATTGTACAAGAACCATATGTTTTCTGTATAGCGTATCAACCATACAGTTTGTTAGTCCAGTTAAATATTTCAGGCATAACCTTGACTCAGAAAATAACAATATATGGTTCTTTGGTAAATTCAACAGTTCACTTTTAAATTTCAAGAGTTGATGTAACAATGTCTTCAAGGATGCCTTTTCTAATATATACCAAAAACATTTTTTATTATACTTCAGTATGTACTCTATGAGAAATTTCGTAAACTTGGATACACATAGCTGCCACTTGGCCTCTCTCTATTGGTATGAAAATTGATGAACCGCGTTAAAAGCCCCAACAAAGTCAATTTAGTCATATGATAATTTTGCTTTCTTATCATTCCTTTTTTTTAATAAATTCTTGCCACATGATCTTTCTGGATAGATTTCCATTGCACTAGCAAAATCATATATGAAAGATGTATGGCCTCAACTTGATCTCTCACTTGCATGTTAACAGATTGATCTACTGATATACATTGCCCAAGAAGCACCAACTTAGGATGCAGTCTCAAGCAAGTAAACCCCAACTACATCATTCTTTCTAGATGAGTGATCGATCAAGGGAAAAAGATGTTGTTTTTATTAGATAAAGACAAATGATATTTGATACCTAAAACCTCAAAAGAACAGAAATTATGAATCATCTAAACAAGCTAATATATGTCACCTACTTATTTTGCCTAACTTTGAACTAAAAGTTGAGAATCATTATTTTTCAAGTTTTCGATATGGACGACTAAGTGATTAGCCTAAGTTTGCATTGCCTAAAAAGGCAAGCCTTAAGTTCCCTGGCAGTTGATCAATTTTTTTATTTCCAAATATTCATAGCTAAGAAAACTGTGAATCTTAAAAGCTAGCCTAATATTTCTAGCATTAGTTATACGAGGGGGGAAAAAGTTACCTTATTAACCCAAACACTCACTAATTCCCATGACCTCCAAGATATCCTCCAAGTCACTAACTCTTGCACAATATTTAGATTTGAAGGGAAAATAAATGTTATGTGGGAATCTGAAATTGAAAACAAAGAAGACAAACCATTTCATAAGACAAATTTTACAAATTTAAGGAAAATCCTTATGGTTACTGAATATTTTTCTTTAGTTAGATCATAGAGAAGCTTGACATCTGATGCGAACAAGATTCGCTAACCACAGTCTTCATAATCATTGTATAGAAAATAACTTGTAGCATTCCTATATCACTGCGATCATCTACGACTATTTTAATTGATAGTTGAAACAAGTAACTCATAAAAACACAGAGAACAAGCAATTGATAGCCCCAACTGGCAAGAAAATAACCACGTTCAACAACATTAGATAGCAAATATTAGATCTAATATATTCTTTATCACGTTAGAGTTCTGCAGAAGAATATATATTCGGCAACCTAAAATCTCCACATGAAGTAGTTATAGAAGGCTATATATATACATATTCTAATTATTAGACAACCAAATTTATAACCATGAAATATGAGCCATTGAGAGCCTTAATTTCTAGTGCAAGAAAGACTGCCTTTTTGCGAACTAAAATTTGTAATTTGATACCTTAACTTTAAAAGAAACTATGACAACGATAAAAATAGGTAGTTCAGGGATACTTCTAAGCTAACCAGGAAAATTCCATGGTTCATCATTGAATGGATTAACATCGATGAAATTTTCCGGAATGGGATCTCCAGCTCGCCTTCCTAGCAAGAATCGTATAACTTCTTCGTCCAGTGAATCGATGTTAGTGCCCACTAGAACAGAGCTGGGCAGTAAAGGACACGTGTTAGCCTTGATTTGGCAAAGGTAAGATCGAGTAAGGCTATATGTTGCGTATAGTTTGAAATAAATCCTTAGTTCAAGGACACAAATAAGTGTAAAGGAAAAAAAAAATTCAGGACGTTGATTGACTGACAAACAAATGATCTACAGATAACACAAGGACAACAGATAAATATCCTACTTGCCAGGCATAACAGAGAATCAGTAGAGTCCAAAATAGAGGAAAAAAGAGAACGCCATCAATACTTCTTTGCGAAATATGGCCAATAATTGAAGAAGAAAGCTAAATATTTGGGTTAAGTCTGTTCGCCTTTATGCTTTTTCTAAAGAAAAAGTAAATGAAGAAGTTGGCGCATGATCCACTGTACAAATTTCATTCAAAAACAAAGAGCGATACCGAATCACAGAACCACAACGCATCCATCCCCGCACCCACAACCCCACAAATAGACCCACGCACGCCACACACACAGACGCGCGCGCGCAGATACGTTTGTTAAAAAAAAAAAAAGACATAATCTGTTGGAAATACGATGAACGAGACGCTTCGTTCAGCGATGTCTGGAGTATGAAATAAAACTCCAAGAGGAAAAAAAATCGAAAATTGAGCCCAAACCACAAATATCAACACTTACCTATTAATTTCGATTCCGAACCAAGACCCACGAACAAAGCTCGCAAAACCAGCTGTAGGATCTGTACAATCGCCTCATTCTCATGAACCCCTACGAAAGATTCGGTAAACAACGCTGTGAACCAAAAACTACCAAAATTCCAAACTCCGAATGAGTGACAAAGGATTTGGTCGAAATAATTAAGAGCGGATAAATTCCCGTGTGACACGAGAGTAAAGAAAAGACATATTATTTCCACCAAGGCAAGAGGATAGCTGAAAGATGAGAAGAACCGCAAGGAACCACGAAATCTAACCTGGCCGCTCGATCCATATTCCAATCGACGAAACGAACGAACAGGGCGGAAGCGAGCGGAGATATTTATAGCGGGAGGGCGAGAGGCGATGAACCACGACTAACCCCAAGGTTAATTAAATCTCACTCAGGTTGCAGTAGACTCCTGTCATCGACGTGGCGTGCGGCTTTTGCCCTTCGGAATGGTGACGTCCACAGAGATTCGTTGCCGTTATGTGCGTCACGGAAACTTAGCGCCGTTATATTTACGGGCGGAAATACAGCTCGTTTTCACAGAAAACCGTGGGCGGCATCAAAATTCAAAACCATGGGCGTACGTGACCGAAGAAAAAAATTAAAGAAGACGCCCACCGTGGGGCTCGAACCCACGACCACAACGTTAAGAGCCTTGCGCTCTACCTACTGAGCTAGACGGGCTCACATCTTGCAAAATCTTTCAAACTAATTCAGCCGTTAAAACATATTGATAATGCCGTTCCTAATCCTTACCGTCCCGTTGCCAGATTGTGACGTCATATGACAATTATGGCCCCGTCTCGAGCAAGTGGGGCCTCTGCCTCCATGGGCGGTGGAATCGGCATGGGCCTGGTCCACTGTGTCGGACACAGTCAAAAGTTCGCTTTTAAAGCATTTGTTTTTTTAAGAAAAAAATGCTTCCTTATTTTGCTTCATTTTGATATTTGGATTTATACCTCTCCGATAAATTTGGATTCTTTTTACAGCATTTTGATATAATAAAACGTGGCCATGGCTTCGCCAAGACCATGCCTTTGACTTTGTCTAAATCAAATCATATATATATATATATATATATATATATATATATATATATATATATATATATATATATAACTTACCATATAAGAAACCAACAGATTCTCACTTATCCGATGACTGATTTCTCTTCACGTGGTTTCTGGATTAGTTCTCCGTCGACCAGTCTCATTCTTGTCGTCATTATATTAATTATGTGAACTAATCTTCTGATAATGCCCGCGGTGAGTGCGTGGTCAAACTGCATGACATTTGTTTACGAACACCTCGTGCTGGAAACCACCACTTCCTGTAGGAGTTTGACTGACAACGATGGAAGAGATCTACATGCATGCACTTTGCGCTACGTGGTATTTTCTAATTGCTTCATCAATCAACCTTTTCCCTGTAGTTCTGTCAAATCCCTGGATCAATTCAAAGCTAGATTTCTAGCTAGCTTCGAGACAAACTTCAACTTGGCAGTCATTTAATTTAATAGAGTCGAACAAACTGGAGAAGTGCTTCAAGGTGGGAGGCAGTACATGCTGATTGGTCACTGAGCAAAAATGAATTCATGGAAATCAATTACCTATAGAATGGGTGTTAAGGTAAACTACCACGAAGTTTCCTGTCAGAATAACGCTTTAATTGCACTGAGACACGTTTCTTGTTTGAATAGTAGTACTAGAAATGCAGCACTCGTGGCTCAAAATAGCTAGTGGTCTAACACTGGGAAATTCTCGTACGTCTTTAAAAAAAAAAAAAAACAGGTCCAATTGCTTGTAAAGGTACGCAAGGAAACAAATAAAGGCCTCAACTTATAGTTCGTCATTCTTCACTTTTCATTATCAAATGTTGATTGATGGTGGTATTTTGTTCTCCGTTACATCAGTTAGCTCCTCTGTATGTTCATTAACTACAATAATATGTCTGGATGAGTGTTATATCTTTGCTTCAATAAACTACAATAATTAATACTCTCATGGACTGACAGAAATGAATTATACAAGGACGTTATCATAAATAAATTTTGGCAATTTACCAAAGGATGTATCCAACTATTCATAATTATCGAAAGGAGTATCATGGTTTCTATTATACCAAGGGCGCATCCCATATAGTGAAGTTACTTTTATACCTCTCCCGCCAAAGAATGGCTTTATCAAACACATTTTCGAGACAACCGAACCACTTTATCAATAAAATATTAATTTGTGGTTCGGATGGGTAGCAGTCGAATTTTTCTCAGCCAATATATATATTACTACTTTGCACAAGTCAAATGATCACGAAGGTACGTATATATTGCTTCCTTGCACAACTCGATTCATCACCAAAGCACCTGAGGAAAATAGGTTGTCGAAGGAGAAAAAGAAAGCAATAGATTGGTAACTAAGAGAAATAGTAATGTACGTATGATTGTCATCTTTGATATGATATCAGATATAGTTTTAATCAAGATAAACTCTTTCTACTATTTTTATGTTTGGAGGAGGCTTAGGGTGATATGCATTACATGATATCAGGCCCTGGGAGTGCATGATTTCATTAGATTTCAGGCAATAGGAGAGGCTGTAAAATTTTGTTTCAGGCCATCGGAAATAATTTGTTTTAGGCCCTCGGAGGGACTGAAATAAAAGGAATTCAGGCCCAGGAGGGCCTGACCTGAATTTCTTTTATTTCAGGGCTAGGGAGAGGCTGAAATCAAATGATTTCAGGCCCGCCCTGGCCCTGAAATGTAATGATTCAGGCCCAGAGTGGGCCTGAAATAAAATGATTTCAGGCCCTGGTAGGGCCTGAAATCAAATCCCTGGGCCTGAAATCAAATGATTTCAGGCCCTCAGGGGCTCCTAGGGCCTTTATTATCAATTTCAAAGTTTGATAAAGGTAATTGTAATTTTTTTTCAGGGATGATAATGTTGTTGACGAAATTCTCTCTGAGATATGGAATACTCTTGATGATAATGTGGTCACGGGGAAAGATTAGAAATAGCTAGTAATAATATTCCATTATCTTCCCAGTATGGTGATAATAACATTACAAGGAATTTGGCAATTGATCTAAATGAAGAAGCAAATAATATAGAAGATGAGGGTTTGAATTCTTTTACAAGAGTAGTTGAAATCTTTCAGCCAACCTGGAGTGGGGAGGAAGAAATTGAAATCCGGAATGCAGAAGAATTTGTACCCAGTACAAGTGTACTAGAATTCCAAGCTGATGATATGCAGATTGAGCAATATAAATTCCCCCCAGATCAGTACAGTGACTTAGAGGAGGAGTTTCCATTAGCTGAAGATCCATATATTTTGAATTCTCGATTGCTTGCTGGGCCAATTCGAGAGCTAGAGGCAAGAGATGAGCATGAATTTTTTGTGGGGCAGATATTTCCATCTAGAGAAGAATTCAAGAATGCACTTGTTAAACATGCGATGGTTAAGCATATGAGATATAACCCAGTTGACACCCGGAAAAACAGAGTTAAAGCAGTGTGTTTTAACCAACCATGTACATGGAGAGTAGTAGGAAGGGGGGAAGTAGAGTTCACTGTTACAAAATATATAAAGGAACACCAATGTCGAAGTGTTAGGGAAAGTGCTGATCATCATGCATGCTCTTCATCATTTGTTGCTTCTTTTGTTGAAGAGCAATTTCTTCATAACGAACAATACAAACTAAGTATGATTATTTCAGATATTAAAGCTAGATTTGGAGTGACGATATCATACAGAAAAGCATACATAGCTAGGGAGAAAGCATTGAAAAAGGTTGTTGGAGATTATGATGAGGCATACAGAGATCTCCCACAATATCTGCGTAAGTTAAGAGCTAGAGATCCTGAAACTTATGTGGCACTATGCACGAATGGTGACAATCAGTTCCAGAGGTGTTTTGGGGCTTTTGGTGCTTGCCGAATGGTGTTCAGGTCTTATTTGCGTAGACTTATCGGAATTGATGCGACACACCTAAGAGGAAAGTATCCAGGAGTATTGTTGATTGCTACGGCGATTGATGGTAATGACAATGTTCTCCCAGTTGCCTTTGCAATAGCTGAAGTAGAATGTGGGTCTGCTTGGGAGTGGTTTTTCGAGCATACAAAGAGGTTCTTTGCTGTTGATGATCACTCACTCACCATAGTATCAGATAGACATCGGGGCATTATATCAGCAGTTAGAAAAGTATTCACAAACACGCATCATGCTTTTTGTTGCCACCACATGTCTTGTAATATGGTAACTGATACTGGAAGTAGAGCTGCTGTAGGTTTGTTTTGGGCAACAGCACGAGTCAACACAACACTCCAATATGATATGATAATGCAGACAATGCTTGAAAAACATACAGATGCTCATAAGTGGCTTCAGAACATTGACCCTAAAAGGTGGGCAAATGCACACTTTACTGGGAGAAGGTACAGAATGCTTACCACAAATTGTGTGGAGAGTTTGAATGCTTTGTTTAAGTCTACACGTGAGCTTCCCATAAATAGGTTAATTGATAATACAAGAAGAAAGGTAGCTCAATGGTTCTATAATCGTAGAGAGGAAGTCTCCAAATGGCATGTTGCTTTGACACCTCATGCTACAAAAGAAATGGAATCAAGAAGAGAGAAAGTTAGAGCTTATAAGGTTCATCCTTACTCTCAATCAGAAATGGAGGTAGAAACATGGGGCACTTCATACATTATTGATTTAGAAAAAGTTTTTGTCATTGTGGGGAGTTTCAAATTTCAGGACTCCCTTGCTCACATGCTATAGCTGTAGTAATTCACAGGAACATCGATACACTCTGATATTGTGAGCATTATTTTTATTCTGAAACTTGGAAGTGGGTTTACATGGATCGTATTTACCCTTGTAGAAGCAAGCAGTTTTGGCCTAGTGGAGTAAACAACATTACAGTTCGATGTCCCCGTAGCGTTGTGCAGCCTGGTAGACGAAAGAAGGCACGGATTGAGTCAAGACACAATGGCAAGGTGAAACTTAAATGCAGCCGGTGCAAACAACTTGGCCATAATAAAAGTGTTGGGTACGAGATGGCTATAGAGGGGAGGGTGAATATAGACAATCGCTTGCCCCTTGAATACTTATCACGATTTCTGCAACTCAATTATCAGTAGCACAGCAGAAAGAATGGAAAACAGAGTATGCAGAAAAATAAACGAGAGCAAAACACACACAACTAGCAAGATCGCTAACAAGGAGGGTTTACAAGGTTCGGGGATAACTTGCCCCTACTCCTTGGCGTGCCCTTGAGGTGGGCGATCCCTTGATCGTCGGCAGATCAAGCCCCGGTTAACACCGGATATGAAGCAACCTCCTTCTCGGTGGAGAAACATCTCCACAGTGTGTTTCAAACAATGATATATAATGAGCACAATGAAACAACAACAAGAAAGATCTTACTCAAACACTTAGCAAGGATTAAACACAGCAAGCTTCCCGAGCTCCACCCAGTGGCGATCTCACGCAGACCCCGTCTAGTTCGTGTCTTCCCACTGTCGGACTCCAAGCTTCTTGTTTTCTCCTTCAAGCGCTCAAGTATGATGATTGCTCCTCAATAGCTTGCTTAGAATGGTTGAAGAACTCAAGAACAGCAAGCTTCTAGTAGCAGAACGCAAGAACACGAAGCAGTTCCACAAGTATCAACTCTCTGTCTATCATTTGAACTCACGCGTTCCTTTTTGTTTCTCCGCCAAGCGACGGGTGACAGCATCTCTGTAGCTCCCAGCTACTCATCTGCCAACGCCAGCCTCTACTGAGCTATCTCTGGACTCACTGAGCTCCTCAGCCAAGCCCCAGTCTTAACTCCAGTCCGCAGCTCGCCGTTGCAACCTGAGATGGGAAAAGGGACAAACCTGCTCCAAGGAAAGCACGCCTTGACTTCTCCTTGAGTGTTTGAGTCCTCCCTGTCACCTGAAACTCAATCAGAGCATTAGAGCAGAAGATCATGCAGCATATCATATATCATCAGCAAATCGGATTCGGTCAACCGCATTAAATCGGATACATCCTGATCGGACTGGAGTGGTCCTGATCGGTCGGATGACCGATCAGATACGCTCCTGATCGGTCGGGTGACCGATCAGGATTTGATCAGTAGGTCCTGGGTAGAAAATTCTGAGCTCCCTGATCGGTCTGTGGACCGATCCCTACAGGGTGCCAGATCGGTCTAGAGACCGATCCAGGCTAGGCCAGATACTTAGTCAAATTTCGGGAGACTCGACACAGGAAAGAGTCAGATCGGTCGGGGGACCGATCAGTCCTATGCTTGATCGGTCCGGTGACCAATCAGGGTTCCTGATACGTCCTGAAATGTTCAGTTTCAGAATTTCTGAAATTTCCAAACGATCTTTGATGGATTTTGTCTAACTTGGACAGGTCTTTATGACTAAAATTGATTCTTGAACAAGAATCTAAAGTCCTTATAGGTTCAACAAACACTTTGACCCATCTAAATGGAATCAAACTCAAGCAATAATCAACCAAGTTTCTATTCCAACTTCAAGTTTCCAATCAAGTTGCCTTGATTGGAATGTCCAAGTATGATCATGGAGCCATATACACATATGTTATGCAATGGTTTTCCCCATACTTGGTCACCACCGTGATTATTATCTCGTCAACTTAATTTCTCAATTGATGCAATGACATTTTGAGAAATTGAGTTGAACCTATCATCTCACCCCATATCTAGCAATCAAAAACATTTTGGTAACCCTTATAGTTTGTGTGAGATGTTCCCAAAGTTACCCAATTGTTCCCTAACAATTTGAAATAATCATGAAGGGTTTTGACCATAATTTTAACATCATGAAGCGCGACACATTCCCAATTCCCGTCTTAGGAAACTAAATTCACTCTCGGGAAGTGGTTTAGTGAAAATGTCAGCTAGGTTTGACTTTGACTCTACATGTGAGAGTATGATGTTCCCCCTAGCTACATGATCCCTAATGAAGTGGTGTCTTACCTCAATATGTTTTGTCCTAGAATGATGGACCGGATTCTTGGTTAAGTTAATCGTGCTAATGTTATCACATAACACTTGCACACCCTGATAACCCAATCCATAGTCCTCTAAGGTGTGGATCATCCACAACAATTGTGAT
This sequence comes from Boesenbergia rotunda, assembly GCA_024364735.1. Taxonomy (NCBI): domain Eukaryota; kingdom Viridiplantae; phylum Streptophyta; class Magnoliopsida; order Zingiberales; family Zingiberaceae; genus Boesenbergia; species Boesenbergia rotunda. Next base: position 171,399 of record JAGFNQ010000210.1, read on the forward strand.
ATACACTCTCCCATGGCGATATATTCTGCCTCGGTAGTGGAAAGAGCAACACAATGTTGCTTCCGACTCGACCAGCTTACTAGAGACGATCCTAGGAATTGGCAGCCCCCACTAGTGCTTTTCCGGTCCAACTTACATCCAACGTAGTCAGAATCCGTATAGCCCATCAAATCAAAAGATTCGGTACGGGGATACCAAAGACCTACACCAATTGTACCCTTGAGATATCTCAAAATTCGCTTAACAGTAATTAGGTGAGATTCATTGGCACAGACTTGATACCTAGCGCACATACCTACAGCAAACAGTATATCTGGTCGACTGGCTGTAAGGTATAGCAAACTACCTATCATGCTTCGATATTGAGTTAGATCAACGGGGTTACCACTCTCATCATTATCTAATCTTGTGTTTGTTGCCATGGGAATGGTTACCTCTTTTGAATCACTCATATTGAATTTTCGAAGCATTTCATGTGTATACTTTGATTGGTGCACATGGATACCATCGCGAGTTTGCTTGATTTCAAGTCCGAGGAAGAAAGTCAACTCTCCCACTAAACTCATTTCAAACTCACTCTCCATGTGTCCGATAAATTCACGTAAATAGCCCTTGTTGTTTGAGCCACAAATTATGTCATCGACATATACTTAGGCTATAAATATATTGTCATCATCTCTTCGTAGAAATAGTGTAGGGTCTATTTGACCTCTAATGAAGTCCTTTTCAATCAAGAATGTCGACAACCGCTCATACCAAGCCCGGGGTGCTTGTTTAAGGCCATAGAGTGCCTTCTTGAGCTTGTACACGTGGTTTGGATATTCGGTACTCTCAAACCATGGAGGTTGTTCGACATAGACTTCTTCCCTAATCAAACCATTTAGGAAAGCCGATTTGACGTCCATTTGAAATAGTTTGAAGCCTCGATGTGCTGCAAATGCAAGCATCAATCGGATGGACTCTAATCGTGCCACGGGAGTATAAGTCTCATCATAATCAAGACCTTCAACTTGACTGTAGCCCTTGGCTACCAAGCATGCCGTGTTTCTAATGATTTCTCCCTTGTGGTTTAATTTGTTTTTGAAGACCCATTTGGTTCCAATAATGGTGGTCTTCTTTGGCCTAGGGACTAAGTCCCAAACCTGACTCCTCTCAAATTGACCTAGTTCATCTTGCATTGCAATAATCCAATCGGGATCATTTAATGCTTCATCAATTTTTCTAGGTTCAATTTCGAAAATTAGAGCAACTTCATTAGCCTCATTCCTGAAGAATGATCTAGTCCTAACCCCTTGATGGATGTCTCCAACAATTTGGTCTTGGGGATGACTAGAGGCTAGTCTCGTTTGCCTTGGTGTTGGTGGTGCTTCTTGGATAGGTTCACTAGACACGAATTCAGCCTCAGGGTCCGGCTGATCAATGAGTTGTCTAGGCTCACCGTCATCAGACTCATCACCATCAACAATACTCGGATTTTCATTCAAACTAAGTCTCCTTAGTTCGATTTGAACTCCTTCTACATTATCTGATTGGTCAATTGATTTTGGAAATTCCTCAAACACCACATCAGAAGACTCTTCAACTAGTCTAGTTCTCTTGTTGTAGACTCGGTAGGCTTTACTAACGAGGGAGTACCCGACTAGTATCCCTTCATCAGCTTTTGCCGTGAACTTTCCAAGATGATCCTTGGTGTTTAGGATGAACACCTTACACCCAAACACCCTAAGGTGTTTAACCGTAGGTGGTTTCCCAAACCAAAGTTCATGGGGAGTCTTTTCTAAAAACCTATGGATGAGAACTCGATTTTGCACATAGCAAGCTGTATTTACAGCTTCAACCCATAAGTAACTCGGGAGTGAGTACTCATTAAGCATGCTTCGTGCAGCCTCTTGAAGTGCACGGTTCTTCCTTTCTACAACACCATTTTGTTGTGGTGTTCTAGGAGTAGAGAACTCATGTCTATAACCCTTATCTTGACAAAATTCTAGAAACATTTGGTTTTGAAATTCACCTCCATGATCACTTCTTATTGTCTTAATTGTTAATGATTTCTCATTTTCAACCCTTCTACAAAAAGAAATGAAAATATCTAAGGTTTGATCCTTATGTTTTAAAAAGTAAGTCCAAGTATATCTAGTAAAATCATCAATGATAACAAAGTAATATCTACTTCCATTCAATGATATGATGGTACTACAATCAAATAGATCCATGTAAAGTAAATCTAAAGCATTGGAAGTACTTACAGTGCTTTTACCTTTATGTGCAGATTTTGTTTGCTTACCCATTTGACACGCATCACATAATTTATCTTTTTCATACTTGATGCTTGGTAAACCTCGGACTAGTCCCTTGTTGGCCAACTTCCGGATGTTCTTCATGTTCACATGTGCTAGCCTCCGGTGCCAAAGTGTGGACTCTTCTTGTTTTGACATGAAACACTTAGCAAGAGCATTAGTAGCACTTTTAAATGAAACTTGATAAATATTGTCTACTCTTACTCCTACTAGTACCGTGTCCAAGGTGTCATTTTGTCTAACTAGACATTGACTTGGTTGGAAATCAATTGTGTAACCCGTGTCACACAATTGACTGACACTTAGGAGATTAAACTTCATCCCCTTGACTAGAAGGACATTTGAGATTCTAAGACATTCGGATATCTGAATGTCTCCTATTCCTATGACCCTAAGACTACCATTGTTACCAAATGATACATTACCTCTACTCTTCTTGTGAAATGTGGTAAACAATGATCTATCCCCGGTCATGTGTTTGGAGCATCCACTATCAACGAACCAAGTTGATAGATGCTCGCCCTCAATCATAACCTACACAATTCGAAAAATAGAAGTCTTAGGTACCCAAACCTTGGGACCTAATGCATCAACTAAACATGACTTCGGCACCCAAGCCTTGACAACTTTCTTTTGGATTTTGGGTGTCCTAGATTGTCTCATGTCAGTCCAAGACATGAGAGATACAAAAGAGGGTTCCTTAGGGCGGTAACCAATACCGGCCCTATTGTAGACCGCTCTTTGGGCATTTAGAATCATGTCTAGAGTCTTAGAGCTATTTGAGAATTTTCCAAGAATATTCTTGAGCTTCTCAACTTCACTCTTCAAGGATTGGTTTTCCTCTACTAACCCATTATCATGCATATCACTGATTTCCTCAACCTTAGAGGATTTCAGGCTTACAATCTCATGTTTCAAAGATTTAATTTCATCTTCTAGTAATTCAACATGCAAGTCATCAATGTTATCATCCCTAGAAGCTTTCAATTGATCAATTTCTAATTGCAATGCTTTAACTTTATTTTTGAACTTCTTAAGCATACTAGTTAAACATGCAATTGCTCTATAACATTTTTCAAGCTCGGGAGAGGTTACCTCTTCATCATCCGAAGATGATGAAGCCGTGTTTGCGGAGCTTGAAGTTTCTTCACTGCTCTCCTCTCCAAGAGCCATGAGAGCCACTTGCCTTGTGCTCTTGTCCTCCTTCTCATCATCGGATGAACTAGAAGATGACTCATCCCAAGACGCCTTCAAGGCTTTCTTCTTCTTCTTGGATTTCTCTTCTTTTCTCCTAGGTTTCTCCTCCTTCTTAAGCTTCGGACATTCATTCTTGAAATGTCCTTTCCTACCACACTCAAAGCAAGACGCATTATTCTTATCAAGCTTGAATTCACTAGTGTTACCTCTCCTTTTGAACCGTCGATCTCTTCGCATCATTCTTCGCACGAAGTTCGCCATTTTGGATGAAGAGGAGCCACTACCATCTTCCTCCGAGGTTGACTCGGATTCGGAGGAGGATGAAGATGATGAAAGATCCTTCTCCTTTTTCTTCTCCTTCTTCTTCTTGTTGATCCGGTCCCCTGCAACTAAGGCAATCCTCTTTTCCTTGGGGCCTTTGTTAGCCATCTCATGCAATTCTATCTCACAAAATAAATCATCTAACTTTATAATAGATAAATCCTTGGATACTTTATAGGCATCCACCATGGAAGACCACAAAGCATTCCTTGGAAATGCTTTCAAGACATACCTCACAAGGTCGCGATTCTCGACCTTTTCATCAATTGAATGAAATCCATTAAGAACTTCCTTGAACCGGCTATGGAGCTCACTTACCGACTCATTCTCCTTCATGGAGAGGTTTTGAAGTTGATTGAGGAACAAGTCCCTCTTTGCAATCCTCGAGTCCCGGGTGCCTTCATGAAGCTCTATGAGTTTGTTCCACAAATCTTTTGCACTCGTGAAGGGACCAACCTTGATGAGTTGGTCTTTGTTCATGCCGCATTGTAGAGTGACAACCGCCTTAGCGTCGGCTTCACTTTTTCTTGTTTGTTCGGGAGTCCACCGGGAAGATTCGAGTTCCTTGCCTTCATCATCCTTAGGAGGGATGAATCCTTCCTTCACCGCAAACCATGTATGGATGTCCATCTTCAAATAGTATTCCATCTTTGATCGCCAATATTGGAAGTCGGCGCCATCAAAGAATGGAGGTCGGGTGGTGGAGAAGCCTTCTCTCAAAGCCATCTTGTTGAAGACTCTCGGTTGTTAATCCGTGTATAAAGCCCATTGCTCTGATACCACTTGTTGGGTACGAGATGGCTATAGAGGGGGGGGTGAATATAGACAATCGCTTGCCCCTTGAATACTTATCACGATTTCTGCAACTCAATTATCAGTAGCACAGCGGAAAGAATGGAAAACAGAGTATGCAGAAAAACAAACGAGAGCAAAACACACACAACTAGCAAGATCGCTAACAAGGAGGGTTTACAAGGTTCGGGGATAACTTGCCCCTACTCCTTGGCGTGCCCTTGAGGTGGGCGATCCCTTAATCGTCGGCAGATCAAGCCCCGGTTAACACCGGATATGAAGCAACCTCCTTCTCGGTGGAGAAACCTCTCCACAGTGTGTTTCAAACAATGATATATAATGAGCACAATGAAACAACAACAAGAAAGATCTTACTCAAACACTTAGCAAGGATTAAACACAGTAAGCTTCCCGAGCTCCACCCAGTAGCGATCTCACGCAGACCCCGTCTGCTTCGTGTCTTCCCACTGTCGGACTCCAAGCTTCTTGTTTTCTCCTTCAAGCGCTCAAGTATGATGATTGCTCCTCAATAGCTTGCTTAGAATGGTTGAAGAACTCAAGAACAGCAAGCTTCTAGTAGCAGAACGCAAGAACACGAAGCAGTTCCACAAGTATCAACTCTCTGTCTATCATTTGAACTCACGCGTTCCTTTTTGTTTCTCCGCCAAGCGACGGGTGACAGCATCTCTGTAGCTCCCAGCTACTCATCTGCCAACGCCAGCCTCTATTGAGCTATCTCTGGACTCACTGAGCTCCTCAGCCAAGCCCCAGTCTTAGCTCCAGTCCGCAGCTCGCCGTTGCAACCTGAGATGGGAAAAGGGACAAACCTGCTCTAAGGAAAGCACGCCTTGACTTCTCCTTGAGTGTTTGAGTCCTCCCTGTCACCTGAAACTCAATCAGAGCATTAGAGCAGAAGATCATGAAGCATATCATATATCATCAGCAAATCGGATTCGGTCAGACGCTCTGACCGCGTCTGACAGTGAATTTGAATTAAAGTGATCGGTTACCAGACCGATCCAGGGTGTGTGGATCGGTCACCAGACCGATCCAGGGTGTGTGGATCGATCACCAGACCGATCCACTGCTTTGCTGGGATTCCCAGCTCTCGCAGCTATACACTCCTGATCGGTCACCAGACCGATCAGGGTGAAGCCTGATCGGTCACCAGACCGATCAAATTGGATCCTGATCGGTCATCCAGACCGATCAGAGCAGATGAACAGTAACTTTTTAATCAAATCCAAGATCCCTGATCGGTCACCAGACCGATCCAAGGCTTTGATCAACAAGGGAACTCACTCACCGTTTGCTCCCTGATCGGTCACCAGACCGATCAGAAGCAAGACAGCAAGGAAGCAGCCTGCTCCCTGATCGGTCACCGGTCCGATCATGAGCCACACAGTAGATTCCCAATCTCACAGTGCGCTCCCTGATCGGTCCCCAGTCCGATCAGACATAGCTGGATCGGTCACCAGACCGATCCACTAAGGAGCAGCGTGCCAATGTCCCTGATCGGTCACCAGACCGATCCAGCGACTCAACCCTAGCCTTCCAAGCTAGGAATTCATCCACCTTAGCCCTCCAAGCTAAGGATTTTTCCATCTAACTCTCCAAGTTGAGAATTTGCACCTAACCCTCCAAGTTAGGACTTTTCACCTAGCCCTCCAAGCTAGAACTTTTCACCTAGCCCTCCAAGCTAGGACTTTTCACCCAACTCTTCCGAGTTAGAACATCATCCAACCTAGCCCTCCAAGCTAGGCACCTGACCCTCCAAGCCAGGACTTTTTCACCTAATTCTCCAGGATGGGAATTTGCACCTAACCCTCCAGGTTAGGACTTTTCACCTAGCCCTCCAAGCTAGGACTTTTCACCCAACCTTTCCGAATTAGGACTTTTCCAACACCTAGCCCTTCAAGCTAGGATTTTTCACACCTAACCTCCCAGATTAGGATTTTCCAACACCTAGCCCTCCAAGCTAGGATTTTCCACACCTAACCCTCCAGGTTAGGATTTTCCATATCATGCCTAATCCTCGATCAGAACTTAATCATAATCCACCTAACCTCCCAGATTAGGATTTTCCATATCATAATCATCCTCCTAACTTAAAATCGTTGTCAACACCAAAACAACAATCAGGGCCAGACTGCATCAACAAAAAGGACATGTAGAATGCCGCCAACCCCAAGGTCTTGAGTTAATTGGGTTATGTATTGCAGAAATTTTCTGATGGAAGTGTTTATTTTGTAAGGAGGATAAATGAATATATAGTATTCTTAAAAAAAAACTAGTTGTTAATGTTGTGACTTATAGAAGTATTTCAATATTATGATACATTTTACCTTGTGTCCAATCAATATAAGCAGAATATATCAGAATTGAAGTCGTATCATTTGTAAACCCAAAATAATGTTATTTCAGGAACTTGAAGTCCTGAAGTCCTATGTTTTTTGAATATCTATTGTTTAACCCCCTCTGATTTTTGCTTTGTTGAATCATTGTTGTGTGCCAACTGATACTGTATCAACACAGTTTTAGATAATCATTAGGACTATGTTTGGAGACGAAAAATAGCATATCCTAGCTAAAATACCAATAATTAGGTAAAGTCTGACTACTGATAATGAGGTTTGAAAAATCCAAATATGTTAGGTCCATCATACAAACGTCCTGATGTGCCAAATTCTGATAATATGAGGTCTTGATGTGAATGGAATTCAATTGTGGTATGCAATGTGTATTTAGGTACGCTCCTTCTTGTTTATCTTTTAAAAATGTGGTCACAACATGTTCATTTATTTAAAAGATTGGCGTATAAATATTTAATCATACTGTAAATAATTTTTTTGCAACCAGAGGCGTGGGCCTGAAATGATAGCATTTCAGGCCCAGTGTGGGCCTGAAATAAATCATTTCAGGCCCAGTGTGGGCCTGAAATAAATCATTTCAGGCCCAGGCTGGGCCTGAAATAAATCATTTCAGGCCCAAGCTGGGCCTGAAATAATGTCATTTCAGTCATAGATAGGGCCTGAAATAATATCATTTCAGGCCCATCGTGGGCCTGAAATACTAGAATTTCAGGCCCATCGTGGGCCTGAAATAAATCATTTCAGGCCCACTCTGTGCCTGAAATAAAATCATTTCAGGCCCATCGTGGGCCTGAAATCAAAATAGGTCCCTAAAAAATTACTGATATTATCGACAACAATTACAGATTAAAGATTAGAGATTACAAAAAAATAAGGATCCAAAGAAATGCTCCATTGATTTCAATATCAATTACATACATTATAACTACAAATATACAATGTTTGTCATTACACTTACATATATGGATTGTAGCAACAAAAAAAAATTACAGATTTTGCTTCCAGAACTTGTCTCTCATTATTTTGTATCCCACCTGAAAACGATAAGGTTTCATTTGTTTTTAGCTAAAATTGGTAGATCGTTGAAAGACCATACTTTCAGCAAACTGCATGATGAAGAAAGCACAATCCAACCTGAAACAAGCAATATGAGTCAGTGTTGTTAGCATATAAATTCAAGATGTGACAGAATATTCTATATTTACCTATAAGATGTGACAGAATAGATCATTTGGCACACAACAGTGCAGGAACTGGGACACAACAGTGCATTATCAGTTATTATATCTGACCATATCACTTGGCACACAACAGTGCAGCAATTGGATTTGAATAAACATCACTCAATTGTTTTGTTTTTGTTGACAATATATTATATAGAATAACAACATCTACATAATCATAACAGCATCCACATAATGAGATTTTTCCATACAAATGCAGGTCAATCGACAGCAATGGATTTTTACATCACCAATACAGCATTCAGATTATCTCAAGTTTTACAAAACATGTCCCTCAGAATATTAACTGTCAGCTCAAATCTGATTCTACTCATGTCTCCTTGTTTGAAATCCATCTTCACATCGAACTAGTTGTTAATGTTGTGACTTATAGAAGTATTTCAATATTATGATACATTTTACCTTGTAGGCGTATCCGAATATACATTTTACCATGGTACTCACCATGAATGGTTCTAGTTGAAAATGAGACAACTAACAAAGCATTTACCACTACCGAGAGCTACTCCAGGTGGTCGATCCGATCACCGTGCTACGTCGTCACCACATTTTGCTCCTTCGTCGCCTCTTCGCTGTCAGCCATCTCTCGACCTAGACTCTGCAATATGATGTATCTGAAAGAGATAAGAGGAGACGAAGAAATAAAATAGAATAAAATTCTTCGATGATTTATTATTGAAGCCAATAGGCTTATTTATACAAGTTGTCTATCCAATAAAGTAAAGATTAAATATGGTATACAATCATAACAATTATAATGAATATAATATATTTGGAAGTATTATTTTTGCTAACGACCCATGTTGATCTTGATATGATGCCAAATATAATAAAACTTAATTGATTTCAAACTTAATTGATTGAAATCAATCCATGTTGATCTTGATATAATGCTAAATATAATAAAACTCAATTGATTGAAATCAATTTGAGATTATTATGCATTATTCTCATTACTCCCCGACAAACTCAACGGAAATGCCTGAACGTTGAGTTTAAGTGCTAGCTTGGCGAAACATTGTCTAGATAAAGGCTAAGTAAATATATCAGCAAGTTGATCTTCTGTAGAGATGTAAGAAACTGAAACACGTCGAGTCTCCACACGCTCACGAATAAAATGAAAATCAATCTCTATATGCTTGGTACGAGCATGAAAAATAGGATTTGCCGCAAGATAAGTTCCTCCAATATTATCACACCAGATTTTGGGTGTAGCGGTTTGAGAAAAGTGTAATTCTGAAAAAAGAGATTTTAGCCAAATAATTTTGGACGTCGCATTTACTATTGCTTTATATTTAGCTTCAGTGCTTGAGCGAGAGATAGTAGGTTGCTTATTTGAAAGCCAAGAAATAAGATTTTGTTGGAGCAATATAGATACGATGGGTTTTAATATTTAGGCAATGATTTAAGCTAGGATTATTGTTGTATTTGATATGCATTGTGAGTATGCAGGATATAGGTACAATAAAGGAGAAAAGTCCAAGTGTAATCATGGTAATTATGGAAGATCCGACAACAAGGACCGAGGCTGAAGGAAGCACCAGAATGCAAAACGTGAAGAATGGAGAGGCATCCGAGGGACGCAAGGCTGATGGAGGAGGCTAAAAGGCTAGGTTTAGGTTGGTCAGGGCGAGGATGAGTGTTGAGTGACTATACTCAGGGTTAAAACCCTAGGTTTAGGGTTTGGGCAGTCGACTATTGCTTGGAGCAGTCGACTGGTGTTAGGCACAAAAAGATCAGTCGATTGATTATTTGTGCAGTCGACTAGTGTCGGCTCGAATTCGAACATTGAGTTGTGACGTTCGAGTTTGGGTAGACCAATTGACTGGTGTTGGCACCAGTTGATTGGTAACGGCTATTTCAGGGCCGAGCTCATTTACGAGAGCTCAGTTTGGCTGAGTAAATGTTGACCAAAATAGGCTTGGGTAAAGCTTATTAGTAGTCTACCAAGCTCAAGTGTGTGTGCAAGTGTTGTGGTGAGGTTTCTCCGCCCACAAGGAACGACACGAGCTAGCCGGATGCTTTCTGGGGAGTTATCCACCGACGGATCGGGATCGTTCACCTTACGGGCAACCGTGGAGTAGGAGTATCATCTCCGAACTACGTATAGATTTAGAGTTAACATTTGTATTATTATTTGTAGTTTATAGTTTTGCTTGCGCACGCTAACACGTGTAGGATGAAATAACACATTGGGGGTAACGAGCTATTCAACCCCCTCTAACCGGCGCACCGATACACAACAAGTGGTATTAGAGCCGGGATCGCTCTTGTTGGACTAACCGCCAAAAGATAAAAAGCGCTAGAGGAAGATGGATTCGGAAAGTCCGCTAGGATAGGATACTCGAATCCCACCTCTATATGATCGAAACGACTTTGATTATTGGAGGAAGCAGTTGGAGACTTGGTTCCAAATATATTGGGACCATTGGACCACATTGGAGGTTCCATTCGAAGCTCCAACGAACGAAAAGGGGAAACGCCTCCAACCTCGATATTGGACAAAGGATCAAAAGGAGGAAGCAGAGGCGGATAAGGAGGTAATGAGAATTATTTTAAATTTATTACTTTCTTATATTGTGTCCCGTATAGGTGAGTACAAGAATGCTCATGAGCTATGGAGGAAGGTGATAGCTCTTCATGATGATTCCACACAAGAACAAGAAATGGAGGAGCCCAAGGGCAAGGGCTCATTGGTCTAAGAGAATGAGAAGGACCAATCAGAAGTTAAATCGAGCTCAACATTTGAAGAGGAGGAGGAAGTGGAATCATCCACATCCTCAAGTGAGGAAGAAGATGAGCAATCCAAGGTGGAGGAGATCTTGGAAGCTCAACCCTTAACCTCAACTACCAAGAAGAGTGAAAAATCCCACATCCAATGTGTACGACTAGAGGGGGTGAATAGTCGTTCACCCAAGTTTCGTCGGTTTCTTCCTACAATATTAGAGTGCACAAGCGGAAATACTAATAACAAAGATAAACAAATGTTAACATAAACCATTTACGTGGTTCGAAGATAAAGCTTCTACTCCAAGGTTGTCCGTAAGGTGGACGATCCCTATCCGTCTGTGGATTAGTCCCCGGAAGACCTTTGGCTAGCTCGTGTCGCTCCTTGTGGGTGGAGAAACCTCACCACAAACTCCCAACATCACCTGAGCACTTGTAGATTACTAATAAGCTTTAACCAAGCTTATTTCGTCTTCCTTTGCCCAGCCAACACCAGTCGACTGGTCCACTTGGATTCGAACGTTACAGCCTAACGTTCGAATTTTAGCAGACACCAGTCGACTGCTACATGCAGCAGTCGACTGCCTAAATTCTAAACCTAGGGTTTCAACCCCGAGTATAGTCACTCAACACTCGTCCTCGCCCGACCAACCTAGACCTAGCGTTCTAGGCTCCTCCATCAACCTTGTGCCCCTCGAATGCCTCCCCATCCTTCACGCCTTGTCTTCTGGAGCTTCCTACGGCCTTGGACCTTGTTGTCGAGTCTTCCTTTGCCAAGATACCACTTAGACTTTTCTCCTTCGTACCTGTATTCTGCATTCTCACAATGCGACATCAAATACAATAATAATCCTAACTTAAACCTTTGCCCAAACATCAAAATCCAAGGTACCTAGATTGCTCCAAAAAATGGGACACTACAAGAGTAGGTGTCCTTCGCTCAAGAAGGTAAAAGAGGTAAACCATAAACCCAGTAAAGTTCTTTTTAAAACTAATGAGGGTTGTAGGGATGGAGCTAAGGATAAGAAGCATATAATTTGCTTCACGTGTGGTGAGCAGGAGCACTACATCATAAAATGTCTAAGGAAAGGAGAGCTCAAGAAGCTAGGGCATTTGAAGAAATTGGAGAAGAAGAGGAGCTCAAGTCAAAGGGGAACTTCAATGGTAAAAGGGAAGGTAATTCATTATTTAAAATTTAATCCAATTTCAAATTCCTATATGCTTGTTAAAAATAATGTAGATTATTTACCCAAATATAATAATGGATTTAGGTATAATGATAGGAGTAGGGTTAACAAGGTAGATAATGTTGGATCGAGAGAACTGATAGAGGGGGGTGAATATCGGAAAACGCTTTTCGGATGAAAATTTAGAGCAAATACACAGCGGAATAAACACAATCGCGAACACAGGTAGTTTTACTTGGTTCGGAGCCTAGGTCGACTCCTACTACAAGGCCCACGGTCGTTGACCGTTTTCTGCGGGCAATTCTATAAGTGCGCAATTTAGTTTACAAGATTGATGAATTTATAAGTATAGCAAAGTAAACTTTAAAAAGAAAACTCTTCTTTTATCGACGTCCGATGTAGGTTGTCTTTTTGGAGCAGTGGGACGTCGTCGGCTCTTGAGTCTTGAGTCGGGAGATTTCCGGAGCAGAGCGCGGGAGCAGAAGAGAGTGTATGCGTTGGAAAGAATCGTTGTTCGAAGTCTTGGGGTCGAGGGCCCTTTTATAGGCCCTGGGGGCGCCCCCCCCCCCCCCCCCCCCACGTTTCGATTGATCCGACTTTCACTCGGTCATCTTCTGATCCCTTCAAACTTGGGATCAGATCTTGACCGGGGCGCCCGGGACGCTGGGGGCGCCCGGGTTGACCGGGTCAGAGCTTATCCCTTGGCTTCGCTGGCTTCTGCTTCGATGGCTTGCACAAGGGGCGCCCGGGAGCAGCGGGGGCGCCCCGCCCTTGAGCTGTCTAAGACTTCCTTTGCTTCATGTGTTTTGTGTTCACCTTGGGGGCGCCCGGGACACTCCGGGCGCCCTGGTCAGCTGTTGCCTCACTTCTTTGAGGCTCTCTGAGCTGCAGACACTCGTTCCTTCGGTCCTGCATCCAGGGTTAGTCCAAAACACTATAAAGCAATAAGATGTTAGTTTATACAGCCTTAGCTGTCTTGGTATTGACTTTGGGCCTCCAAAATAGAGCCCTAGGTCGAACCGACGTCTACTGTTCCCTCGACGGGGAACGCGTCCTCACCTACTCCTCTCGGGAGAATGTACCTGATGCCAACCAGCTCCTCCGGTTGGACTTTTGCCTAGCGGTCCTTCGCCAAGTCTTGGATACCAAGCTGTCCTTCGCCCGGTGCCTAGCAGTCCTTCGCCAGGTCTTCAGTCCCAAGCTGTCCTTCACCTGGCGCCTAGCAGTCCTTCGCTAGGGCTTCAGTACCCTGGCATTCCTTCGCCAGTACCTAGCAGTCCTTCGCTAGGACTTTTTACCCTGGCATTCCTTCGCCAGTGCCTAGCAGTCCTTTGCTAGGACTTTTCCTGCACACTTAAGTAACATGTTAGATCACAAATAAACTTAACTTTGAATCCTTTGCCAATATCAAAACAAGGTTCGATATGGTGCTTCCTGCACCAACAATCTCCCCCTTTTTGATTTATGGCAACACAATTCAAAGTTAAGTTAAGAACTTGTACCAGTTAAGAACATAAGGTAAACAATGAAGTATAACAAAATAAATTTGACAAAAAAATTTTAATTCTCATACTCCCCCTAAAACCCTGAATACTTGACGAATACTTAACTTTGACCTTTCCTCCCCCTTTGACATATATCAAAAATAATACATGGGCGAACAAGGTTTCGGATAAAGTTCTAAGTTTTTGACAAAGTGTTGAAAAGAAACATACTCATAAACAACTTTTTACACTTTGGGAATTTGCACACTTAGAAAAGTTTGCTTGGAAATACTTTGTGTATTTTGAAAAACAAAATCTTTAAACAATTTCTAGACAAGTTTTTTTTAAAAAAAATACTTTACTTAGAAACATTTGCATGTCAACATTTTCAAAAAGTTTTGCTCAGACAAATTTGTTTACTAAGAAAAATTTTACTTAGGAAAAACATGCACTTAAAAAGTTTAAAACACTTAGCAATTTTTGCTTTTCGAAAAGGAGATAAAAAAATTCCTTTCTTTCTTTCTTGCTCTCCCCCTTGGCTATATATATCAATAAAGAAATATATTTTAAAATAAGTTTTAAGAAAAAGTTTGTGTAGCAGAGCCTATGAGTTTTGAAAACATAAAAATACTTAGTATAATTCTTGAAAGCATAGCAAAAGCTTAAATTGCACCAACAAAACTCCACTTTGAAAGGTATTGTGAAATTTTAAAAAAATTGTATTTATAGGCAAATCTTTAGAAAATTCACGTACCTAGAATACTATTGCCTTAGAAAAGTATTAGTACTTTTTGAAAACATTATATTTTTAAAAATAGAAGTACTTTTGAATGATATTATGCATTTTTTTTAAATTAATTTTATTTTGAAAACATAATACTTGACTTGGTTTCTTTTCTAGTCTGACACAATCCTAGGAAACTTTGTTAACTACAAGGATATTTTCCTAAGTGTCCTAGAAATTTTTCAATCCAAGTAAATATTATAAAAGTAACTTCACAAGTCACAAGAATTTTGAAAAATACAATAATAGTATTTTGGAACAAAAATTATTTAAGTTTTCAAAAGGATTTTAAACTTGTAGTGCATGAAAACATATAATTTTAAAAAATGTTCAATAATTCTTTTAATCTCCCCCTAAGCTTGACCCAGTCCTAGGAAGCTTGTTGACTACAACCGATCTTCCTCTGAGTTTTAGGGTTTGATAAGAATTATCTAATAACTTCAAAACAAATAATTACCAAAAAAAAATATTTCAGAAATTCTTCTTTTGACTCAAACTCCCCCTAAATTTGACACATCCTAGGAGTCCTTGTAGATCATGAAGTGGACCTTCCTCTGTGTCTTTAGGGTTTATTAAAATCAAAAGAATAATTTTGAGTAACCTTCTGAGTATGATAACTTTCAAGGAGATAAATTTTTGAAAAACACAACTTGGAATGATAGCACAGTTTTCGAAAATCATGATGTTAATTTTTTAATGAGATAGTAATATACGAGGGTTTTTGAGTCAACTTTTGAAAACCTTATTTTGAGATGATAATAAGTTTTAGAGCATAAGGTTTTTGAAAAAAATCTGAATTTCTCGAAAAAGATTAAGAAAAACTCCCCCTGTATCCGACACAGTTTGACTTTTATCTAAGTTCCTTAAGGGATATCAGTGTTGACCAGGTTTGACTATGTGGATTAGGGTTGACTATTTTGACCAATCAGTAACTAAATCAAACAAGCCCTAGCTTCTATTCAAAATGAGTCTAATGTGATATTTAACATGAAATTCAATAAAAAAAGATGAAAAAGTAGGGTACAGTAAATTGAATTAGAGGTAAGTTTGAATAACTTTTGCAAACTTTTTTATTTAAAAGGATAGTGAATCATGCTTTTAGGTCCTAGATGTCTCACCCAGTTCTACGTGGTCAAACATGTTAACCTTATGGGTTGTATGAGACAAATATTTAATTTAAAAAAATGGTTAATTTTGAAACATTAAACCTTAGTTTAAAAGTTTTGAGAATTTTGGAATTAATTAGAATTTTAACTTTGAATTTTAAAAATTGTTAAGTTGAATTTTGAAAATAATTGATTGAAAATAATTAAGTTAAATTTGAGAATAATTAATTGAAAATAATTAAGTTGAATTTTGAGAATAATTAATTGAAAATAATTAAGTTGAATTTGAGAATAATTAATTGAAAATAATTAAGTTGAATTTGATAATAATTAATTGAGAATAATTAAGTTGAATTTGATAATTATTATTTGAGAATAATTAAGTTAAATTTGATAATAATTAATTGAGAATAATTAAGTTGAATTTGATAATAATTAATTGAGATTAATTAAGTTAAATTTGATAATAATTAATTGAGAATAATTAAGTTGAATTTGATAATAATTAATTGAGAATAATTAAGTTGAATTTGATAATAATTAATTGAGAATAATTATGTTGAATTTGATTTGTACGGTTGAATGGGTTGGACTAAACTTTTAGGTCCTGAGCATCTCACCCATTTCTAAGTGACAAAACAAGGTATTCTTATCTATTTTGTGAAATGCTTTAAATTTTATCTTTGAATTTAAATTAAAGGCTATGATTTGATTGAAGCTTGTATTAGATTCAAATTTAACAAACGACAATTTGAAAGTAAGTTTCGATAATTGGCTTCCAGGTCTTGGCGAGGCACAGAGGCCTTCTTTGGCCGTAGCCTTATTGGATCAACAATCCTTTCCTAAACAAAGCCTTTTAAAGAAAGATCATTTTCAAATTATTTTCTGAGAAACTTTGGTCTAACTAGTTTAGGATTCGGAGAGGTAGCTTCGGCTAGTTCCACCGGATTAAAAAGACCAAATAGGGTACTCCTTACCCTACTTGACTCCTTAGTCAGGCTTCCCTAACGTACTATCATCAAACCTTGTCCTAATACTAGGTTGTTCAAGTTTCAATTTAATCAGGTCCTTAATCTAACCAATCCTAAATCTAAGAAGAAAAAAAAAATTAAGATTGCAAAGGAAAATAAACAAGCAAACAAGGAAAAATTATCTAAGTCACATCATAATTGAAATAATACTCGGGTTTTTTAACGTCAGCAAGGTTGGGAATTAAGTTTTCTAACATATTAGCCTTAACTAATTTATATAAATTAATTACGTTCTTTGAGGTAAATATTAGATTTCTAAATATTGTAAATTTACCTTTTGATTCCCGGTTGGGAATCTCCCCCTTGATACTTGTCGTCTTTCCTTTTTGTGTCTTTAGCATCTTGTAGTGATCACGAGCTGATTGGATCAGTTTGGTTCGATCTCCTCCATTGTCTTCTTCGTCAGATTCTGAGTCTGAGTTGGACTCAAGTATTGGTTGAGGCCTCTTTTGCAATACTTGAGTCCTCTTTTGCAGTTCTCTTGGAGTTTTTCCTGCAATAAAAACTATACCTTCCTCGACCATTGCAATATCAGCTTGATTATTTAACCTTACTTCAGAAAACGATTCAAAATTAGTTACCGATTTTGTCTCAGAAAACTCGTCGTTTGACTCTGGTTCGATTTCGATGTCGGGTGTCGAGTCAATCTCAGCTACTTGTTCTTGAGCTTCTAAGATCTCAACATCGGAGCTCTCTTCATGTAGATTAATCAATTTTTCCCACATCTCTTTCGCACATTCGAATGGTCCAATCTTCTTGAATACTTCTTTTGTTAGGCCGCATTGTAGGATTGCAGTCGCCTTTGCATCTGTCTCAATCATGTTGAGTGTTGGTTCATCCAATTTGTCCCAGGCGAGTGCTATCTCATCTTCTGTGGGGAATCTAAACCCCATTTGGATTATCATCCATAGATCTAGATGGGCCTTTAGGTGGGATTCCATTAGAGCCTTCCAGGTTTTGAAGTTCTCGCCAGAGAAGAGTGGTGGACGGGCACTATTCCATTCTTGGTTGGCCATTTGTTTTAAACCTCATACACAAGAGAAATACAAAAATAGACAAAGACTTGGTCTTGGATTAGTAGTGCGGGAGGAGGAAAATCACCCAAAATAAATGTTGCACGAATTTCGAGGTAAAATATTAAAATAATAATTACAAATTTATGACAAATTTTTGAAAATATTAGCTTTATCAATTTTGATTAATGATGAAACAGAAAGAATTCAATGTTTGGGAAAAAATTTGCTTGATTTAAGGTAGCACGAATTTCGAGAAAAAATATTAAAATAATAATAAAAAAAAGTTTATGTCAAATTTTTAAAAATTGATCGTTTTATCAATTCTAACTTATGGTGAAAAAATAAAAATTCAAAATTGAAAATAAAAAAATGGAAAAGATCGAGTGGTGTTAATTAGAAAAGAAAAGAAATAAAATGAAAAAAATTCGTAAAATCGAAAAACTCCCAAATTGGTGGTTGCACCAAATTTGAGCTTCCCCGCTCTGATACCACTTGTTGGATCGAGAGAACCGATAGAGGGGGGTGAATATCGGAAAACGCTTTTCGGATGAAAATTTAGAGCAAATACGCAGCGGAATAAACACAATCGCGAACACAGGTAGTTTTACTTGGTTCGGAGCCTAGGTCGACTCCTACTCCAAGGCCCACGGTCGTTGACCATTTTCTGCGGGCAATTCTATAAGTGCGCAATTCAGTTTACAAGATTGATGAATTTACAAGTATAGCAAAGTAAACTTTAAAAAGAAAACTCTTCTTTTACCGACGTCCGATGTAGGTTGTCTTTTTGGAGCAGCGGGACGTCGTCGGCTCTTGAGTCTTGAGTCGGGAGGTTTCTGGAGCAGAGCGCGGGAGCAGAAGAGAGTGTATGCGTTGGAAAGAATCGTTGTTCGAAGCCTTGGGGTCGAGGGGCCTTTTATAGGCCCTGGGGGCGCCCGGAACGTCGGGGGCGCCCCCCCCACGTGTCGGCCGATCCGACTTTCACTCGGTCAGCTTCTGATCCCTTCAAACTTGGGATCAGATCTTGACCGGGGCGCCCGGGACGCTGGGGGCGCCCGAGTTGACCGGGTCAGAGCTTATCCCTTAGCTTCGCTGGCTTCTGCTTCGATGGCTTGCACAGGGGGCGCCCGGGAGCACAGGGGCGCCCCGCCCTTGAGCTGTCGAAGACTTCCTTTGCTTCATGTGTTTTGTGTTGACCTTGGGGGCGCCCAGGACACTCCGGGCGCCCTGGTCAGCTGTTGCCTCACTCCTTTGAGGCTCTCTGAGCTGCAGACACTCGTTCCTTCGGTCCTGCATCCAGGGTTAGTCCAAAACACTATAAAGTAATAAGATGTTAGTTTATACAGCCTTAGCTATCTTGGTTTTGACTTTGGGCCTCTAAAATGGAGCCCTAGGTCGAACCGACGCCTACTGTTCCCTTGACGGGGAACGCGTCCTCACCTACTCCTCTCGGGAGAATGTACCTGATGCCAACCGGCTCCTCCGGTTGGACTTTTTCCTAGCGGTCCTTCGCCAGGTCTTGGATACCAAGCTGTCCTTCGCCCGGTGCCTAGCAGTCCTTCGCCAGGTCTTCAGTCCCAAGCTGTCCTTCGCCTGGCGCCTAGCAGTCCTTCGCTAGGGCTTCAGTACCCTGGCATTCCTTCGCCAGTGCCTAGCAGTCCTTCGCTAGGACTTTTTACCCTGGCATTCCTTCGCCAGTGCCTAGCAGTCCTTTGCTAAGACTTTTCATGCACACTTAAGTAACATGTTAGATCACAAATAAACTTAACTTTGAATCCTTTGCCAATATCAAAACAAGGTTCGATATGGTGCTTCCTGTACCAACATATAATTCTAGGAAATCATCACCCAAGATTAGACCAAACAAGACTTAAACTACCATGCCTAACGGGAGGAAGGTAGTAAATGAGCAATGCATTAATCCCAAGAAAGGGAGACATATACCTAGGAAGATGGGTAGGTCTAGAAATGTCCAAGGTGGACATGTTAACACTAGGGTAAAGAGCCCTAGAATTGGAAAATTAAGTCTTGAAGGCAAGGCTTGAGGAAATAGAGAGAGTTCTAGATGGTTCATTATTGGACCTAGAGACTTGACATGTGTTTGGGTGGTCAAAAATCCAAAAATGTCAAATTGGGTACATCGTAGGCAAATGAAAGGAAATATGCTAAGGTAGCATATAACTATGCCAAGGATGGAAAATCCTAAAATGGCAAGGATAAGCCATTTAAAGTTAAGGGAAAGAAGAACTTAGCCAAGGACAATGTGTCCAAGGTTAAGGAAGTTAAGCTTGTAGGCCAAGAATCACCGAAGGAACACCGGTGTGGTTTTATATTTGTTGAGTCACCTAGGGAGGTGGCTAAGGTTAAGAGCTCAAGAGGGAGCTCTAAGAGTCAATTTGGGACCCATGGCAAATGGATCTCAGGAGGATTTCTTCCGGAAGTCTAGATAGACCATAGAGTGTGTCAAAAGGTTTGGAGATGAATTTGAGTCTCAATCCTTGAGTTTCAGCATATTGGGTTTGAGTCTCATGCATGAAAATATGACATTGGGGTCATATTACATGAAAATTAATTTTTGATGTGTAGATGTCATATAAACCAATGTTAGGGATGCATTGTGGTTTGGTATGGGCAGATACATCAAGAGGAAGCCAAAACTAGGACTTTAAGTCAAGGTTCAATTGAACCATTTAGATAATTTTGAATTTTGTGTCAATCTTAGGATCCGAGATATATATATTTTTTTAATGTATTTTTTCCATGTAGACATGGGTACCACAAACCTATCTACAAAATTTAAAAATTTTTAGAGACTTGTAAAATTTCTGGTGCATTCTGAAATTGGGATAGAAATGCAGAAATGAGCTGATATCAGGGTATCAGTTGACTGATGCAGAGGATAATCGACTGATAATTCTGTGATGTTGATTTTCGACTAGGTCAGTCGACTGGTAACTATCTCAGTCGACTGATACAAGCTAAAATTATTTTTAGCAGTCAAAAAGTGTCTTGATGATGTTGGACTTGTGTATAATATCATGAGAGTTAATACATAATGTTTATGGTCTTTTAAGGTTAAAGAATCCAATAATTGGGATATTATTGGAGCTCTTTTTGATGTGTGGCAAAAGAGGAGAAGTGTTAGGTTTAAGTGGGAAACCAACACACCTTTGCAAGATATCCAAGCTCAAGGGGAAGCTTAGGTGACGGGGGAGCATTTGTTGGCAAAGGGGGAGAAGTACCTTTGTAAGGAAAACCTACTCAACAGGGAGTTTAAGTAAAGGGGGAGCCTAAGGTTAGATTCCATGATTTATGCATTATTATTTGCTTTGTTGTTGTGTCACTAACTTAAACGGGTTGCCAAATATCAAAAAGGGGAAGATTGTTGGAGCAATCTAGGTACCTTGGGTTTTGATGTTTGGGCAAAGGTTTAAGTTAAGATTATTGTTGTATTTGATATGCATTGTGAGTATGTAGTACAACAAAGGAGAAAAGTCCAAGTGTAATCTTGGCAATTGAGGAAGATCCGACAACAAGGATCAAGGCCGAAGGAAGCTCCAGAAGGCAAGGCATGAAGGATGGAGAGACATCCGAGGGACGCAAGGTAGATGGAGTAGGCTAAAAGGCTAGGTCTAGGTTGGTCGGGCGAGGACGAGTGCTGAGTGACTGTACTCAGGGTTGAACCCCTAGGATTAGGGTTTGGGCAGTCGACTGCTGCTTAGAGTAGTCGACTGGTGTTGGGCACAAAAATATCAGTCAACTGATCCTTTGTGTAGTCGACTGGTGTCGGCTGGAATTCGAACGTTCGGTTGTGACGTTCGAGTTCAGGTGGACCAGTCGACTAGTGTTAGCACCAGTTACTGGTAATGGCTATTTCAGGGTCGAGCTCTATTTAAGAGAGCCTGGTTTAGCTGAGTAAAGGTTGACGAAATAGGCTTGGGTAAAGCTTATTAGTAGTCTACCAAGCTCAGGTGTGTGTGCAAGTGTTGTGGTGAGGTTTCTCCACTCACAAGGAGCGACACGAGCTTGCCGGAGGCTGTCCGAGGAGTCATCCACTGACGGATCGGGATCATCCACCTTACAAACAACCATGGAGCAGGAGTATCATCTTCGAACCACGTAAAGGTTTGGTGTCAACGTTTGTATTGTTCTTTATAGTTTATAGTTCCGCTTACATACGCTAACACATGTAGGAAGAAACGACGCATTGGGGACAACGGGGTATTCACCCCCTTTAGCCGGCGCACTGATCCCCAATAGATTTCGCCCAAGAAATATGGCATACCCACTAGTCGAACGTCTATCTTTGGGAGATTCGGCCCAATTTGCATCACTGTATACAATCAACTCTCGGGAGGACTTACGATATAAAAGAAGACCATATAGAATAGTGCCTTGATTATCGAAAGGAGGATCTGAGATAGTAACTGCAAATGAAAAAGGAGACTAATAAAAAATAACATGTCGAGAAATATATATCCGCCCGGTCGAAATCAGCAATGGTACCCATGATTCAAATTACTATAACCAAGAAAAATATATTATTGAGAGCGAGGGTTTAACTTATGTTTAGAGTAAGGTCATAACCAAGGATAACATGCACAACCAAAGATACGGAAAAATAAGTAATCTGGAGAACGATTATAAAGTCGCTCTGAGGGACACTTGTTTTGAAGTAGTGGAGTGGGTAAACGATTAATAAGGTAGAATGCGGTTTGGATGATGTCATCCTAAAATTTAAGTGGAACTGATGCATGATTAAGAAGAGCTAAAGTAGTTTCAATTACATGACGATGTTTTCTCTTGGTGGATCCATGTTATTCAGGAGTGTGAGGACAAGAAACTCGATGAAGAATGTCAGAGGAGGTAAGATGACGATGAAGTGCTTGATACTCTCCTCCCCAATCGGAATGAAAGGAGAGTATTTTGTGATCAAAATAATGCTCAACATGCTTTTGAAAATGACAAAATATCAAAGAGATCAGATTTACATTTTATAGGAAAAATCCAAGTGAACTTGCTAAAGTTATCGATAAAAATAATATAACAAAGAAAACCTTGATTAAATAGAATGGGAGCAGGACTCCACACATCAGAGTGAACAATTTTCAAAGGAAAACTAGAGGCACTACAAGAAAAAAGTTAAAAGACAACGCTTTTTAGGTGTTGTCTATGTGACTGAAAAAGTGTTGTTAAAAACACTGTTGTTAAAAGTCCGCTCAAAGACAACGCTTAAAAAGTGTTATCGTTTTGTACAGAGACAACGTTTTTGCAACGCATAAAAAGTGTTGTCATTTTTTTACAAAGACAACTTCTTAGCAATGCTTAAATAGCGTTGTTTTTTTTTGCAATGTCCATGCTTTTACAACGCTTAAAAAGCATTGTCATTTTTTGCAATGACAACACATTTGTAAGGCTTAAAAAGCATTGTCTTTTTTGCAAAGCTAATGTTTTTGCAACGTTTAAAAAGCGTTGTCTTTTTTAAAATATATTTTTTTTAGCAAAAGATATAGAAATTATCCACAATCTTTGCAAAGAATAAATATGAATATCCACAAACAAAAAATATAAATATGCACAATCTTTTTTAAAATATAACTATTTAGTAAAAGATACAATTTTATATAATCCAAACAAAAAAATATGTACATAATCCACAAATTAACATTGTATTCATGTTAAATTTATATAAAAACAAAACCTTTCTTGAACTCACAAAAGTGCTTAATAACAAGATAATCATCCAATAAGTTTTGTAAAGCATCCTTCACTAACGTCATTATAACACCTTCTTTGGGCCCAACTTCTCAATGTCTTTAACACTGCATCAAAATAAAAAGAGTGTGTAACAAGAAGGATTATGCTAAAGTGCAGAAAATAAAATTATCCAAGCTAATCTACCATATAAGTATACTCATATACAAGAATCAAAAAAATCATGTACAAGATTAGTCAAGAATCAAGATAATCTATCGTGGGAGCAAATATCTCTAATAATCATCATCTACTCTCTCTATATAAATTACCATCTAAAATAAGTCTTTGCTTTTATCCAATATAAACATTCCTCGGTCATACATATTGTATGTCATGCTTTCCAAAAAATATAGAATAAAACAAAAGAAAGAAAATATCATGAGTGTACAAGAAAGTAAAACAAAATTGAAAAGAGTAAATAATCATTAAGACATAAACCTTCCACGTAATTTTCGGATTTTCAGAATAAATTTGAAAACTCACAAAGATTGAGCTAAAGAAAAAAATAGAACAAGCGACATACCATTAATCCCTTAGAGAGGTCCTCCCTTTTATATCTAAACTGTCATCCTTTGGGAGTGGACAGAAATGTATGTATATCATGATCCAAGCATAAGATGTATTTGCCAAAAAAAAACACATCATCCTTTCAGGAGCTCCTGCCCGTGAAGAGACGAGGGGATACGAAGTTGGTTCTTCAAATTTTTAATTTTTATAATTGTTCTGGAAGGAATCGACGTCGACGGCCAATCACCAGAGTTCAATCCACGAGGATGATGACGAGAGAGGAAGAGCTCCCACCCTGCGAGATTAACACGAGCGTTAATGGGAACATGCCGGCGGTTGTCCGGTGGAGCTTACTCCGATGCTCAAGTCAGTGTCTCAGTCTTTCAAAGGGAAAGAGACAAGGAGAAATGTAAATCAGAATGTGTGTAACCCTTTACCTAGGGATTTGGAGTACCTTTTATACCTGAGACGGTCGTCACACATGCCCCGACATTCTTCTCCACGTCCTCTCAATTGTTGGTGGCTGGATAATCCTTGTAACGGTCCTCGAAGCCATTAAATCTCGGTCGTTGCGATAATTAAGGCTTTAATGGTCACGTATTATGGGTCATGATTATCCGTAATGATGGATGATGATTATCCATAGATCCAAAGAAAGGGGACAGATATTTGAGGTTGATTGACCCTTAGGCTCCACTACCCCGAGGTGATCTCGGGATCCTTTGGCCCGGGGGGTCCCAGGCGTTCGCCTTCCCGAGATGATCTTAGGGACCTGACCTCCCGGGGTGATCTCGGGCATGTGTCCTCCTGGATTGATCTCAAGAGTATGTTTACCCGAGGTGGTCTTGGGAATCCACCTTCCAGAGGGGGTCTCGGGAGTCAAGGAAAGAGAGTCGTCCATACTTAGTATATCTCGCCACATAGCTTCTTCAGTCTACGTGTCTTCCACGGGGTGCTCAATGATAAGCACCATTTTATCGATTATTTTAATTGCTTAAATCCATGTTTGACCCATGTTTTTATTGCTTAATTATGATTTTACCCTAGGTTTTGGAACTTTATCTTATTTTGGACTTAATTGCAAATTACACAATTTTTGGATTATTTGGCCACTAATTTTCTGATATATTTTTGTAGGCATCAAAGGTTCAAGGACCTAGGGCGTGCTGGGTCAAATTTGAGTCGGATGTGAGCCAGATCGAATTATCAAGCCTACGATTAATCCGGGCCGTCCGATTCAAGAGCAGCTAGATCTGAGCCATCCGGGACGATCTGAAGCAATCCGAGCTAGGGTTAGGGTTCATCAAGCTCTATGATCAAGATCTGAAGGTTTCATCCCAATCAGAGCTAAATCAACCGTTGGATCAAGCAAGGAGGGCTCTAGAGCGTCCAATCACAGATAGAGTTGATCTGGACCATCCGTTGCATATCTGGAGGATCCGAGCTACCACAAGGCAGATCCTGACCCCAGATCATCATCATAAAAGTTTGGCTCAAATCAGATCAAGATCTACCGTTGGATTTCTTCAAAGCAATCTGAGCCGTCCATTTGTTTCTATTTAATCAGAAATGCGCAGCTCCTTTCTCCTGGTCGCGTCTACGTCGTCTTCGCAAGTTCTTCGAGTTCTTCACTGTTTTTCATCTCTTCTTCAATTTTAAGGCGCGGCCACCTCAATTTCAACCGAAATTCATCATCTGAATCTTTAGAAGGCAGCATCAACCAAGATTTCAGCTCAAATTTCATCCGGACAGGGCTTGTTGAGGGTTTCGCAATCTCTGTGGTCTGAGCACTGTGATCTTCGCCACAATCCATTTCCAATGATCTGAGGCACTTGTAGGGGTTCTCAGGTGACCTCAGATTGTTTCCAAATCACCATCGCAGCTCCACAAACGAAGATCGAAGCATTTGGATTGGAATTCTCCCAGCTGAAGCAGTTTGAGCAGAATCGATGTTTGAAGCTGTTTTTCCACTGATTTGCTGAGCCTAGGGGTTCGAAGCCGGCTCTTGATTGACAACCAAGAAGATCCTAAGCTCGGGAAGAATCGAGGAGTAGTTTAGACCATAAACTTTCATTGTTTAGTTGCAGTTTTTAATTCTGCCGAATCTGCTCTGTTTTTGATTTCCTTGTCAGTTACTGTCATTCACGAATTCAAGTTCTTAGCTGTAATTAGCTTCAATTCTGCAAGTAGAGTAGTATAGAAACTTCTTTAGTGAATTATTAGATCAAATTTCAGCTTATTACTTGTTCAAATTGCTGCGTGCCAATCCCATGGTTGCGTGCCAAGTTTAGTTTAGTTTTCTTTTCTTTCTTTCGGTTTCTGAATTTGCCTCCGAATTCTGAGTTTCTTAGTAGTTAATTCCTGATTTAGTAGTAGATAGATAGTGTGGTTGGGTTAAAGTAGCATTGGCTTTAAGTTTCGTGCATCAATTCCATTGTGTTTGCCATCTAAAATCTGAAAAAGATCGAATCTGTTTTCTGCTTATTCCATTTCCGAATTTGTGCTTCTATAGAATTGCTTTCAGTTTCGAGTCCTTGCCTTAACATTGCTTAGTTCTTTCTTAATTCAATTGTTTTCCCATCAAATCACTCAGCTGAAACAGTTGAGCTAAAATCCCACTCATATCTTAACTTGGAGAAAGTTTTTGGCACAAGGAATTTCTCCTTGCGTGCCAACAGATTTGAAGTTTTGCAATCTGAAGTTAACTTGGTTTTGTGAAATAAGTTTGTGTTTGAATTCAACAAACTTGCACTTACTCATATTTGAATCTCGATGGCAGTGGTTGAGTTCCAAAATCTTTAGCTAGTTGAGTTGCCATTGCTTGGTTGAGTTCCAATTTTGCATGATACATTTTTGTCTTGGCTTATTGATTTCCGAAAACTACATAACTGTTTTTTACTTCAGTGCTTAGCATTCCCCTTTGTGTTTGAAATCAGAAAACAGTTATCAAAAACTTTGTAAGTGTTTTGATTAGGTTTTCCCTTAGTTGAGCTTTTTAGTTCCAATTTTCTTGTTTAGTTTGTTAAATCAAGGGTTCTATTTTTCCATTGCAATTTCAGTTTCAATTACAAAACAAAATCCATTTATTTGTTTGAAACCCAAAAAAATGACACATAACTACAAGTTTGAATCAAGCACGACAACTAGCCCTGAGAAAAATACGACCTGTGGCCCCTATATTACACTTTCATACTTTTGATTGTAAAAAGGGTTTCAGCATTTCATTTATAAATTCTAAATTTGAGGCCTACTTTTGTGACACATAGTTTGGGTCTGTCACTCAACCCCATCACAAGTCCCTCCCTTCAAGTCTAATCGAAGGAAGTGTGGCTGACTGATTAGACTAGTGTTGTAACGAAGAAGTTATGTTATGGTGAGTCCCTGCACCCAGTACTACTTCATTGGCGGCACGTTGGATCCGAGGAATTGAAACATTCATCCCAGGGTCCGAGGCAATTTCTTTTTGAATTAGCCTTTCTAAAAGGCTTCTGCGATTTTCAAGGTACAACAATGATAGTCGTCCATCACCCATAAAAGCACATGGAGCCTTTTAATGGCGACAAAACCCCTTCGTAAATTCGCCTTCGCCACGTGCCCCAACTGCTCTCCTCGTGATCTCTTGCTGACATGCGTAGCTCCGGCTGACATGCGTAGTAGGCTGACATCAAGCGGTTGCTTAGTGGTGGTGCCTCGATGTAGCTGTCTCCCGCTGTCCACGTGTCTTGCCCCCATCGCACACACGCAGGCAGCTTTCTCCCTATTACAGGGGAGCGAAGATGTTCGACCACCTTCCGGCTTCATCGCTTAGCAGACATCACCTTCGTCTTCTTCCCTAGGGACTCCTCCTCACACGTAAGTCTTCTGCTTCCTTCTCGTCTTCTTCCTTAGGAACCATAGGGAAGGATAGCAAGAAAGACTAGGGTAGGAGAGAGGATCCAGAGGAGAGTTACCAAGTGGAGTAGTACGAGTTCGTCTCTTCTAGAGTGAGGTCGGAAGCTCTGTAAGCGAACATCGAGGCTTATGGCATTCCGACACACCCTCTATCACTTCCCCCTCTAACAGGGGTCATCTATTTCACCGGAGAGCATAGAGGGGATGGTATCACATATTTCACCCAAGAGTACAGCAGAGATGATACCGTCTGTTTCAACGGAGAGCATAGCAGAGACGATATTGTCTCTTTCACCCGTGAGCATAGCAAACTCCTTCGGACTCTCCATCTTTATATCATAAATTGTCTCCTTTTGGTCGCTCCCCTGTCTACTAAGGAAGCTCTCCACCTACTGATCAATCCATCGAGTTTTGGGGATCCACCGGCCTGCCCAGCTCCGAAATGGCTGAAGCAAGGTTTCACCGTAGCATCCCCGCAAATCAAACGAACGGGAGTGCTGCAGCCAACCGTCCACCCTAGTCTCCCCGGTGCCAGTTAGGTATGGGATAGGTTGCCATCCGAGGAGAAGGAGTTGTAGCTGCCACCTTTCCTTTTCTCCCTTTGTATTTTACCTTTCGTCTTTGTTTCCAAATGTGAGTTGAATGTAAAACGTAATCAGGGCCTTTGAATGACACTTTTTCGTCCCCTTACCTTGTGTACCCAGAGTCTTTTCTATTTCCTTTTCGTCTATGAGTTATCATGAGAACGCTTTCGACCTTAAACAAAGTGCTTTGCCTTCAGGGTTGGTCTTACTTTACTTTTTTTTGCGAAGGACCAAGAGGTCCTAGCCACGACCGAAGATTCAGAGGTCACAACCATACTGAAGATGACTCTCAGCTCACTCGCCACAAGGAGATAGCTCCGAGCTCAGCAGCCAGACGGAGGTGATAAGGCAATAGAGGAGAGTCCGGATAAAGGAGTGGTTTCCTCTACCGGGTCCACTGATTGTATCTCCTATGTATACCTATCTTTTGTACTTCCTTGAGATGTTATTATCAAAGTGTTCCCCTCAGAAATAAAGAGAAACTTGTTACCTTTGACATGTAAGTGCTTCGAGCAATGATTAAATATCCTGCTTGCCTCCCATGTCTGATGACGTTGCTTTATATTGAGTCGGTTATGTGTTAACTTTCTTCCACTACATTCCCCCCAGCCTTCTCTAGTTCATGGTTAGAGGTTGTAGGGTCTGCAAAGCTCTTGGTCGGGCATCCACAGCACCCAGACCAAGCCTACGAACCTCGGGCATCCACTGCACCCCGAGGTAGTAGGGTTCTTGGTCGGGCATCCGCAGCACCAAGACCAAGTCTACTTACCTCGGGCATCCGTAGCACCACAAGGTAGTAGGGTTTTATTTCTTGGTCGGGCATCCACAGCCCTCAGACCAAGCCTACTTACCTCGGGCATCCGCAGCACCGCAAGGTAGTAGGGTTTTATTTCTTAGTCGGGCATCTGCAGTACCCAGACCAAACCTACTCACCTCTAGCATCCACAGCATCGCGAGGTAGTAAGGTTTTATTTCTTGGTCGGGCATCCGCAGCACCGCGAGGTAGTAGGGTTTTATTTCTTGGTCGGGTATTCGCAACACCCAGACAAGCCTACTCACCTCAGGCATCCATAGCACCGCGAGGTAGTACAGTTTTATTTCTTGGTCGGGCATCCGCAGCACCTAGACCAAGCCTACTTACCTCGGGCATCCGCAACACCGCAAGATAGTAGGGTTTTATTTCTTGGTCGGGCATTCGCAACACCCAGACCAAGCCTACTTACCTCAGGCATCCGCAGCACCGCGAGGTAGTAGTGTTTTATCAGCTCTTGGTCAGGCATCCGCAGCACCCAGACCAAGCCTACTTACCTCGGGCATCCACAGCACCGCGAGGAAGTAGAGTTTTATTTCTTGGTCGGGCATCCGCAACACCTAAACCAAGCATACTTACCTCGGACATCCGCAACATCGTGAGGCAGTAGGGTTTTATCAGCTCTTGGTCGAGGATCCGCAGCACCCAAACCAAGCATACTCACCTCGGGCATCAGCGACACCGCGAGGTAGTAAGGTTTTAGACAGATGTATTAACACTTTTACGATGAGACGTCTCATTTATTTCATGACTATCACTGTAAAGCAACAAGAATACATGGACAATCACATAATATGTCTCTCAAATCTTACCGGGTGTGACAGGGTTGGAGATAGTTGGCATGTCATGGCCTCTTCAGCTTTTTGTCCCTGTCCTCCTGTGGATGGCAGCTGCCTCCGACTAGCTTTCTGATGACGGGGTAAGGTAGCTCCACTGTGGCTCCCTCTTCTCGGGCTCACCTGCGGGCTTGAATCGCTTCCAAACCTTGGCCCCAGTGTGGAAGTCTCGGGTGATCACTCAACGAGTGTACACTCGCCGCATGCTCTGCTTGTACGCCACTAGCCGGATAGCTGCTTTGTCACGGACTTCGGACACGAGGTCTAGGTTGATCAGTTGCTCCTGATCATTTTCCTCCTCTCCTCTCTGGGTCCTTCCTCCTCTAGGGGATTGGCGAGATTAATTTACAGGGCTTCATGTGATTTCGGGTTCTTGCGGGACTCTGATCGGACTTCCCCGTTGTTGCATTGCCGAGACACCAACTGGTGTCCCCTGACTTCTGCCACTTAGTCACCTACCGAGAATTTGATCTTCTGGTGGTAGATCGTGACCACCACCTGAAATATACTGAGCATCGAGCGTCCCAAGATGGCATTATAGGATGAGGGAGCCTCCATAACCAAGAAGGGGGTCCTCCTGGTCCTCTCCAGAGTGTCACTGCCCAATGACAGCGATAGAGTAATTTGCCCTATCGGTTGTACTAGGTATCTGGTGAAGCCGAAGAGTGGAGTCGAAACTGGATACAGTTCATCCTCGTCAATCGACATATGATCTAGAGCGGCCTTATATAGGATGTTAACGGAACTACCTATATCCACGAAGATACGTTTAACCTCGTAATTTGTAAGGCGTGCAAGAATTACTAGAGCGTCTTCGTGGGGAGCTTCCACGTCTTCCAAATCCTTTGGATCGAAGGAGATCGTAGGGTCCAGATGTTGGCTCTGACTCATCCCGATGGCGTAGTTCTCAAGCCGCCAAGTGTGAGCCTTCTTGGCCTGGTGGGAATCTCCTCCGGTGGGTCCCCCTGAGATCACACCCACGTGTCCTGAAGGCGGGCCACGTGCAGGGGTCTTGCCCTTCTTGGGGTCTCTTTCCAATGAGGGAGACCTATGGGGTGCAGCCCCTCGACTTCTTCCCCTCGAACGCGACCGAGACTGATGTCAGGCCGTTGTCGGGGAGAAAAGCTTCGCCGAGGGGACCTCCGATGATACCCCGTCTTCTTTCACTTCTTCCGAGGTTTAGTGTCTGCTTCCTCATTCAATTTTCTCTTCAAGGCATGACATTCCTCGGTGGAATGTGTCGTACTGCCGTGGAAGTCGCAGTACTTCATCAGCGGCTCTAGTTGCTCGGTGTCAACTGTCTCTACCAGCTTCCGCTTACTAACCCATTGGTCTTTCCCTAGGCGAAGATCTTTTCCTCGGGCTGGAGCTGGAGGTTCCCTCCTTTCCGACCGTACAACGGTTTGAGCAGGAACCCCGGCTGGTTCCTTGCGGCGTGCGTGTTGCACCTCTTCCACGTTGACGTGTTTGACAGAACACCCCAGCAAATCATCAGAACTGGTGGGGTGACTTCTTCACCAAAGATTGGAAGAAATCCCCTTCCGCAAACCCTTGGGTGTAGGCACTGACAAGGATCTCTGACGTCATGGTTGGCACATCCTGCGCCACTCGGTTGAACCGCTGGATGTAATCCTTGGATGGTTCTTTTGGCTTCTGCTTGAGAGCGAATAAATTTAATGTCGTCTTCTAATAACGACGGCTACTGGCGAAATGATGGAGGAAGACAATCCTAAACTCCATGGAGTTGATAGAATCCTGGGGCAGGTTCTGGAACCATCGCTGGGCTGCTCCTGTTAGGGTGTTCAAGAACACCTGACACTTTACACCATCAGTGTATTGGTGCAGGAGTGTCGCGTTCCCGAACTTGCAGACATGATCTTCAGGATCTGTCTGCTCATCGTAATCGACAATCTCAGGCCCACGGAATTGCTTCGGCATGGGATCTTCTACAATCTCCAATGAGAAAGGGGCGGAGGGCGCCTTTGAGAAGACCTTAGGTTATTTCCTCTTCCCTGGTCTGTCCTCCTGTCTCAGCGCACTGGAGGCTACTGAGTTGGCCATCTCCACATCTCCTAAGGACTCCAGTCGGTGGACCGAGACTGCTTCGGTGTGTCTCCCCAGTGGTGATACAGATCTCCGTTGTTGGGGATACGAGGTGGAGATTTTGGGGATTTCCTCTTGCACAGAAGCTACTCGTCGTAAGGCGACCTGCTCCATTTGGTGCTGTTCGAGCACCCCTTTGACAGCGTTGGCCACCAAGCGAGCTAATTCCTCTTTCGTCCGAACGATGGATTGTCCCGCCGGCTCTGCCATCGGTGCTCCTTCTTGTGCTTTAATAGTTTCCCACAGACGACGCCAAACTTGTTCCGGAAGGAATTGACATCGACGGCCAGTCACCAGAGTTCAGCCCACTAGGATGATGACGAGAGATGAAGAGCTCCCACCCTGCGAGATTACACACGAGCGTTAATGGGAACACGCCGAAGGTTGTCCGGCGGAGCCCACTCACGTGTCCCCACGTTCTTCTCCACATCCCCTCAATTGTCGGTGATTGGATAATCCTTGTAACGGTCATCGCAGTCATTAAATCTAGATTCTTGCGATAATTAAGGCTTTAATGACCGCGTATTATGGGTCATGATTATCCCTTAATGATGGGTGATGATTATCCATAGATCCGAAGAAAGGGGACAGTTACTTGAGGTCGAGTGACCCTTGAGCTCCGCTACCCTGAGGTGATCTCAGGGGCCTTTGGCTCGAGGGGGTCCCGGACGTTCGCCTTCCCTAGGTGATCTCGGGGACCTGACCTCCCGGAATGATCTTGAGCATGTGTCCTCCTGGATCGATCTCAAGAGTATGTCTACCCGAGATGGTCTCGGGAATCTACCTTCCCGAGGGGGTCTCGGGAGTCAAGGAAAGAGAGTCGTCCAGACTTAGTAGATCTCGCCACATAGCTTCTTCAGTCCACGTATCAACAACGGGGTGCTCAACCCCATCAATAATATTAAATATTTTTATTATATATATATCCTTGATATCCTGGGCACCCGCATGGGGTGGGCGCCCTACATGGGAGACGCCTCAATGAAGAGGCGGCCACCTTAGAAGTGGACGTTTATCACCCAAGGTATCACGGCTATATATAGAAAGAGAAAGTTTTGCTATGCTAAGGATTTTACCATGCAAACTCCGTTGAAATTTTTTTATATTTAATATTATAATCGAACCACTAAATCCT
Organism: Boesenbergia rotunda; assembly: GCA_024364735.1. Classification (NCBI taxonomy): domain Eukaryota; kingdom Viridiplantae; phylum Streptophyta; class Magnoliopsida; order Zingiberales; family Zingiberaceae; genus Boesenbergia; species Boesenbergia rotunda. The sequence continues at coordinate 204,578 of JAGFNQ010000210.1, forward strand.
AAAGATAAAAGTTTAAATGACGTAATTGCAAGTTAAAAAAAATTAAAAATAAAATGCACTAGTCTGCACGAGAAGGTCCTTAGCAAATATAGAGAGAGATTTGTTAAAATACGGACCGAAATTTATGGACTCGTTTGAGCCTCGGCGTCTCAATTCTTTTTTTTATAAATCAAAATTTTCTCACATGTAAATCTTAATATTTTATGAGCATCTAAAATTTTTTATCTTAGACATATAACCCAAGAGAGAGTATTAAACTAAAGAAAAATCTTATTGACTTAAATTCATTATAACTCAACCTCTAAATCTTAAACACTAAACACATGTAATATACCCCATTAATATCTAAAATTTATTATTTTGAATACTATAATCCAATAAGGATGACTAAACTCTAAAGAAAAAATTATATTATCTTAAATTTATTATAATTCAATCTCTAAATTCTAACTGCTAAACCCTAAATATACCATAACTAATTAAAAAAACACTTCTGTATCCGTCCAAGTTGCGAACCAGCTAGAACGGACGGTCCATAAATATGTATATAATTTTTATTTTTAACATGGTATAAATATGGTAACTAATGAGCTCCTGAAGAGCCCTAACTGGATGCCCTAATTAACATTTTAGCTGCGGAAATTTAATTCAGTCGCAGATGAAATTTTATTTTGTGCGATGGAATAAAAGAATTAATGATTTTCTATATAATTAATTGATAATGCGACGGAATAAAAGAATTAATGGTTTTCTATATCATTAATCGATAATGGTAGACCATGCCAATTTGGTTCCTACTTTGTAGGACGCTAGGTTAGTAGCATCAAAGCCTAACTTGTCATGCGCCAACTCATTAGTTAAGGTGATAAAAGATGATTTATTTATCTTTAATATTTTTATAAATTTATTTTAGACTCAATATGAAAAAAATAAATCATGAGAATTACTAATTTGGATATTATGGTGCACGTGAGAAGGACGAGCATATTAATTTTGCTAGATTTTGATCCGAGATCTCAAGATGATAACACTGTACACACTAGCCATTAGTCCATCCTATGGAGACTACTAACTTATTATTTGAAAAAAATGATGGAACAAGATAACAGGCGAATCTGGGACGACTGACCTGATCCCATGGAAATTTTCTCACTAGCCGTCAAGATAAATCGGTAAGCGCTTATGATGGACGATCAAGAAGTTCAACATCTCAAAATTTACTCCTCATTTAGAAAAAATTTCTTTTTAAATATATTATAATTAAAAATCAAATAGTAAATATTTAGAATGATACACACATACGAGCGGATGTTAAACGTCCACTGTCGATGAATCCTAGGCGGTAGTTAATAATGTCTTATATGATTTTTTTTTTTTTTTTTACTTTGGGAAGCACATAATCGATGTCAATATTAGGGAATATCTTAGGCTCGTGTGTTTTCGATTTTTTTTTGTTTTTTTGTCTAATATGTATATCCTCACTTGCTTAACTTGTTAGACAGAATAATAAAAGACGAGACACCTGCCCTAAATGTAGCGAGAATGAGTTTGGTTTCCCGTGAGTTAAGATACTATGATTAGGTCACATATGAAGTTCGAAATTCAGCTACGTTATGGAAGATTTTCAGTTTAATGAATAACGAATTCAAGAACGCAAAGTCTCACATTGAAGTTCCATGTATATTTTACTGATTTATTTAGGTAGTCAATAGGAAATTTTTATGAAATAGATCGATCATCATAGTATTAATAGAGTTAAAAATTTGAATATAAACCGAGAATAAGCTTCAAAAAAATAATAGTGGGAACTGAGTAACCAACTAACTCGCCAAAGGCCCAAAGTCTGTTAGATGGACTTGAGCCCAACGTGAACACCTTAATAAAAGCACCCAGCTGGCGAGTGATTTTATTTCTAGGAATTAGGAAATAAAAATCCAGATATGCCCAAGATCTAGCTGATCATCCCTCACCCTGTGCATTCATTTAGGGGTGAGTATTTGGTTAAAATCGAATCAAACCAAATCGAATAGATCGAAAATCGAATAAACCGAATTTTTCCAACAAAACCGAACCGACCGAATTTTTCCAAAATAACCGAGAAAACCGAACCGATTAAAAATCGGTTAATTCGGTTTTTAACCGAATTAATCGATTTGACTGAATAATTTTGAGCCTAATCTAATTTTGTGTATTATATTTGTTTACATGTGAATTAAAATTGAAAAATAATGGAAATAATCTGTACATCCTCTAATGCACAATAATTAATCTATGCTTGATATATTGGCAAATTTGCATTGGTGAGTTGCTACACAGAGTCTTATGCTTTTACTTGTTCATGCTCTGGAATTTGTCATGGAAACTAATCTATTTCGATTCGTCCATGCTCTGGAATTTGTCATGGAAACTAATCTATTTCGATTCGTTTGCTCCTATTGTTTACGAAAAGGCATTCAAAGCTATGATTAGCCTGTTGCAGTTTGGTTAGTCTTAATGTGATTTTCATTTGCATTTTCTGCAGGGCTGGCAGCGTAAGCTCGATCCAGATTATGATGTGATGCGCACACTACAAGCTCTGTTATTCAAAACTGATTGGGTTCAATCACTTTCCTACACTATTGAAGGACTCATGGCTCCTTAGATAAAGGGACTCATGGATCCAAATTATGATTTTTTTTTTACACGGAGACTTCGTGAATATATATAGAAGACAATTCAAACTCATCAGTCGACAATCGAAGACGTGATCACATGCAATCATATGCAGAAATTTTCTTGAACAATAATACATCAACCAGTTTTAGAGCGGCAAACTCTCCAATACTGAATTAAGTTGGCAATGATATATAACTGCAATAATACTGAATGTTATCTCAAAAGCATTTCTGGAAGAAACCGACTCTTCAGCATGCACAGTTGTGGTTCCTGAATGCACACTAGAATGCCCCCTTTTTTGTTGGAGAGTTAGAGTCAAACTGCTGCTTGGCTTGGTCACTATCTGTCAAATATACGATACATAAGCTATGTACAGAATATGTGTATTATAGATTACAATGTTTAACGACAGTAGAATATTTTGTTACATGTCTCATGACAAATCAGGTTATGAATAAACCTTACATTGTAGCTGTAAACAATCATAGATGAAAATAGTTTAAGTCTACTATATCCATAATGTGAAAATAGTTCACTATGCAAAGAAAAATATCAGTCATCTGGAACCAACTAAAAATGTCACACCAAAACTAAATTTTTATGGGAAAGAATTTCCAACCTTTGACAAAACTCAAGAAGCTTCTCCAAGATAGTCTTGCTCATTCAAATCGATAGTCTGCAAAAGGTTGGAACTAATTAAATACTAAACAAAAACTCATTTCAGTAAAATGAGAAGAACATATAGTGTCTTCACGGAAGGGAGATATATAATCAAGAATTATAAGTAAAAGACAAACTTAAGTGTGCTATTTTAACAAATAAACATGAGCAACTCATGTAGTCTCAACTATATGAAATTGGATATATGGATTTTATCTCTCAATTAAACTAAAACTATATTACTAGTTGCATTAAGATCTTTTTCAAATCAGTTTGAAGAGTTGGTCTACTTCTATCCCTATACCTTTAACTCTAGCTAACTCAAGTACTCAACTTGATGGATTCATTCATAGAAAATTCGCCTCCGTTTGACGGTGGCTAGTAACCTAACGCAACCCTTAATCTTTTTCATCCGGACTTAACTGGCATTGATGGTTTTTAACCAATTCAACTTGTTTAAGTGAAAATTCTAATAGGCATCTTTGAACATATCAACACCATCTTAACTTATGTTCATTCATTTTATTATTTATTAGAAAAGTATTTTAACAGAAATTGTCAAAGGATCGTAAAGATACTCAATCTTCTATCATGGTAATCATGATATTCTTGTACAAAAGACATCAAAACAGCCAAGTTTGTCCAAAATTATTTGGAGTAATATTATTTCTCCATTAGGCTGTTTGCTAGGTAATATCACTTGTAATATTCAAATTAATTAAATCATTTTTATTTTTTGAAAAAATAGTTAAGAGCCTCTAATTTCGATAAAGGCGAGTTTTGACATTGGCAACAACTTTCAAAGCTCTTACTAACTAAACTAGTTGGCACCTTTAAACTCTTTTTATTTTATCAATTAATTTCTCTCTGGTCACCCTTTACACCTTCCACACTAATAGATTCCACTCTATTAACCATAGAATTTAGTAGTTGTCTACAAACATGTCCACATGATCTCAACCAATTTTGTTACATTTTATCATCCATTTAAGCTCCACCTAATAGCATAAAAAAGCATAAAAAACGATGGAGAAAAAAAAGATGGCCAAGCATGACAATAAAGTTGACCAACCTACAGATTAAATAGACATTAAAGAAAATAAAAGGCCAACAACTACAAGAAATAATAACAAAGTAACCAGAGACAAACAGCTGTAAATGTATCGCCAAAAAAATATATTTGTTTCCTTAGTAAAATCTAAGTTCAGCAAAAAGCAATTACCTTAACAGGCATATTGTGATATTTGGTGTCCACATCATAGACTTGGATACTGCCATGTGAAACAGTTGAGAAACAAACAAACTTGGAGAATTTGACAAATAGTTTGGAAGCAGATTAAGAAGCTTACACCAAGTGTTTTCCCATAGATTAATATTCACTTACATCATCTGATAAATTCAAGGTCAATTTAAATAAAATATAATATTTAAACATACCATTGATTATTGTGTCGTCGATGTTGTCGAAGAAGATGAGTCCATTATAATTTTTTAGAATTTTGATTAAAAAAATACAAGTTAAATAAATACTTTATAAGATCGATGCATGCTTATAAATAAAAATCTAATTATATTTTTCTTAAAAAGAAAAACTTACCACTTTCAAATTTTTCCACATCCTCTAAAATTTCTTCAATGATGAGTGGTTTCAAATTTAACCGAAGTCAATCTTGAGTACAAATAAGACTTTCTACCACCTTAGGAGTCAATGAACTCCTAAAACAATCAAGTATCCGACCACCAGTACTAAAAGCAGATTCTGAAGCAACTGTTGATATCGGAACAACTAATACATCACGAGCAATTTGTGCAACTATAGGAAACCTATGACAATTTTGTTTCCACCATCCCAAAATGTCAAAAGTATCACAATACTCTTCAACTATTTCATTAAGATACTTGTCTAATTCTGACATATTGCCATCGCCAAACACTTGTGCCTTTTGTTTCTTATATTTTGCTCTAATTGATTGTCTTTTCAAATCATCCATATTTGTTGAAGCATCTTTACTACCAACTGACTCTGAAGTAGAAGGAACTCTTGAAGTATTACATTAAGGCTCCATTTTTTCCTTATAATTCTTGTACAAAGCAAATAAAGTGTCCTTTATCATCTTTCCCATTCTTGCACCTTTCTCATCTCCATATAATTCGATCAACATAAATTCTACAAAATCTAATTTATGCCTTGGATTAAGCACCACCACAATATAAAGCTGTTGGAACTTGGATGGCTAGAGAGAGGGGGGTGAATATAGCCAAACACAAGAACTCACCCTTTGAAATCTTTCTACACTTAAGTTAGCCGCAGCAGAAGCAATACAAGTTTAACAGCACAAACAGAAATGCAGTAACTGAAAAACAAACCACACAGTCGCTAAGACGAGGATGTACAAGGTTCGGGGATAACTTGCCCTTACTCCTTGGCGTGCCCGTGAGGTGAGCGATCCCTTGATCATCGACAGATCAAGCCCCGGTGACCCGGATAAAACAACGCCTCCTTCTCGGTGGAGAAACCTCTCCACAAGCGTCTCAATAGGATACAAGGTAAGCTCACGAGACTAAGGAGGAACCTCTCACAAGACAGTAGCAAGAAAGCTCAAGAGAGAAGCTACACAAGGAGCACAACAACAACAGCAAAATCCCCAGCCACACTTGCTTGTTTTCCTGTTTGTTCTCGTTGCCTCCTCTGCTTCTCATCTTCCTCTTAAGCTTCTGCTTCATCGTCAGGCTCCATCAGCATCCCCTGAACACAGCTTGAACCCACTGACCTCCCTGAGGACTCAGTCCACTGAAGACTTCCTCTCCAGCTGAGTCTCCATCAGTCGCCAGCTGCTCCAGTTGCCGTTGAAACCTGAGAAGGAGAAACAAACAAACCTGCTCCAAGAAAAGCCTCCCATTGACCCTCCTTGAGTGTTTGAATCACCTGCTATCACCTGCACACTCCAACAGAGGCTTAGCAATGCATATCAAATGAAATCAGCAATGTATCAAAGAATCGACAGAGAAAACAGACGCGATCAGACACTTCTGACAGCGTATTTGAATTAAAGTTCTGCTCCTGATCGGTCCCCAGACCGATCAGGAAGGACCTTGATCGGTCACTAGACCGATCCAGCAGTCTTCTACACACTCCTGATTGGTCCCCAGACCAATCCAGCATTCTGCTGCACACTCCAGATCGGTCCCCAGACCAATCAGGATGTTCCCTGATCGGTCACCAGACCGATCAGGAGCCGAGCAGTAAGGTTCCCAAAACCCACTGGATGCTCCATGATCGTTCACCGGACCGATCAGGAGCAGAGCAGCAGGGGAACTCAACCCACTTGTGAGCTCCCTGATCGGTCACCAGACCGATCAGGAGTCGTTCAGTGCGTGAAACGCATACTCCCTGATCGGTCACCAGACCGATCAGTCATCGCTGGATCGGTCACCAGACCGATCCACGAAGGAGCACCGTGCCAACTTCCCTGATCGGTCACCAGACCGATCCAGGGGCTCCAACCTAGCTCAACAAGCTAGGGTTTCAGCCAACCTAGCCCTCCAAGCTAGGACCTGACCCTCCAAATCAAGATTTCATCCAACCTAGCCCTCCAAGCTAGGACTTTTCACCCAACCTTCCAAGTTAGGACTTTTCCACACCTAGCCCTCCAAGCTAGGACCTGGCTTCACTCACCAGGATTTCATCTAACCTGGCTTCACTCACCAGGACCCGGCTTCACTCACCGGGATTTCATCTAACCTAGCTTCACTCACCAGGACCCGGCTTCACTCACCGAGATTTCATCTAACATGGCTTCACTCACCAGGACCCGGCTTCACTCACCGGGATTTCATCTAACCTGGCTTCACTCACCAGGACCCGGCTTCACTCACCAGGATTTCAACCTAGCTTCACTCACTAGGATTTCCTTCACCTGGCTTCACTCACCAAGACTCGGCTTCACTCACCGGGATTTCCATCACCTGGCTTCACTCACCAGGACCCGACTTCACTCACCGGGATTTCCATCACCTGGCTTCACTCACCAGGACCCGGCTTCACTCACCGGGATTTTAACCAACCTAGCTTCCCAAGCTAGGACCTGGCTTCACTCACCAGGGTTGCATGCCCAGTCCTCGACCAGGACTTAACCCAAATTCGCTCAACCAAACTTAAATCGTTGTCAACACCAAAACAACAATCTGGCCAGACTACATCAACAAAAGCAACTTATTAATTTTCTCAGGATCTCCCCAATATTTGTCAAATTTATTTTTCATTTTAATTCTCATGGAATACACATCAAGATCATCACTTTCTTGTCACTCCATCAAGATGGTATGAATGTAACTAATCTCATGCGCAAAAGTATTGGATGTGACATACAAAGATCCAGAAACTTTTAATGTAAGCTCATAAAACACTCGTAGTAGAGATGCAAAAAGTCTAACATTAGCCTAATCAACACTTGTTGGCTTCCCATCAAAAGTCTTTAATTCTCTTTTAGGTTTACCATCTGATTCAAATATCATCTCTCCATTCTCATTCAAAATAGTATGTTATTCTGTGTATTAAAGATCTAATTTAAAACATGGATCTTGTTCATCAAACCTATCAAAAGCTCTTTCAAATTTTTGAGCTGTATTCAACATCAAGAAAATTGAGTTCCATCTGGTTGGTACATCTAAACATAATGAGTTCTTGCTTTCAATTTTTTCAATCTCTACACATTCTTTGAACTTGCTTAATCTAGAGGGAGATTGCTTAACATATTTAATTGCATTCCTAACCTTCACCACAGATAGATTTATATCTTTTAATCCATCAGTAACAATCAAATTAATTATATGAGTTGCACATCTCATATGAACATATTCTCCCTTCATAACAGTGGAATCCCAATTAATCATCTTTTTTCTGAAACTATTGATAGCACCATTATTTGAACTTGCATTATCAACTGTAATAGTGAAAATTCGATCAATTCCCCAACCTCTCAAGCAATTTTCAATGGCTAAGATAATAACCTCACCTTTATGACTTGTAATTGGACAAAAATTGAGAATTCTTTTCTGTAAATTCCAATTTGTATCAATAAAATGAGTTGTTAGACACATATAGTTGATTTTTTGAATCGATGCCCATGTATCAGTGGTCAAACAAACTCTTTGTGTTGAATCATGCAATAATTTTTTCAATTTTTCCCTTTCAACTGTATATAACTCAACACAATCACGTGCAATTGTCCATCTTGAAGGAATTCGAAACTTTGGACATACCATAGCCATAAATGTTTTAAATCCTTCTCTTTCTACAAATTTGAAAGGGAGTTCATCCATTATGATCATTTTAGCTAATGCTTTTCTAGATGCATCTTGATCAAATTTCCAAGAAGTCAAACACACCTCGTCCTCTCTTGAACTTTGTAAAGTTAATTGTGGTTGGGTTGTTTCAATAGCAAAAGGGTGTTTTTTACATGAGGTAATATGAGATCTCAAGCTTGTCGTTCCATTCTTGTATGGATCACAAAATTTTTTTTTATCACAATATTTGTATTTAGCTTTTATCTCCGATGCTTCATTAGTAAACTTTATGAAATGATCCCATACTTCACTTCTTGGTTTCATTGCTTTTCTCTTCATTACCTTACCTTTAGACTCTACAACCGTTTTTGTTCCCTCTGAAGGACCAGTTTCAGATTGTGGTATTGAACAACAATTATTAACATTCATATTCGATATATCTCCTTGCATTGATATCAGATCAAAGATCCACAAAAACTGTTTAAAATATTGCAAGATGTGATAAAACTGTTTAAAATATAAATAACTATAACTGAAAGATAAATATGAAACTCAAACTAAGCATGATGATACTTATTATCACGATTCAGGATATCTAACCACGGACCACGGTTAAATACTTGAGTTCATCAAATTAATATGGCAGGACAATATCAATGATTAAAATTTCAAAATATTAAGTAGGTATCATAACTTCATACTTACCACTTACCAGTTAGGGCAATTGCTTGCTAGTTGCTACTGTGGTCGGATGTGGGGACTCAGCCACTCAGGAGGTGAGAACTCATAAGTCAGAGCAGTGAGCAGGAAGAATGGAGGGCTAGCTGACCGGCTGAGACGCTGAACCGAATGCTTTGCGACGGGATGAGGCACGGAGGAGAGGACCACGATGTGGAGTCGCTCGACCACGGAAGGGAGCCAGGGAGGATTGCGTGCGGCTGAGCGGCTGAGCGGGGAGAATTAGGGATTTAGCTTTTTAGGTTTAGAAATTAGAACCAGCAGCCGGTTTAGTTCAGGCGTTCCGCGTTCAGGCGGTTCAGCCATTCAGCCCCACAGGCCACACCGCCACACGGGCCACGGCCCACTCTGCGGACTAAGTCCAGCTCCCACAGCCCACCCGAACCGAAATATTTCGGTTTTTTCGGTTTAACCGAATAACAAGGTAAAAAATCGAACCTGAACCGATATAACCGAAATAACCGATTTTTTAAAACCGAATTAACCGTAATTCCGAATTAACCGAACCAAAATTAAAAAATCGGTTGGTTCGGTCGGTTTATTCCGGTTTACCCGAATTTTTACTCACCCCTACATTCATTTGGGTCTCAATCCTCAACTGCCTGAAAATTGACATTTCATAAAATGGAAGCTGACTTGGGGAGTGAAATTGCGGAGACCCAAAATAAAAGCACTTAAATGATATCACTGTCGACACTTAATTGAGCTAGAGATCGGATCCGCGCCGTCCAAATCATGACCCCGACATGGGTCCAAAATGTCAACGGCCGGATCACGTTTAACTAATTGAAGACTGATTCTGCAAAATCTTAATTTGATTCGCAACTAAACAGCTAATGGGCCTTTTCCGACCGTACTTAATCTCAGTTAATTAAACTGCGTGTGGAATTAGACAAAAGGAATCCAAGCATCTCGATAATTCTCTGAACGTTGACTTGTGGGATTAATTCCGAAGGAAATATTTAAAATTGACAATTTGACAAGATCTGCGCTTAGATTTAGACGCGTATCTACCGACAAGTCGAGTATTAAATCTACTCGTTGAATTGTAGCGCTAAACCTCTTGGCCGGTCAAGGTCATGGTCCAACTAGTCTCGATTGAAGGAAAAAAGATAAAGCACAAAAAAAAATTTAAAATGGCATGAGTAGGCGGGGGAAGGGGGTGATTCACTTGCCACAGTTATACTTACCAATTCGTCTCGAAATAAATATGAACATCGACTTTATCAATTTTTAACTTTTAAATTTCAAAATAATAATACTGATCCGGGCGTATGATTTATAGAAGAGTCGAGAGCTCGGTCGGATTTGATTGCCGATCTGAATCGGTGTTAAATGGGTCAGGACCAAGGATTACCCCGAAGACGGGATCGCCGATGTCGGGATCCACGAGGTCAGCCTTCTGAGGTCGGGATCCACGAAGTCAACCTTCTGAGGTCGGGATCCACGAAGTCGGGATTCTCTAAGTTGATCATCTGAGGTCGGAATCCCCAATATCGGCCGTCCAAGGCCGGCCATCTGAGCCCGCGATCCTCGAGGTCGGCCGTCGGAGGTCGGGGCACTCGGAGCCGACCGGCTAAGATTGGGACGATCGGGGCAGGTCGTTCGAGGTCCGCCCCTTGAAATCTACTAATCGAGGTCAGGTATTTATGATTGCAGGGAGATATCCGGACAATTGTAAGCCTCCCCTATCACATGAGCTTTTCTTATCAGACATTCAGAAGATAACCCCTTCTGACATAGTCATTGCCTAACAAAGCCATCAGTAATTAAAGAGGGACAGAAGAGACAGCTCCGGTATGGTGTCAAGCGGCTGTAGCAGTCTCTCAACATTAAGGTGGCTGTCACTATCATAATCTGTCGACCGATCTTCTCTTAATAAGACGTGACAGCTCGCACGTGGGAGTACCTTTCCTCCCCCCTATATAAACCCCACTTGAACTTCTGAGAGGGGATCGCTGCCATTTTGCAACCACTCCACCATATTGAGAGCCCTATTCCGGTCCGACCTCCCAAGTTACAGCAGACCGAGTCGGCCTGGTTAGACCGAGTCACCCAAGGAAGAACCGATCTTCGTTTGTCGACGGGATCAAATACAATACATGTTGCCCACACAGGCATAACTAAGATAATAAGAGATTAATAGATTATCACTAAAAATCTTATATTCGAATCACCGAACTGATGGGACATAAATTCCTACACCCTATGTAAAAAGTCTTTCCCCTAACCTCATGTCTTCTCAATCACCATGATTTATCTCCTCCGTGTAAGTCTTCGAACGGGCTGGTGGAGATACTGGAGGCGAACGTTTCACCTTTTTGTCACAATAATACCGTACATCCATGACTATCTAAAACTTCAAAAGAAATAAAAATATTGGATCAGATAGTAGACGATCCTGAGGTGAATGATCCGGTCCCATGAAAATTTTTCACCGGTCACCAGGTAAATCGGGAAGCGCTCGCGATGGGCGATATAGAAGCCCAACGTCCAAGGGTTCGAGCACCACTTAGAGAAAAATTTCTACAAAATATATCATAACTAAGAATTAAACCAAGAATACCTGAGATAATGATTAGTCGTCCTATCCCTACATCATAGTCCCAAGGCTCTAAAACTTAAAAAAAAAACAGATCAGTTTAAAAATATATCAGAGAGCAAAGTAAAATAATTATTTGTTGTGTACGCATTTTATGCTAAATTTTAAATGTCGCCCTCAGATATCCATACTTACTCAAAAATCGAATGATATCCTCCCTATACGATAGACAATCTGGAATAATTATATATAATATCTCACACAATATAGCATAGGTTACACAGTCTCATACGACTTATATCATAATAGTGAAATAAGTTCCACAACCATACAGTTAATATCATTAAAAAATAAAAAAAAAATAAAAGAGAGTTGATATCCAAAATAAAACTCAAATTTTAAATTCAAACACCAACACTCCAAATTATACAAAAATCTACTGAGAAACAAACACCAGTCTAATAAAATAAATACGAAAATAATAAAAGTGTAAAAATAAAGTAACTACGGAAATAAAATAAATATTGAAAAATTCTAAAACGACTCAACATCCTAGGACTGACAACTGGATCCTCTCTTGGCTCCAACTAATTCATTTATCTGTTACTTGAAACAAAATTAGATGGTAGGGGTGGTGAGTCCAGGTGGACTTGCGGGTATAAGAGCAGATAAATGCATGGCATAATAAAAAATAAAATAAGCAAAAAGAAACAACAGTATACAGTCTCTAAAAACATAATAACATCTAGGCATGTGTAAAACAGTATGATAGCAGCATAACAAAACATACATGCATGTCAACCAAATACAGCAATCATAGGTCATATAAATGCAGCAAACACAAAATGCAAAATGTAATAAATACATATGATGCAATGACATGTGTCACCACTGACGTCAGTCAAGTCGCCATCACATCACATCTGTGTGAGCGAGTGAGTAGGGTTGTGACAACTATACGTACTCCAACGATTACCACTAGTATAAGTGATTGAGTAAACAAAATGCTGGGGAGCCAACTACTCCAAAACCCAAGGAAAAAGGGGGAGTTACCAAAAGCTCTGATATATCTCGAAAACAATGGTGAGGGTGTCAACTACTTGCCTACAACTCTAACATTCACTGCCCATGAGTGGTCGAGTGTGACATAACAGGACAGTTGTTCGCACTCTATCAACTACCACGATGAGTGGTTGAGTGGGCAGAGTAACTAAATAACTGACGACGGCTTTAACCATATGGAAGTCGATACTCGTCAGCATGTCACTATGCAGGCATAATGCATGATACTAAATGCACAGTCAACCAAATAACAACGAAGCAATGATACATTCAATAAGTACCCAAAATCATCAAATATGAAACTAAATTACTAGGTAGGGTATCTCTAATGTCAACCAACTCTAGTTGTGTTTAATGATCATTTCTAAGTACTCGCGTACAAGCGGTACTTTATAAAATAGAAAATCAACGGAGACACTGTATGGATATAACATATTATTAGCTCGAAGATCAAGCAAAGAAGGTACTAACGGACGATATCAAAAACAAAGAACAAGGTAAAACAGCCCTACTCAGAAATCAAACAACCATGCATTTAATTAGATCAATAATCTACAAAATACAAAGGAGAAGTACCCATCTTTATTATAGACTGTCCAGAAAAGATACCACCTCCGGAGGCTCGTATCAGAATTCAGGTCCTGTACCAAAGACATTGTTTAACTAATTATAATATTAACAAATAAGCTAAATAAAATACTAATCACGATTTGGGTAAATCCTAATTACAATCTCTATCTAAGTACCCCCATTTAAATAATTAGCCCACGCTAGTTTAAATCTTACTTCATATATAAGTTTAGTCGCCAACTAATACTTTTCATTCTTGTGCTTCTCAAGGGGGGAGGGGAGGTACAAATTTAGGGCCCGGATTTGTGCTGAACCAAGTTGATTCGTATGCGTGCACGACCTGCGTGTGTCGAATGTTGGACCGGTTGGGACAAAAATTTGTCCAATAGAATAAACCACCAATTTGCCACCTGGGAAATTTTTTTTGCTCAATATATAACGGATGCATTAACTGATGATTAATGCAAAATCGGTAACCTCTAGATGTTTGGATCTGATTAATTAGCATTGGGAGGGGGTGCAAATCCAGGGCCCGAATTTGTACTGAATCAAGTTGATTCGTGTGTGTGCACGACCTGCGTGCGTCGAATGCCGGATCGGTCGGGACAAAAATTTGTCCAAGCGAATAAACCAACGTTTTGCCACCTGAGAAATTTTTTTTACTCAAATGTAACGGATGCATTAACTATTGATTAATGCAAAATCGGTAACCTCCAAACGTTTGGATATGGTTAATTAGCAGTAAATGACATTAATTCGGTCATTAATTGCTGCATGGGTCTAAACCCTATATAAAGAGGTTGTGACTGAAAGCAAAAGATACATAAAGAGAGCAATCATTGTCTTCCCCGAGGTGTACATCAAACCTAGATCGAATGTAAATAAAAGCGCGGCTAAACAGGTGTTAAATCCGACACTTCCGACTAGATCTCGGTAATTTCCGGAGGATTACCGATGTAAAATACGGTGAAAAAATAATAATCTATATATATATATATATATATATATATATAATTAGAGGGAAAATTTTGGAATAATTTTCCTAAATTTTCGAAAATATTAGTAGGGAGAATTGGATGCAAGATGAGTTAGTTTTGAATTATTTTAGGACAAATTAGAATTTTCAGAATATATATATATATATATAGATATAGTTATAAAAGGAAATGTATTAATTATATTTAATACCCTTTCCTTATACCTTCCTTATACCTCCCTCCCTAGCCCTAGCCGACGCAGATAGCCTCGCGCCGACTCCCCTCCACACGCGAGACCTAAACCCGCAGCCAAGCGCCGACCCATCTCCTCCCTTCTTCTTCTTATCTCCGCTCGGGCGCGGCTACAGACCAGGTTCCTCCTCTCGCGAAGCCCGCAGTCGAGGCCTAGTCGGCGGCTACTCCTTGCGTTTCCACAACCGCGGACGAAGGGCGACGCTGGGCTGCAGTTGGAGGAGGGTTTGCGACGCCGAAAACCTAAGATTTCTGGTTTCTTCCAAAGATCCCTAACTGCTCCTTCTGATCGCAGTTGTTTGGGATCGCGACTCGCAGGTAAAATGCACCATCTAGGCTTAGTCCTGGCTGGTTTCTGGATTTGGATCAGATAGATTGAATCCATCGGCTTAGGCGTTGGTTGTAAGCTTGATTGGAGTTTTACAGTTGGTTTGATCCCTGTTTTCATGAAATTGTAGGCTTACGGGACTCCCTGCTGATCGCCGGAGTTGAGGAGGGTCGTCGGTGATCAACTGAGGTAAAAGTCAAGTTATTTCAATGTTAATCTTGCGCGTGTGTTCCATAGGTGGAGTCCTTAGGGTTTTTGGATTCGAAACATGGACTTGGCACCAACTAGATGATGCTTGCCGTGAGCTTAGTTGGATTGGGCAGGTTTTAGGATAATAAGGCTAACGTATTTATTGCTCAATTATGTTGTAGTTATTTCTTATGTAACTAAAGGTTGAGTTGGATTAGTGGAGACCTTTGGTTCGATTTTTGGGATGGTAGGTTGTATTGAATTGTATCGTGTTATTACTCTAGTCTTGGAGATAAGTCCTTGCCTTGGTTTAGTTGAGGATCGAACCTAATCTCAACAAGAGAGCATTAGCTTATTTATGTGGTTAGGTCTTGACACGTATCCCTTGGGGTTTGGAGTTGCTAGGTGTGAGAACTTAACTTTTATTTGGGTAAACCCTTGGGTTAATTCGGGGTTACTCGTTTAATTGGGATTAATTAAATGGAAAGAGATGGATTAGGTAAACCTTAGAACAGATTAGGGATTAATTAGCTAGTTACTAATTGTGTAATGGTTAATTAAATATGTCCTTGATACAGGGACTTGATTTGGATTTTTATTGCTGATATTGGCTGGTGGTTCTCTTCGCATTTGGATTCTTCTCTTTTGGAGGCGGGTACCCTTTGACTTATCTTTTAGATATAGTCTTCTTGCTATGCATTGTCTGTTATAGATAACAGTAAGATTGTATGCTTATCTGCCTTAGTGTACCTGTATCTAATATATGCTGCTGTTTATCCTTGAGGTTAGCTCCTGTTTCACTTTATACAGTCTCACGAGTTGCCATCTATATGGGTAGATATATACATAGATATAGTGACACCTTCCCTTTTGCATTTTGATATTGATAGATCACTGGTTATTTTGTTAGTATATCTGCTAGGTCACTTGTATCCCATTATATAGGATTCAAACCTATTCCTAGCACCCGGTGGTGTTAGTTAAGAACTTGGTGAGGGTTATATGTTTGGATCATGCACCATCCTTGCATTGTTGCATGCTGACGATCATCGGCTCCTATATAGTCCGAGCCCGTCGCCAGTTACATGAGGATATGCACACACATTCACTCATGGGTAGTGGCTACCATAGGTTGTGTGCATTTGCCCTGTATTGCTCCGCACGGTCACTATTTGGAGGGTGGTTCCGGTGCGTGGTAGCAGCCAGGGATCCCTTCTCGTCCTGAGACACGAGAAGATGAGAGCTAGACTCCCCCACTGCTTGGGGTAGGAGAGAGACCTCCGCCAGCATCCTGTCCACTCGGTCACTCAGGAACAGTGATAGCAGGGTGCGTACAGTTGTCATAGCCCTACCCACGCGGACGTTCATTTATGATAGGTGGACGGTGCCTGACTGGCGTCAGGGGTGACACATGTCATTGCACCATGTGCATATTTTGCATCGTGCATTGTTTGCTGCATTTGATTTCTGCACTTGATTGACATGCATATATTGGATACCTGTTTATCTTGGATTATATGTTATACTTGTTCCCTAGGGATGTATTTCACCCTTTGCAGGCTAGACGGATTCGGGTATGTACCTTTATTTAGTATCCTTAGTATACCCTTTCTGATTGTTTATATGAGACTGTATTAGCGTAGACCCTTATTGTTATTGTAACGTACTATGCATATCTGCTGGGTATCCGCTGAGCTTATGGACTCACACCGTTGCCATTACTTTTTGATTTCAGGTTGATATCTGCCAGGAGGGTCCGAGTCGCCAGTCCCGTGCTTGCTACTACATTCGATTTGGGTTTTATCTACTATTTTCTGCTTTAGGACCATATTACGTTTTATTACATTGCACTGGATTTATCGTGGACTTGTGGTATGGGATTTGATTTATGACATTGTACTTTTGAGTCCTATGTTGGACTGTGTGTGTGGTTTATGCTGCATTCCTGCCCCCTGGCAGCTCAGGTAAGTTCGGGTTTTGGTTTTATTCGCATGTTGTCATATATATTGTTATGCTGCTTGGATTTGGGGCCTGAAGCCCATATAAACTGCGTGGTTGTGATATATATGTTGTGTGTATGTGCAAATTGTCCGCCGGACAGGGGAGGTGCTGTCCGATTTTCTATTGGATCAGCGGCTCCTAGGTCTCAGGGCGTGACAACCAGATAGGTTCCGGGGCTTCCGAGTCCTTGGACACAAATTTAGGGACTAAAATTGTAAAATACGGCAATTCTAAAATCCGGACCAGAAAATTTTTCGGGATCTTTTCCAGATAGACAAGAGGAGCCAAGGGGCTTTATTGTAAAAACTTAAAACTTATCAAGGGTTTACTGGTAAATTCGTAAATTACGAATGGGTAAATAAGCTAACCCTAGAGAATTATTTAGGTGGATTAGAATATTGGAGGGTTAAACATTTAAAACCCTTACCCTAAGGGCAGGATTGGACTTTCTAGAAGTAGAGGGGCTTTTCTATAAAATACTCCTCACTTAAAAGTTTCGCTTCCTGCCCAAAACGCCGCAGTCGACCCTTGTGCCCTAGCGCCCGCAGCCAAAGCCAACCCGATTCGCGTGCCCTAGCTGACGGCCACAACTCGACGCCACTCGCCGTCCAACTCCATTCGCCTTCTTCACGCTCGGATGCCAAGCTGGGACCATGAGATCAACGCAGAGATCTCCTAGTTCTCCACGTCTGTGCGTTGGCATCCCCAATCGAGTATCGTCGCCGCCGCCTTTTGGCGACTGTCGATTCCCTCTGCCAACTCCGACACCGAAGGTGGAGCGTTCTTCTTCTAGTCCCGAACAGGTGAGTTGATAGACCTAGGGTTTCTAGGCTTTGTGGATTGAAATTGAAGATTGATTCGTTCTTAATATGTTCTGCTTTCATCTTGTTCGGTCGTGAGGTCTATGGATGAGGAATTATTGGATTTCTTCATATGAATCTGCTGTGTGGTTTTGGGCTTTAATCAATTGGTATCGTATGCTATTGGTTGCTGTGTGGTCTGATTCAAGAGCATAGATTACTTCTTGAATGTATTTGAATTGGGTTCTTATCAGATTGAGGTGTTTATGTTGATTTTGTGCTTGGAGTTTTGAGCTCTTGGGGAATTTGATCAAGTCTCGGTTTGTTCTTGTCCTTAAACTCTGTTTTTCTGTACCGTTTCGTGGTGGAAGGAATTCTGGGGGAAGTGTTTGTAATGGATTTGGGTTTTAGTAGTGTTGCTTTGTTGATCAGGTGTTGATGCCTACCGTGTGTATAAGTTGGGTAGATTAATGGTAGATGTAATTAGATGCTTGTTCTGTTATCGAATTGGGGTTTGGATGACAAACCAGTTTTGAAGGTATTTGTATAGGAGTTGTGTGTGTACTGTGTGACTTTGGTTTTGAGTTCTTACCGTGAAGTAGTATAAGGAGAGACTTTGGATCTGATCAACTAAAAGATATACAGTCATTATTCTGTTTGTGGAGTGTTGTTAGGTGTGAATTTCTTACTGTTCAGCTTTTGCATAAAGGATTTCGTTAGTTGGATTTGTGGATCATTGTTTGGTTTATCTTGTGTGGATTATGTTCATTATTTATTGTTGTTTGGAGTTTGGGATCAGTAGTGTGATGGAATTGTGGTTTTAATGTGAGCCATTAGAAGCTAGCATTGATCAGTAGTATTTTGCTGGGTTTTGATACATTTTGTTTTGATGTCGAATCTGTGTTGAATTATGAATTGCTGTGGAACTTGAGTGGACTGGTTATTTCTGATCGGTGTGTAGGATCAAGATGGTCTTCGGTTGGAATTAGGTTCGGTTTGGATTGGGTACTAGTTTGATCCTAATTAATTAAGGAAGTTTGTTTAGCTAAGAATCATGTGTATTGTAGCTAAACTTATGTCCTTTAATACAGGGCGTTGATTGATTACCTGCGGATTATTGGACGGGAGGTTCTCTGTTGATACGGACTGCTACTTTGAGGCGGGTACCCTTTGACTTATCTTTTAGATATTGTCATATTGCTATGCATTGTCTGTTATAGATAGCAGTAAGTTTATACGCTATCCTGAGTTATTATGCCTATTCTGGATACTTGTTAGCTATCCCTGAGTTATTATTCATGTTCTGGATATTTATTTAGTTATCCCTGAGTTATTATTCATGACCTGGATACTTGTTAGCTATCCCTGAGATATTATTCATGTTCTGGATACTTATTAGTTATCCCTGAGTTATTATTCATGACCTGGATACTTGTTAGCTATCCCTGAGATATTATTCATGTTCTGGATACTTATTAGTTATCCCTGAGTTATTATTCATGACCTGGATACTTGTTAGCTATCCCTGAGATATTATTCATGTTCTGGATACTTATTAGTTATCCCTGAGTTATTATTCATGACCTGGATACTTGTTAGCTATCCCTGAGATATTATTCATGTTCTGGATACTTATTAGTTATCCTTGAGTTATTATTCTGACTTGGATACTTGTTAGCTATCCCTGAGATATTATTCATGTTCTGGATACTTATTAGTTATCCTGAGTTATTATTCATGACCTGGATACTTGTTAGCTATCCTGAGATATTATTCTGTTCTGGATACTTATTAGTTATCCTGAGATATTATTCATGTTCTGGATACTTATTAGTTATCCCTGAGTTATTATTCATGACCTGGATACTTGTTAGCTATCCCTGAGATATTATTCATGTTCTGGATACTTATTAGTTATCCCTGAGTTATTATTCATGACCTGGATACTTGTTAGCTATCCCTGAGATATTATTCATGTTCTGGATACTTATTAGTTATCCCTGAGATATTATTCATGTTCTGGATACTTAGTTAGTTATCCCTGAGTTATTATACCTGTTCTGGATACTTGTTAGTTATCCTTGAGTTATCATGTCTGTTCTGGATACTTGTTAGTTATCCTTGAGTTATCATGTCTGTTCTGGATACTTATTAGTTATCCCTTAATTATTATGTCCGTTCTGGATACTTGTTAGTTATCCCTGAGTTATTATGCTGTTAGTTCCATACAGTATCAGGTAGTGTCATATCTAGATGTATGCTTAGAGATCGTGATGTATCTCCTGCCTTTGACCCTGAGGGATCTGTAGTTTTCGGCCAGTATACCTTGTAGGTTAACTGTATTTCCTGTTATAGGGTTTCAGACCGAGACCTAGTATACTGAGGACTTGGGAGGGCGGTATGTGTATCTATCATGCACCATCCTTGCATTGTTGCATGCCGGCGATCAGCGACTCCCTTGTGGTTGAGCCTAATCGTTTTCCGGCACATGATAGGCACACACGGCCACTCATGGGTTAGTGGATACCGTAGCGTGTGTGCATTTGCTCTGTATTGCTCCGCTCCACCGCTCATGGGTAGTGGTTTTGGAGCGTGGTAGCAAGCAGGGATCCCTTCTCTTCCCATAGACCAGAGAAGATGAGAGAGATATCTCCCCCATATATATATGGGGCGGAGTGTTCACTCCACCAGCATCCTGTCCACTCGGTCACTCAGGAGCAGTGATAGCAGGGTGCGTACAGTGTCACAGCTCTACCCACTCGGCCGACACAGTATCGCCTGTCTCGGTGACTTGACTGGTGTTAGGGGGTGACCATGACATTGCATCATATGCATACGATGCATTGTGCACTTGATTGTGTTTGCTGCATTTATTTGCTGCACTTGATTGACATGCATATACTGGATACCTGTATACCTTGGTTTATATGTTATACTTGTTCCATAGGGATTTATTTCACCCTCTGCAGGATAGATGGATTCTGGTATGTATCTTTAATCAGTATGTTCAGTCTACCCTTTCTTCCTATTGTTCATAGGAGGTTGTATCAGCGTAGGCTTCTATTGTTATTATAACATACTATGCATATCTACTGGGTATTCGTTGAGTTTATGGACTCACACCGTTGCCATATGTTTTTATTTCAGGTTGAGATACTTGGAGTCGCCAGAAGAGCCCAGCAGCCAGTCCCTACCCATCGCGTCGACATATTTTTGCCTTGTACTTGTAGTACACTTGTTTTATATTTCTGTTAGTGATTTGTATATGTCGTATGAGTGTCATGTGCCCTAAGGGGCTTTTGTATTGGTTGTTTCGTCGTAAGTCGGACCGGTCCGCAGTCAGGTATGTTTTACTTAGTTGTCTGGTGTTTTTATGTTGTGTTTGTCTTTATTTTGAGGCCTGAGGCCAAATTATTAAACTGCGTGTGTGTTTGGATATTATATGTATGTGTAAATTGTCCGCCGGACAGGGGAGGTGCTGTCCGATTTTCTATTGGACCAGCGGCTCCTGGGTCTCGGGGCGTGACAAAAATGTATTGGAATAATTAGTTACAAGGACTAAGACGAAATGAAGTTTAAAACCTAGGGGCAGTCTTGCGATTAGACTGAAAATGGCTGGACCAAAATGCAAAAATGCCAACTTAAAAGGGGCGGTTAGGGCTTGGTTCCGCCGCAGCCTCTTCTTCTCTTCTCTCGATCGAGAGCCGACGCCATTTCTTTCCACGGCCAGCATTCTCCGCGAACCCTAGTCGCATCAACCGCTCGACGCCGACCTCCCCTCTCCTTCACGCGACGCCGGATACTAGGGTTGCCTTCTTATTGATTGATCGGAGCTACAAAGGGGACGACGCTGGATTGGGGAAGGTTGAGCAAATTCGTTGGAGACCGGTAGCATCGCTGGATCTGAGCAGCCTTGACCTTAAGGCGTGTGATCAAGGTAAGGCTTAGCTTCAATAGTAACTTAGGAGGAGATGTGATGAGCATCTTGACCTAAACAGGGTAAGGGAATCCAATCGTGGTTTTTGCCATTAGCTTTTCTTGTTATTGATGAACTGAGATTCGAGTTCTGATTGGTTTTGTGCTTCTATCGATGCTTAGCTTTGGATTCTCAGCCTTGACAATGAGCTAGCTAGAGTTGGGGTTGTCGTTCTGTTTCTGAACAAACTGGGCGATTGGAGTGCGTGGAGAAGTTTATCCTGAGGAATTGGGTGGTTGCTGAGTTGATGATTTGAAATTGGAAATCGGTATAAGAGGTAATCTCATTTGGGTTTGTTTAGTCTTGCCTTAGTTGTTGCCATGTGAGACCCTGCTGTGATTTTTTTTGTCAAGTCCGTGGAATGGATCCCAGGTTCATGAGGGGCTGCCAGGAAGAAGAGATTCACTGGTTCAGTAGCTAACTTCGCCAACTCAGGTAAGGAGATAGGTTGAGTTTTGAGTTTGGATTTTTCTTAAGGTTTATTGGATTTAATCCATCGGGTAACTCAGATTATGATTTTGTTTGGAAACCTAGGCATGAATGGTAGTTGGGATGCGATCTGTTAGAGCATTTAATTTATAACCTGTTATATAATCCGGATAGGTGGTGGTATGATTAGAATGAGGTTAGGTTTAAATTAGAGATTTAAACCTAATAAACTAAAGTAGAATTTGAATTGAATGTAAAGTGAACCCAATCTTAATTACATGGGGTAATTAGGAACCTTATATTTAATTAAAGGAAATTAAATAGAAAGAAATGGATTTGGTTAACCCTAAAACGGATTAGGGATTAATTAGCTAGTTGTTATTTTTGTAATAGCTAATTAAATCTATCCCTGATACAGGGACTTGATTTGCTTTACGGTTGCGGATTATACTGGACGGGTGGTTCACCCCTTTTGATACGGACTTCTCTTTTGGAGGCGGGTACCCTTTGACTTATCCCTTATGATATTGTCATATTGTTATGCATAGACTGTTATAGATAGCAGTAAGATTTTACGCTATCCTTGCTTCTTATTCTTGTTCTGGATACTTGTTGTTTATCCATGAGTTATCATGTTGTTGGTTCCTTTCAGTCTCAGGTATTGTCATATCTATATGTATGCTTAGATATCGGGATGTACCTCTTGCACTTGACCTTGAGAGATCTGTAGTTTCAGGCCAGTATACCTTGTAGGTTACCTGTATTTCCTGTTGTAGGATTTCAGACTGAGACCTAGTATACCGAGGACTTGGGGAGGGAGGTATGTGTATCTATCATACACCATCCTTGCACTGTTGCATGCCGGCGATCAGCGACTCCCTTGTGGTTGAGCCTAATCGTCTTCCGGTACATGATATGCACGCACGGCCACTCATGGGTTAGTGGATACCGCAGATGTGTGCATTTGCCCTGTATTGCTCCGTTCGGCCACTATGAGGAGGGTGAGCACGGGCGTGGTAGCATCCAGGGGTCCCTTCTCGTACTGAGCCACGAGGAGATGAGAGCGGAGCTCCCCTATTGCTTGGGGTAGGGGGTGGTCCCCCGCCAGCATCCTGTCCACCCGGTCACTCAGGAGCGGTGATGGTAGGGTGCGTACAGTTTGTCACAGCTCTACCCACGCGGACGTCGTGGACGATATCCTGACTGGGACTAGGGGTGACACATGTCATTGCACCATGTGCATACTTTGCATCGTACATTGTTTGCTGCATTTGATTCTTGCACTTGTTTGACATTGCATATACTGGAGACTTGTTATCCTGCTTATATGTCTATTGTTGTTCCATTTGGTATTTATTACCCTCTTTCCAGGTTAGATGGATTCAGGTATGTATCTACTCAGTATCTTCAGTACTTGTCTTTCCCTATTGTTGATATGAGACTGTATTGGCGGAACTCTTGTTGTTAGTATAACTTTCTATGCATATCTGTTGGGTATTCGCTGAGCTATGGACTCACCCCGTTGCCATACATGTTTATTTCAGGTTGATGTCTGCGAGGAGATCCTGAGCCGCCAGTCCCCAGCTCCAGAGGAGCTCTGCTTGGTTTTATTTTTACGTTGTTTTGCTTATGGACCCTGTAGTATTTTCTATGCTTCCGTTGCTATGTTTTGAGACATGTATCTCTGTTTTATTCGATGGTATTGTACTTTTGAGTCCTATGTTGGACTTCGAGGGGTTTGGTTTTGTTCCTGCCCCCGGCAGCTCAGGTGAGTTCAGATTTTGGTTTTACGACGTTATAGTCATATATGCAGTTATGTCTGTGTGGATTTGAGGTCTGAGGCCCTTTAAACTGCGTGGTTGTGCAAATATATATATTGTGTGTGCTTTTGTTATCTGTATGTTTGTGTAAATTGTCCGCCGGACAGGGGAGGTGCTGTCCGATTTTCTATTGGATCAGCAGCTCCTGGGTCTCGGGGCGTGACAACAGGTGTCGTATTCAATTACAAAAATTAAATACAAATTTAGTCTCGTCAATCTCGAGGATTCAAATAAATTTACGGGCATGCACAACCAATCACATACAAACATTATTTTAGCCATAATAGTTGGAATCTCGTGCCTGCAACCAAAGAGTTAGCCTACGCACATCCTACTATTATCCGACAAAATAAAATATATGATAAAGTGCAAAATATAACCGAATCCAAAACACACAAAATCGGAAACCTCGGCTCTGATACCAATTGATGGTTGCGGGTTTCCTAAGCGAATACCGGGTCGTTCATGGGAAACCTCTTCGTGTCCACGGATTAAAATTTTTAATTTGAATGGAGACCTATTTCCCAAATGACCGTCTCGTCGTCGTACCAATTGATTCGAATTACAACTTGGCCAAACTTGATGTTCAAGCCTTGTAACTCGCCTAACCAATTAGTCGCGGAAAAGACGATGAGCTGATCGCCAATTTTTGTGTTTATCATCTGGGTCCAACATGATTAATTATCTCAATTAATTATCAAATAATTAACAACAAAGATAATTAATCAAAACACATGAAATGATAGAAAACAAAGAGCCAAAGAGAAGGTTATACCTTTACTTTTACCTTATGATCTTCTATTGTATGACCCTCCCCTCTTGGACGTCGTGTGAGCGACGATCTACCAAGAATCGAAGTCACCAAGGCCTTCCAATATCACCTTCTTCATGCGCCAACCAAACCCTAGCCACTAGGGTTGCCGCCAGCCACCTTCTTCCACTCTTCCTTGCATCGCCGGCCAGACAAGGCTTCCAAAGCTCGCCGACCACAAGGAAGCACCGGAGAGGAAGGAGAAGAAGAAGAAGAAGAAGAGAAACAAGTCTCTTCCTCACCAAAACCCAGCTACCTATCCCCTTTCTTCCTTCTTGCTTGCGGCGCCAACTCCACCAAGAAGAAGCTTCTTCTCCCCAACCAGCCACTTCCTCTTCTTCTTCTTATTGCCGAGCGCCACAAAAGGAAAAGGAAGACTCCTCCTTGTCCTTGTGATTGTCGGCCAAGAGGTGGAGAAGAGGATGAGAAGAAAAGAAGGAGAGAGCCCTCTCTTCTTGTTGCCGCCGGTTGACCTAGGAGAGAGAAGGGGGGAGAGAGGATGAGAGAAGAGGCTTGGGGTTGGATGAATTGGATGCCTTGGTTTCATGACACCATGGGATATTTATAAAGCTACAATAGGGATCATGAGGAGGAGTTGGGTCTTGGCCACCTAATGGATCAAGGCTCAATCCATTAATGAAAATCCATTCTACTAAAGGCCCTTCATTGATCTACCTCACCAACCCCCATATTTAAATATGAGCTCCACCTATTGTGAGTGCAATTATCTCCCCATGTTTAAGATATTGAATGTCCGTTGATTAATTTAAATTATTAATAATTTTAATTAATCAACATCTAACTCCTTGATCAGTACCACTTATCCTTATCATCATGTCAGACCAAGTCCACTTGCAAGATTTAATATGATGAACCTTATGAGCTCATCAATGGGGCATCATCATCCCGACTCACCAGGACATGATTTCCGTCTATAATCAATGGCACACCATGTAAATAATATTATTTCCTAACTTACCGGGCCTATCGATTTAACAGAATAAATCTCGCCCATTGGTAAATCAAAGAAATAAATATTAAGTACATGTGTTCGTTATTATATCGGGATTAAGAGCATGTACTCCATAATAAAATGATGTTTGATTCAATTATAAATTCAGTATCACCTTTATGTCGGTCCTGCTCAATGCACACAAAGTGTACTAGTGTAATTCTATGGTCAAGATAAATCGACACCAAATTTCACTACAACTGTCACGCCCCGAGACCCAGGAGCCGCTGTTCCAATATAAAATCGGGCAGTACCTCCCCTGTCCGACGGACAATTTACACATACACAGAACATAATAGACATCACCACGCAGTTTAATTGGGCCTCAGGCCTCCAAAATAGATAAACACGACATAAAAAACCCAAGACAACTAAGTAACCCATACCTGATTGCGGACCGGTCCGACTTAGGATAGAACAACCAATACAACAACCCCATTAGGGCACACGACACACTCGTAATACATATACAAATCGCTAAGGACATATGAATCAAATACACTGCCCAGTACAAACACATAACCATGTCGTCACGATGGGTAGGGACTGGCTGCTGGGCTCTTCTGGGGACTCCAAGTATCTCAACCTGAAATAAAAATATATGGCAACGGGGTGAGTCTATAACTCAGCGAATACCCAACAGATATGCGTAGAAAGTTATAATAACAATAGGAGTCTACACTGATACAGTCTCATATGAACAATATGGAAGGGTATACTGAAGATACTAAATCAAGATACATACCAGAATCCATCTAACCTGCAGAGGGTGAAATAAGTCCCTAGGGAACAAGTATAACATATATTCCAAGGTATACAGGTATCCAGTATATGCATGTCAAATAAGTGCAGCAAATAAATGCAGCAATCAATGCACGATGCAAAATATGCACATGGTGCAATGTCATGGTCACCCCTGACGCCAATCAAGCCACCGAGACAGGCGATACTGTGTCGGCCGAGTGGGTAGAGCTGTGACACTGTACGCACCCTGATATCACTGCTCATGAGTGACCGAGTGGACAGGATGCTGGCGGGGGACCGCCCCCCTACCCCATGTATATATGAGGGAGCGTCGCTCTCATCTCCTCTGGTCTATGGGAAGAGAAGGGATCTCCGCCTGCTACTACGCACCGAAACCACTACCCCTGAGCGGTCAAGCGGAGCAGTACAGAGCAAATGCACACACCCAACGGTATCCACTAACCCATGAGTGGTCGTGTGTGCATATCATGTACCGGAAGACGATAGGCTCAACCACAAGGGAGTCGCTGATCGCCGGCATGCAACAATGCAAGGATGGTATATGATAGATACACATACCTCCCTCCCAAGTCCTCAGTATACTAGGTCTCAGTTTGAAATCCTATAACAGGAAATACAGGTAACCTACAAGGTATACTGGCCGATAACTACAGATCCCTCAAGGTCAAAGGTAGGAGATACATCACGATCTCTAAGCATACATATAAATATGACAATACTTGAGACTGGGTAGAACTAACTGCATAATAACTCAAGGATAACCAACAAATATCCAGAACAGACATCATAACTCAGGGATAACTAACAAGTATCCAGAACAGACATAATAACTCAGGGATAACTAACAAGTATCCAGAGCATGCATAATAACTCAGGGATAACTAACAAGTATCCAGGACAGACATAATAACTCAGGGATAACTAACAAGTATCCAGAACAGGCATAATAACTCAGGGATAACTAACAAGTATCCAGAACAGACATAATAACTCAGGGATAACTAACAAGTATCCAGAACAGGCATAATAACTCAGGGATAACTAACAAGTATCCATAACATGCATAATAAACAAGGCTAGCGTATAATCTTACTGCTATCTATAACCAACTATGCATAGCAATATGACAATATCTAAAAAGATAAGTCAAAGGGTACCCACCTCAATCGTGAGATGCTCGTATCAGATAGAACCTCCCGTCTGATGATCAGCAATGCTAAATCCAATCAATGCCCTGTATCAAAGGCATAATGTTTTACTACAATAATCTGTAATTTATAGCTAACAAGCTATCGCAAGTAATTAGGATCTTTCTAATTATCATCGTTTCATCTAATTAACCATAATTAGATGATTAACCCTTAATTATCCCATCCAAATCGAAACCAAAATTCATCCACAAGGTAAAGCCTCAAAGTAGCTCCAAACCGTACACAAATGGAAGTTCATTATTACAATACAACTATCAAACGAAATAGCAATCCCAAATCCAAATTAACTTGCCCAGTAGCAACTGTTTCTCACGGCAACCCGAACAGGACAGTGGATCAAAAATCAAAATCCTCATCAAACAATAATGTGATCAGAAAACCAATTCATCCTTCAATTCCAAGATTAAAACCACTGAACCTAGGTTGCTATAGAAAACCCTAGGATCCCAACCAGAGCAATTCACCTCAAAAATTCATTCTCGCAACCCATAACACAGATCATGAACAAAGAAATTATCCACATCAATATCAACATTAGTCAAAGCCCTTACCTCAGATCCGGTAGTAAAATCCCCTAATCCACAGCTCCGATTAACTTGCCCGAAGCACTCAGCAAGCAGAAACTGAGGGGAAATGAATCCCGATCAAATCAAACCATAGCGGATCAAAAGAGAGTTCATGGCATATTTCAAACAACATCTACAGATATAAATCATCCTGAAAAGCTCTCTACAAAACTATCATCCAATCTTGATACTAAAGATGAACCAAGATTCTTACCTTAAGGCACTATCGACACAATTCCGTCCTAGCCTCCATCTGCCCAGAAACAAGCTCACCCAAAAATCCAGCACATAACCCACCTCAACCTCGAGTCAATCCTCCCTTGTGGCAAGACAGCTTGATCACAATCTCTGCGTGGTTAGGTCGCCTCCGTTGGATCTCAGGGGAGGAGAAAGAACCGGCGACTGCCCCTCGCTTCAACCTCCTCCAATCCTTCGATCGCTTTCCCAAATACAAGAAGAAAACAAAGAGAAGAGAGGGAGGAGAACCTCCGGCAGTTGCCTCAGGCGAGGATCGGCAAGAACAAAAGGGGCGGCGCAAGAGTGGTCGGCGGCGTTGGCTAGGGCACGAGGAAGGGCTGCGGCGCTTCAGTCGGAGAGGGGAGGGGTTGGGCGGCGTCAGTTAGGGCACGGGCGAGTGGAGGAGTCCGCGGTTTTGGCTGCGGGCGAGGGCTTTAAAACAAAAGGGCTTTTTACAGAAAAGTCCTTCAACTTCAGAAATTTCCAACCCTACCCTTAGGGTAAGGGTTTTAGTTGTTTAACCCTCTAATTAGTTGTAATTCCATCTCGGTTAAATTATTTACCCTTCTATAATTTAAGAGTTTACCTATAAACCCTTGATAAATTTTAAATATTTACAATAAAGCCCCTTGGGCTCCTACCGTAGGCCAGAACCCCTAGACTCTATCCGGAAAAATCCCGAAAAATTTTCTGGCTCGGATTTCGAATTGCCGTATTTTACAACAACAATCCCGATGGTTTGTCCAAATCCATCTCGGTTGTGAGTCTCTACTTATACTTTACAAGGGACTAATAGCATGATCTTCTGTGTGACACTACACATTATATTATCTACAATGTAAAGTATGAGACAATATGCACATACTAATATAAACATACAAACAGTGATCTTGTGATTCTCTTTCAAAATGTAGATGTCTATATAAAAGTAAGGCTTTTAATATACATCCTAACAGAAGGAACGCCCCATTAAAACTGTGAAGGATGGATGTTAAGCATGCGGCTTTGAATGATTCAATAGAGTTATGTGGAAAACTCTTAAGAGATCACCTATGTGAGAAAGAAGTAGTGCCGCTTCGAAGATAATTGGAGGCACAATTCTTAGAACTTTTCGCAGAATCAGGCGTGCTCATGGCCATGAAGGAACACAGTCATGAGAACTGAGGAGTATCAAGGAGAGTCCTGGGTAAGATATGTCAATGCTTATACAAACGGCAACATTGTTAAAAGACATCATGTCTACTGTCAGCCAGTAAGCAAACAGATCTTCACAAGGGAAGGTTCAAAGGGTAAAACCTACTTGTCCTATACTGGACTCAACTGCTGAAGGCTATCACATACCTTATTTCCATTCATGTGGGGGGATTGTTGGATACATTGTGAATGGAGAGGGAGGTGGAGAGGAAAGAAACTCCATTATGAATGGAACTTTAGTCCCACATTGGGAGTTTCAAGGCATATTGGTTGGCTTAAATTATTTCATAAGCATGTTAGTTGTGAACAAATGCATGGGGAGAGGATCTCTCTCACGCGTGGGTGCGTAGGGGGTGCAAATCCAAGGTCCGGATTTATACTGAACCAAGTTGATTCGTGTGTGTGCATGACGCGCGTTGAATGTCAAACCAGTCAGGGCAAAAATTTGTCCAAGCGAATAAATCAACGTTTTGCCACTTGGAAAAAAAATTTTGCTCAAATGTATCGGATGCATTAACTGTTGATTAATACAAAATCGGAAACCTCCAGATGTTTGGATCTGGTTAATTAGCAGTAAATGATGTTAATTCGATCATTAATTGCTGCATGGGTCTAAGCCCTATATAAAGAGGTTGTGACCGAGAGCAAAAAATACAGAAAGAGAGCAACCCTTGTCTTCCACCTTGTTCCTAACTCTCCGAGTGTTCCCCGCTCGATAGATTTCCCCTGGTAGCATTCGGGTGCATCTTTAGTTCGCCACGAGCAACCAGTGCTTCATTGTGCTCGTGGTCCCGCTGTTGTATCTTGAGGAACAGACGTCTATCGAAACCTCGAAGCACATTCATAGGAGGACAAATCTGTTTCAAGAAAACTGCACTACGCAGACCTCAGCAAAACTTCCTCTCCGGTTCGGGAAAATCGGGTCGAAAAGTGCTGGTCGGAAGATTCGGATTAGGAATTCTAGCTCGGGAAATTCGAGTCGGGAGATTTGGCTCAGGAATTCCAGGTCAGGAGATTCGGGTCGGGTGATTCGGGTGGGAAATTTCAGCTCGGAAAATTCTTCATACAAAGTCACTCAACAGCTAAGTTAAAATTTTAATAATTTTAATTTATTTTTGAACTTTGCGAAAGTATATCTCCAACTTAATAATTATTTTCACTTAGTATCTGACTTTTTCAAATTTAAAATTCTAGATCCTAGAAATAGCACAATTAAATATATATTAGGTAACATGTCTTTCTTTTAATTACTTTCACTATGATTAATGCTCTTTTTGTGTCTTCGTTTTCTCTGAATCAAACTTTATCGTATTTCCACACGAGTGAGTCGGTCTAAGGGGGAGTTACATTAACGTATATTCGGATGATAACCTCGAGCCCAATGGGATTGAGAAACAGATAAACAGAGGATTTATTATGGAAAAAAAAGAATAATAATGATTGGGAGAGTGAAAATGAGTGAGTGAAAATCATAGTAAATGACGTGGCATCTTGCATGCACGATCTTCGACGGGTTCACCGTACCCCCTAGGATATAGTTTGATTCAGGACAGCGGCCGAAGGTCGTCGATGGTGTCCAAGTGATAATCGGACGTGTGCATGTAAAGTATCACGTCATGTCACGTCATTCACTATGGTTTCACTCTTTCATTTTCACTCTCTACTAAAAAAGAAATATGTTAGAGATAATCTGGGATACTGACGTCAACATCTATGGTCGTGGCCCATCTATGCTCGTGGCCCACAGCCCGGGTAGATCACCGGGCTGACTCCGTCGTCACAGAGTACTAATATTACAATAGATATTTATTTTGCAACAAACATATTGTTTATCATATGTTTTATGTAAAAAATTTTAAATTGACTTTGGACACTCCACACAACTATTCTCATAATAAATAGATAAATTAAAAAATCAAGTAGGTCATCACATAAAAAAATATTTTTCCTAACTTAATCGAGAATTAATCCTTATTTATTTTTACAAATTTTACATGGTTGATGTATTGGTTCTTTGTCGACCTTGTTTTTCTTTGATTTTTTGTCACTTTGAATTGGCGTCGTATCTCCATAAATTTCCTGTCTCATTCTTGTCATCGTTTAATCAATTATGTGAACTAATCTTCTGATATTAATGTGGCTAAAGGTGAAATCCTCGCCCCTAATATTGTCTCCGTTAGACTGTCCCAACATGATCTATTAGCTTAAATTCTCTCGACCTCAGATATTTTATCCCATCAATAAAATTATAATTTATCCCCTTTAGATATTTATGGGGTCAGGACCAGGGGCCACTAAGGTGGTGGTTCCACCTTTTGCACTGTTAGACTATCCTAAAATCAATATAGAGGAGGTAAATCATGATGACTGAAAATTAAGAGGTTGAGAGGGAGAGACTTTTTATACAGGGTACAAGGATCAATTTACGTCCCATTAACCCTGTGATTCGAACATAAAATTTTCAGTAATAATATATTAATTTCTTACCATTTCAATTATGCCCGTAAAGATATTTTAGAGGATGGAGGAGGAGTTGATTAGAAGATAGATAGAGAGCAAAGATAGTACTTTTGCAGACATGATCCAATTATCCCAGACACTCTCTTGGAGTGAGATAGAGAGAGACAGTGTCCTCGAGCATTTTCAATTATTATGTTTTTTTTAATTTTTAATATGTTACATAAATATTATATCAAAAATATAAAAATGATATCTCGTTAAAATTATTAATAAATTATTTATAATTTCTAATATACCACATCAATGTTATATCATAAATATGAAAATCTATAATTTTTTTTCTAACTCTACATTACAAAACATATATATATATATATATATATATAATTTTTATTTAATATTTTAAATAATTATAATATTTAATTTTAATGTATTTATATTTTTAATTAATATATTAATTAACTTATAATTTTTAATTTTTATTTAATATTTTAAATAATTATTATCTTTAATTTAATGTATTTATATTTTTAAATTATAAATTAATTAACATGATTTTTAATTAACTTATAAATTTTAATTTAATTATAATTATTTATATGATTTTAATTTATCAAATATATTTATTTTTAAAAAATAAATACAATTTTAATTATTACTATTTATTTATGAAATAATTAATTTATTTGAATTCAGTTTTTAATTATTTTGAAAGATAAAATATTTAATATTATTATATGATTTATTATTGAATCTACCTCCTAGAGAAAAAAAATTAAAAATATAAACATGCTCTTGAAAAAAATCTCAAATCTCATATATATATATATATATATATATATATATATATATATATATATATATATATATATATTAATTGGAGTTTTTTTTCATAATTTTTTAAAAAAATTTGTATTGAAAATGCTCTTGAAGTGGGTAATTCGACCGAGACGAGATCATCTATCCCAAAGAGGGTCCCAGTCCCTCTGTCCCAATCGTCGACGAAGGCCGGCGAGTCGCCCGATCGTCGATCGGATACTATTGGCGGCCTCTGGCCGCCGCCCCGAACAAAACTATACCCTGGAGGGTACGATGAACCCATCGGGGACCGCCACAACGATCTCATCATATTCATCGTCGAATCCGACGAGATTGTAATGTGATGATTTCGACCGATTCACCATTATCCTATGATATCGTTTGATTCGAGACGACAATCAAAAATTATTGGTGGTGTCCGATCGTCGTTCCGACAACTCGTCAGACATCGCCGACGAATATGGGACAGGTGGGACAGGGATTCTTGGGACAGAGGATCCTGTTCGAATTCGACCATGCCTTTGAACGCGTTGTCTCATGTCTCTCCTACGTGGAGGAGAGAGAAGAAGAGGTGATTAGGAGAGAGATAGAGAGCAAACAGTGCCTTTCATGACGGTCTAGAAAAGGAGGTCGGATCCTCTATCTCATGGAGGATCCTTGTCCCTCTGTCTCACTCGTCGACGATGTCTGACAAGTCATTCGATCATCGATCGGATACTAACGGCGGTCCGTCCCAAACAAAACTATACCCTAGAAGGTACGATGAATTCATCGGGTATCGTCGCAATTGCGATCTTGCCGTATTCATCGTCGAATTCGATGAGATTGTAATATGACGATTCTAACTTATTCATCGTTATTCCAAGATATCGTTTGATTCGGAACGACGATCAAACATTATCAATAATGTCTAATCGTAAATCGGATGACTTATCGATCATCATCGATAAATATAAAATAGACGGATAGAAATCCTCTAGAGAGAGGATCCCGTCTGCCGGAGAAGGAATGCACGTTGCAGTAAATACACACCCTTCAGTACGTTCTACTTTCTTGCTTCATCAATATAATCAACTTTTTCCAGTTGGATAAATTCAAAATTAGATCTCTAGTTAACTAATGGATCAGTTCAAACCTATTGAGATATAATTATTTTTTATTGTCCCTAAAAAAAATAAAGATAATAGCAAAGTTAAATCCGTGATTATTATTTATCAAGAATTAAATGAATATTTTTAAACACAGAATAAAAAATATATATATTTAATCATTTAATTAATCAAAATAATTGTAAATGGTAAAATAGAATAAAGAGTAAATCAAAAAATTTAGGGCCATAACTATATGTAAATAAAAACTAAATTTGATATCCATCGAGGAAGCGAAATTATAGAGGTATATAATTTGTTATTGTTCAAAAATAATAAAATCTTTCATTTCAATCTAATACAATTAATACGGATGAATGGATCGACATTTGAACTTAATGATCGAGTAAATAGCATAGTAGCACTAACTAGATTAGCATGATAACATTAGGTGACATTTCTTATCCCCAATGATCCAATCTCAAGGTCTCAATGAGCAAGAGAAGCATAGTGAAGGGGAATTGGAAAAGGGGAAGAGTCGAAGAGGGGGAACTCAAAAAAAATAATATTTTGTATTGTAAGGATACAAAATTTCTAGTTCATGTTCTTATTAATTATAAGAGAAAGCTTGATTAATCACTAATGAAAGAGAACCGTAACAAGTGAAGATTATTGTTGAGAGATATTTAAGAGGAATAGATTAGATTTATAAAATAATATAAATAATTAAAAAAATAAAATATTAAAAAAAGAGACTCTTTATGATTGCATCAATTTGAACCAAAACTAAATGTTTATGAAATCCGATGCTTTAATAAGAGAATGAGCTTATCCAAATCTTTTATCACCTAAATCCTATTCTTTTCATTATCTTTAAAATTTATACATAAAAAGTATATTTAATATATTAAAAATAATCGACCTCAATAAAAATTGAGGATCGTAAACATAGACCTTGATGACCTATGACTAAAGTCGACATTGCTAACTACACGCAGTACTAAGGATATTTCCAATGTAAAATTTATGAGAAATTTGTAAAAAAAAAAATGAATAAAAAACTAGCTTGAAAAATTGTAGAAAATGGTTTGAGATTTGTAGTTTAAAAATAGTTGTGAAAACTCAAACCTACTCTTTTATATTGAAATTGATGTAATATGCATGAAGTCATGTAATTACATACTATGAATTTGAACACACAAAAACTCAGCTAGAGTTCTAACCATCGGAGATGTTTCAGTAGGAGTGTAATCGAACCGAACCGAGCCGAACAGTATGACGCTCGAGTTCGAGCTCGGTTCGATATTTTTAGGCTCGAGCTCGGGCTCGAGTTCGATTCGAATTTTAATTCTTAAGCTCGAGTTCGGCTCGTAATAAAATTAAACAGCTCGAACTCGGCTCGAGTTTGGCTCGAAAAAAACTCGTTTAAAAATTAAACGAGCTTAATTTGAACTCATTTTAAATAAATAATTATAATAATTAATTATATATGATTTTATTTATTATTTATGTGATATTTAATTATATATGTATATATAAATAATGAACAATGATAGAGAACGTGAAATTTTAGCGTGAAACTCAACGTGAATGACGTGGCACTTTTTATATACACGTCCGATTGTCGCTCGGACAGTGGCGGCGGCCGGACCGCCCCCGAACAAAACTATAACCTGGGGGGACGGGTGAACCCGTCGAGGATCGGTGCAATTGGGTTTCATGTTGGATTCACGTTGAGTTTTTCATGTTCCCAATCATTTTCCATAAATAATATATAATAAGATAAGGAAAATGATTGGGAACATGAAAAACTCAACGTGAATCCAACATGAAACCCAATTGCACCGATCCTCGACGGGTTCACCCGTCCCCCAGGTTATAGTTTTGTTCGGGCGGCGGCGGGAGGCCGCCGCCACTGTCCGAGCGACAATCGGACGTGTATATAAAAAGTGTCACGTCATTCACGTTGAGTTTCACGCTAAAATTTCACGTTTTCTATCATTGCTCATAAGATAAACGAGCCTCTTAACGAACACGTTCGCGAGTCTCTTAACGAACACGTTCGCGAGTTCATGAACCAAATATTGCTAAGCTCGAGCTCGGCTCGTTAACTTAATCGAACGAACTCGAACGAACTATTTTTCGAACCGAGATCCGAATAGCTCACGAGCGGCTTGGCTCGTTTGCACCCCTATGTTTCAGTAAGTTTTCATTAGTGGGACATATTGGAATTATGAAAAAAAATTAGAACAGTAACCATTGAAATTGCCCTAACTTCAACTTGACTAAAGCCGACGGTGCATGCCAATTACATGCAGTGTTAAATTTAATACAGTTGGACAAACTGGATGCATCAAGAAACCCTAATTAATTAGCACACAATGTTTATGGCAAACAACTAGTCAATAAATTAGAGAAAAGATAAGATGCATGAAGCAGCTTCAAGGTTGACGGCGGTAGTGCATGCATGTTGATTTGTCACTAACAATTAACTACAGAATGACACTGAGACACGTACGTTTCATAGTTGTACTAGAAATGTAGCACTTGTGGATCATCAAAATTATCCAAAACTATAACACGTGGAAAAAGAATTTAAATTCAGTCAATAAGTAAATATTTATAATTAAGAAATTATGAGGAATATATATATATATATATATATATATATAATTTTTTTTTTCTTTTCTATCGTTTTTATTCTGTCTTTCCTGATGAAAATTATGAATTTAATTTATATATTTTATCCCTGAAAGTTACCCCACGATGACTCGATCGGATGTTATGTCGGAAGCCAAATGGGATCCTCTGTCCCAAGGATCTCGTGTCCTTGTACCTCGGACTTGTCGGCGATGAACGGTAAGTCCTTCGATCGTTGATCGGACACCATCATTAGTTTCCGATCGTCGTCCCGAATCAAACGATATCATGGGAGAATAGTGAATCGGTCGAGACCGTTGCAATTGCGATCTCGCCGGATTCGACGGTGAATCCGGCAAGATCGCAATTTCGACAATCCTCTACGGGTTCATCGTACCCCTAGGATATAGTTTTGTTCGGGACGGCAATTGAAAACCGTCGATGGTGTCGTCTAATCGACAATCAGAGAATTCGTCGATCATCGCCGACGAATTAAAATATAAGGACAGAGGGGTCATTAGGAACAGAAAATTTGTTGTCATCGGAAGCTAGGTGGTCTTTTGACTGATAGCGGTGTATACGGGGTCAAGGAGTGAGGAGGTCAAGGATCATAGCCGGTTCTAGATAAAAGATTATCCGGTCGATTGGTATCCAACGACCAGAGAGATAGTTAGGTTGGGCGGCAAATCATACTCACCTCAGGGCTCAGGAGTTCTCCCCCTCTAAGACTCAAGAGATGAAAGGACAGGTTTAAATTGGGCTAGTTAGCCGATCGGATGTGCCAAGTAGGTCGGTCTACATAATAATAGATTATTAATAAATAATCTGACAAAAGATAACGGATACTTGATAAACAGATTTAAAAGGTGTAAATTTCATTTTTATTTATGATATTTGATATACGAGATCGAAATTAAAATATAAATATAATACTCTGATTTTATAATCTAGCCCCCGTTATCATCAAACTCATAAACTCCTCAATTAAAATTCATTATCATTCTCATTATCAAATATAAACCAAACGCCCCTAAGTATTCGAACACTATAAAACATCATATATATATATATTTTTATATATATATATATATATATATATGAGATTGATATTGTGTGCTCGCAGCCTTGCGCATCCATGCGCACATCCCATTTTTTTTATAAATTAAGCAATTCCTCGGAAAAATAATTTTTATTAATTTTTGGGCCGACTGCCTCCCCTTCGACTGCCTCGCCGCCTACGGCTGTCGTCGACGCCTCCGTCCGCCGTTGCCCCCTTCGCCCGCCGCCGCCTCTATCCGCTGTTTGCCGCTCCAACGAAGAAGACGAGCAGCGAGCGGTTGGAGGAGGAAAAAAAAATTAATAAAAA
Source organism: Boesenbergia rotunda (assembly GCA_024364735.1). Classification (NCBI taxonomy): domain Eukaryota; kingdom Viridiplantae; phylum Streptophyta; class Magnoliopsida; order Zingiberales; family Zingiberaceae; genus Boesenbergia; species Boesenbergia rotunda. The sequence continues at coordinate 243,032 of JAGFNQ010000210.1, forward strand.
TTATTTTTCTGGGGAATTGTTTAATTTATAAAAAAAATGGGATGTCACGCATGGACGTGCATGGCTGCGAGTGCACAATATCAATCTCTTATATATATATATATATGATCTGCACAGTGCGGACCGCGTGCGGACCACAGTGCCAGACCGATCAGGCAACTACCTGATCGGTCACGCAGGGCGCTGCACCGATGATGGTCGATCGTCGATCGTCGATCGGACACCATCGGCGGCCTTCGGCCGCAGCTCCCGAACAAAACTATGACCATAGGGGGGTGCGGTGAACCCGTCGATATTGGGTAACAGCTGATCGGTCAGGTTGACCGATCAGGTAGGTGCCTGATCGGTCAAGGACTTCTCTGACCGATCAGACAGTGCCACGTACGCGGTTCACAAGGAGCGGCCCGCAGGAGATCATTTTTGTATATATATATATACTGCCACGTACGCAGTTCGCAAGGAGCGGTCCGAAGGAGATCATATATATATATATATATATATATATATATATATATATTATGCGCTCCGTCTCGAACGCCCCTGCACGCGACCACCGTCATTAATAATTTTTTTCGAAATTCAATTTTTTTAGTTATATATATATATATATATATATATATATATATATATATATATTGTTTTACCTCCTTCCTCCTCTGAAATTGGGCGAGAGGCGGTGACGGACACCGACGGGTTCACCAATCTCCTCTTGGTTATATTTTTGTTCGGAGGCAGGCGGTCGACGTGCGAATGGCGACGACGGACGACGTCGAGCGCGAGGTGTGCGGCGGCACCGACAAGTTCACCAATCCTCTCTTGGTTACATTTTTGTTCGAAGGCGGCGGCCGGAGGCCGCCGTCGGTGGGCGACTGGCTGGAGGTAGGCGTGGTGGTCGGGCGGCCGATGTGCGAATGGCGGCGTCGAGCGCGAGGTGTGCGTCGAGCGCGAGGTGTGCGAGCTTTTATTTTTCAGAGGAGTTCTGAGAAAAAAAAGAAAAAATTTGACGCACATAGGCGTGTTTCACAAGTCATGTGTGATATCAACTATATATATATATAGAGAGAGTTTTACTATGCTAAGGACTTTATCATGCAAACTCCGTGCAAACTTTAATAATTTTTTTTGTTTGAAAATTTTTTTGTGCTTAATACTATAATCCAAATGGGAATACTAAACCCTAGGGGTAATCACAATCAAAAAATAAAGAAAAAAATAAAACGGAAAATAAAGAAAAAATCAAATACATTAGATTTGTACGAGTTTACGCGATAAGATCCTTAGCATATATATATATATATATATATATATATATATATATATATATATTATATATATATATATATATATATAGTCTGCCTTGGCGGTGCATTGGGCGGCATAAGTTCTTATTTCTTACCTTCACCATGCCAACACAGATTGCCAAGAAATATATAGGCAATACTCAATAGTGATAGACCATACGAACATCAAAGTCTAACTTGGTAGAATACTTGATTTAGCATTGGATGATTTTATAGGTACGACTCGATTATGGAGATCAATCCTTGAAGTATTATTATTGTGTTTCCGGATATACCAAATGGATGAACCAAAAAGGGCCATCGACCTCCAAGATTAGGACTAATCAGATTAAACCTGAACCTTGCATTATAAAAATAAATAAATAAGCAAAGCCTAACTTACTAGGAAGAATAATAGCAGCAAATCATCACGGAGGATTTCAATTAGAAGATAAATTTATCAATTATCAACGAAGATATATCTTCTAGAGAAAGTTTTTTTTTATAACCATTTGGTAGTCAGTTATAAACTGACTTAATAATTTATCTTTTTCATATAATTTAATGATGAATTAGGAAGGATACTTCCGTGTGCATAATCATTAGTTGATACAATAATAATAATAATAATAATAATAATAATAATAATAATAATAGCATCTGAAAAACTAACTCTTTCGTTACGTGGACTTGAGCCCAACATTAGTCGGGCTGTCCAAGTAGGAAAATCTGTATTTCTCCCCCAAATTAAATCACCCGGAACACCTAAATTAAAGCACCCGCACGACGAGTGATTTTATTTCTGGGAAATTAATATAGATGCAATATCAAATCCCTCATTAAAGAAAATCTCAAATTTGCCAATGGTCTGGTTGATCATTTCTCAGCCTCATATTTTAGCTATATTTTTTTTTTCATAGATAAAATATTTTTTTCTATATTTTAATTAGCTGGCATATTAAGTCCTAAGTCAACCCTTTTTTTTTTTTAAAAAAAAGTATGATAGATTGAAAAAAGATTTGGTATTAAAATGCATTTATTAGGATTTCCTTATCATGATTAATAGTGGCTGGGGCTGAGCATTTGGATAGAATCAAATTGAATAGAACTATTAGAAATCAAATAATTATCAACCGATCAACTTTCTCCTTAACTGATTTAATCAAAACTTGATGGATTAATATTTTTTTAATTATTTAATAAAAAAATTAATTTAATCGATTTTGAAATTCAAAATTGAAAACCAAATTGATTTAATCAAAATAATCGATAATTTTTTTAAAAAAATTAAACTTCTCAATAAGTCGAATTAAAATTATGAAGTAGTTAGTTTCAATCAATTATTTTGATTTGATCGACCCCAAATAGTTGTTGGCATATGGTTAATTAAGGATTTTTCATTTTTCATAATTCATATATCGATGAAGGGTTTTAATGATAAGTATATTTTCAAAATATGAGACGAATAATAGTTGTTAACAGTAGTGATGAAAATTATATTGATTACTGGATTTAATTTCAATATTTTAAAATATGAGATGAATAATTTTTTTTAAAAAAAAAAATTAAGTCAAGAAAAAACACTAATAAAACACTACAAAAAATTATTAGAAAAAATATTTACATTGTTAATTCATTTTTTTCCCAAGGATCTTAATTATCATGCAGTTTGAATTTTTGCTTTTCAAAATTGTTACTAGTCAATTTAAGAGCTATCGGTTTATATATTATTTTATAAGAGGGATGATATGCTCCATATCTACTCATGAATATATAGTATATATTTTTATTTTTTAGTCTAAATATTACATTCTAAATCTTAAACATTAAATTATGAATTCTAAATCTTAAAAAAAAAATTAAAAAAAAATAATACTAATTGTTTGCGAAATGTTCACGACTCTTCATATTTCATAAATAAAGTAGCCAGCGACTCTCATTTCAATCCACTAAACAATAGGAATCTAATCATCTCGATAGTTCTTTGCAAATGGACTTCATCGAATTATTTCCATTTAAAGAAGGAGACATTGAAAAATGACAATTTGAAAAGATCTGCCCATAGATTTAGACACTTATCTACCGATAAGTCGAGTATTAAATCTCCTCGTTGACTTGGTGCATTAAACATTTTAATCGTTTTTGGGACGTTATGAGTGTAACGGAAGGGTGACTAATTATTATTTCAGGTATTCGTGGTTTGATCCCCAACTATAATATATTTATAGGAATTTTTTTCAAATGAGGTGTGAATTCTGGGATATTAGACTTCTAGACTACTCGTCGCGAGCGTTTTCTAATTTATTCTGATGACTAATAAAAAACTTCCGAGATTAAAAAAATCTCGTTACTTTTTAACTCTTATGATGTAGTCGAGTTGATACTCGATTGATTGAGTTATTTCATTAAGGATCAATTTTTAAAAGGTTTAAATTTTTTTGAGGATTAAATATCATTCTATTTAGGAGACCGTTCGGTAATTAATGTATTTTTTTCATGCCCCTGTGAACGAAATCGCAAATTACTTCATTAGACCTCTTCACTGTTGATGGTCAAAGAAAAAAATTACAAGAATATTTTTTACTTTCTAAAACTTCAAAAAGCTCCATCCTATTCTTAATTGCGCTGAACTTTTACAGTTACTAAAAAGATCAGTGAGTATTGTTAGGACCCATCCGAAAGCCAAGAGGTTTACTAGCTTTGATAATTGATCTTGTATTCATCATTTGAATTTGCAACGAAAACATAAATCAATATCAAAGTCACATGCGCAACTTTGAAATTTACTTGGCATCCGCTTCTTAGGCTACTAATTCAAGACCAACTCTTATGCTCTGTTTACTTGGAAGAGCGAAAAGTAAAACTAAGGAAAAATTTCCGTACTGGAAAATTTTTCATTGTTTACTTCATTAAAATTTAAGGAGGGGAGAGAAATATAATCCATCCGCGGATAGTTTTGGAGCCAAAATCGATCAACACAAAATCGGACGGAAAGCAGCGGATGGATAAAAAAATGACGCATGTATCCCTTTTCATTTACAAAATTACATCATAAACCAAAAAAAATGACGCATGTACCCTTTTTAATTCATAAAATTACACCATATACCAAAAAAATGACGCATGTACCCTTTTGCATTAATAAAATTGCACCGCATGTACCCACCTTCCTCAATCATGGTAAACAAGCATGCAAAGGAAAGGATTTCTTTTCCTTTCCATTCTCTTCCCATGCCCCTAAGTTTGTTTAATCCATTCATCATCCACTCTTTCAAGTAAACATAGCATTAGTGATCTTCCTCCACTATGAACTTTTCCTTTTTAGATACCTTTCGGAAATGAAGAAGTCTCTTACAATATGTTCTTATAATAACACAATAAGAAAACAAAAATGAATATAAATGAAATTGAAATGATTTTACAACGAAAAATTTGCTTTAAATGCTTTCTTGTTACTTGGAAATATCTCTTATTGATTCGAAAATACACTAGTATTTCACCTCAGAATCTCCAAAAACCTATCCCTTTCTTCACGAAACCCTCTATCATAGAATTGCATTTGGGTCAATTTCCACCTACCAATCGATTGATAAAATTCACTAATTGATTGTCACGTTGGATCTGATAGTTTAAAATTGCAAAATGATTATTTTTTACCTTACCAATATATTGATGAGACTCACTAATCGATTGATTACTATTAGTCGATCGAGCTAATCAATTCCACAATATTCTATTCGTTGCTATGGTGCTATCAATCAATTGGGACGTCTCCATAGGATGGACTGATTGTTAATGTGTGGGTGTTGCCCGCATGAGTTCTTGAAGTCAAAACTTGACAAAGCAAATGTGTCGGCCCTCCCAACGCACTAGCCACAGTATTCGGGCTAGTAACCCCCGTAATTTATTTCCTCCGTATTGACCCTGAGACGGATTAACGAAGACGTTGGGACAAGCAAATCGCTTTTTGCCAGTATCAATCAATTGCGTCAATTGATTGGCCACAGTAGCAAAAACTCTAAACCAAAATACTGTACCAACCCTCAAAGTTACCGTAGCAATTATAATTTTCAAGGTTTAAGTTTTGCAATGAACGTTAACCATGATAGTGAAAAAAAAAGGGTACTCCAACAATCATTTGATCAACGAAAATCTCCAAACTCTCGTCATGTAATGATTAAATTTGTTTGGAACCTATAGTCTCACACCGTTTACATAGAATTTTGCTATAAAAAAATAATTATATAAACAGCAGTCAGAGAATTACAAAATGCTCGCTTCTGATAAATATGAAATAAATAACATATGAACAAGGCTTTGCCCAAACAAGTAATCTATTTTCGATGATCAAAAGGGAGTAACACAATTGAATATATGTAGGTAACATGTATTTCTTTTGTTGCATTATGATTAATGCCTGTTATTCTGTCTTTTGTTTCTTCTCAATCAAACTTTATCTTCTCTGGTTCGGCAGGGAGGCACTTCGCCCCTACAAGATCACCAACTTCGCTGATGACCTGAAATTAATTATGCGACAAGGATTGGAAATAGACTTCTGATCTAACTCTGTCTAGATAGATTCAACATGCATGTCTGATTTGGAACTGGTCTCTTTCAAAACAGCTCAAGATAAAATAATCAAAGTTTGGAAATTAAATTAATCCTACATGATAATGATGCAAACTATCTTTAGACAAAATTTTCTTTACCTTCAAGCCTCTTATCAGGTCTTCCCTGGTATGGGAGGCGGATATGCAGATCCTGGCCCTGGCAAGCAAAACCGGGGTTGCAGGGTATGCTACAATCACAACCGCAACCTACAAGAAAGATCTATCATCGATCAGAACTAGCAACGCAAATGTTTTTGTATCGCAGCACAAAACATGGCGACACTGCCTAGCCAGACACTTACATTCTGCCTTAAGCATTCACGAGAAAAAGCAGGGAGTTTAGCTAAGTTGTACAGCATAATCGACATGACTGGTGAATCATTGTCGCCAAGAACCACAAAGCCCATCTTCTTGAGTTCTGATCGGAAGTAGTTGCTGCTCTCGCGAATCTGTGCGAGTTTCTTGGCTCCTGGTTTAACCATAAAGCAAGTTGTACTTATGCGCCATTAAAAGTGACCGGGGGGTTGCTGTGCCTGTAAACTCTCACCTCTGTTTGATCCATCTTCTCCAAGAACAACCTTGATTGCAGATATAACTTGTTGAACTGCTGGTGGGGACATGGACGTGGCATAGAGATGTGCTGGACAAGCGTACTTAAGGTACTGAATGATACCCTGAGAAACAAAATGGTTCATCCACATTAAGACATGTTCATGCTCCAAGGGATAATTTGACATTATGTTATTCAAGAGATCAACCTCTGAAGCTGCAATATAACCTCCACAGGACCCAAATGACTTGGTAAAAGTTCCCATCATGATATCAACATCAGCTGGATCCACCCCGAGGAGCTCACAAACACCTCTGCCAGATTTTCCAACAGCGCCTATGCTGTGTGCCTCGTCCAAATATATGTATGCCTGACCCAGAGAGACAATAGCAGTTACTGCCAGAGAGAAACTCCATACATGTAGAATATGTGGTTAAGTGTGGGTAGAAAATGATGAATATGTGTTAGAGTAGAATCTCAACATGGAACTTTGACAAACCTTGTACTTCTTGCAGATAACTACTATCTCAGGGAGCTTAGAGAACTCTCCTTCCATACTGTATATTCCTTCCACAATGACCATTATCTTCTTCCATGGTTCGCCAGTGTCAGGCTGCCCCTTAACTATCTGCTTTCTCAGCAATTCTTCCAACTGAGACGGACCTGTTGATAAAATACTGGGGAGCTCAGTAACATCAAAGCTTCAACAATTTAATCGAATTGAGAAAAGATCAGCAACATGTGATGCTCAATGTGCAGAGCTTACTGTTGTGTTGGAAAACCAGAACTGTGGCACCAGAAGCTCGAGCACCATTGACGATGGAATTATGGTTGAATGAATCACTAATGATTAGACCACCCTGTTCGAGTACAAGAGTTTGAATTAGCACTCACATAAACTCATTTTGGATACCCGATTGCATGAACACGTGAAGAAAAACAAGTTAAAATTGAGTATGAACCTCTCCAACTAAAGCAGGAATTATGGAAGAGTTTGTGACATATCCCATGCCAAAAGTAATAGCCGCAGGTTTTCCCACAAATCGTGCTATCAACTCCTCAAGTTCAGTATGCAACCTAGTGGTCCCTTATCAAGTAGAAGCCCGACCTCTTTAGGGGAAAAAAAAATGAATTCTTTAAGACTTTTTCAAGGTGAAGATTATACATACCTGCATCTGCCCGAGAGCTGCAAGTAGTAGGAGCATAACTTTCGAGAGATTCGATCACACGAGGTGTGCAGTACTCGTCTCCTGCTGCAAAACCAAGATAGTTGTATGATCCGAGGTTGAGGCACCTTGTTGTGTTTGTAGTTCGACTGCATACATGAACGGATTGCAATCAATAACTCCTCCTCTTCTTTTTTGAAAAAAGAAAATCAAGATGGGATTGACATCAGTGCAAAATTAACATACTGTAGAGTCTTGTTATTGTCATTGGAGTAACGCTCAACCACATCGATCCAAGCATCCGGTGCACTAGCGATTGGGCGACCAAAACAATCCTGCCATTCAAACAAATATGTTCACTGATCATCTGAAACATCACCACCTCACCTAAATCTTTCTGTATCACAACCCTTCTACTGAGGCACCTCTACATCTCTTGGTCACCCACCTAACTCCCATTAATTCAAGTTAATTATAGTCCACAACTTCTTTGTCAGAGCAAATTTAAACTCAGTCACAGCCTCATGTATACAACCGTTCCATGTGTCAAATCTTTTACTATTTGCTGGTAATGAACTGGGAGAATATATACTAGGACTGAAGAAACCAATTGGTTCAAGAGAACCTTTGCAACACCTACGTACCTTCCAAACAAATCCAAAATAGAAGGAAAAAAAAAGGATAAAATTATGAAGACTATCTAAAAATTATTAAACTAAATACCATATGCGAGAAGACTCCCTCTCCCAAAAGAAACCTACACTAGTTGGACGTGCTAGGCACAAGCTAAACAAAGCTTCTTCCAACAACAATCGCGTTGATTAAGAAAGTTTTTCATTGACCCGAGAAAATAGACGCATTCAAAAGAAAATTGCACCATCATTTGATCTGCGAGGTCATCGACAGACATGACAGAAATTGAATCATTGACCGAGCCGAATGAAATTGGATGCAGATGATCCACCCCCGAACGATGAAGATAAACCAAAAAAAAACTACGTCCTTCTCCTACTCCTCCTTTGGTCTTCCGAAGTGTCTCGTTTCTCCGCCGCTGGCCTGCCAACGCGTGGGGCGGCGGCGGCGGCGGTGCTAAGCAGCATCTGCGGGCGTCTTCCGGGAAGATTAATCGAACCGGGTTCGGGCATTTGTGCGAGTTGAACCGTTTAAGAATTTCGGCTTTTCGATCTGACTAGACAAAAATTAGCTTTATGCCGACGAAAAGCAGCACTCCACTTCCACTCGATCACAAACATCCGAACAATTCTGAAGAGGAAGAAGACGAAGAAGAACAAAATGCCAAAAAGAAATCGGACCGACCTGGATGCGGTGGTAGATGCGACGGGTGTAGAAATCCTCGAACGCCGGACATATGGGCGCATAACCCTGCCAGAAAGCAAAACCCGGATCCGTCAACCCCGAAGCAACCGGCGAAAAGTCCGGCGGTAGAGGAGAAAAGAGCGAACACCTTGGGGTCGTCGGACTTGGACCAGTTGAGGAGCTTGCGGAAGAGGTCGCGGAGGAGGCCGAAGGCGAAAAAGATTCCGTAGCCGAGGAGGGTGATGAGGGCGGTCGGGTAAGTGAGCCTCACCATCCGGCGGATCTCCCGCGGCACCGCGAGGGGGGGAATGGGCGGTAGCGGCGGGAGTAGGAGGAGCAGCGGCGGCGACATCGCCGGCCGTTCTTCCGCTGAAACGAGAGGGGAGGGATGGAGGGAAGAGGATTCGTGGAGGGAGAGGGTGCGCTCTAAGTCGTTCTTCCGCTTTTAATGGCGACTCTCGCCCATGGCGAACGGTGACCGCCGAACGTATGTCGTTATTAAAGTTGTTGTTTGGTTGGCGTTGAGAGGGTTGCACGCACCAGCGCTGAATTGAAGCGGGGCCATGGCGGATCTAGTGAGAGTAATTTTTTCTCGTAAGCACCTCCCCCATCTACTGCTAATACTTCTCCCGTACTCCTCTTGGGGAGGCACTTTATCGTTTTGTAGTCGTATTCCTCCACACCTCCCCCAATCTACATCTCTATTTATGTACATTACCATTGAATGTGTTTAGACCTGGTTACTTTCTTTATCCAAAGCAGGATTGATTCACTGTCTCGTGAACGTTGACCAGGTGACCTGGTGGGATCGACCCCAACTGTAACAGCCCGGATGTGGATGGTTGGAGGAGACGAAGAGATCGGATTGGGCATCGCTTCTTCCATACTTCAAGTTTTTTTACAATAAAGGTGTGTCTTTCTTCCTGATGCTCTTAAGTATGTTTACTGTTCCAACATTGATGTGACTACCATGGTAGATGACGAGGTAGTAGTTTACATTTAAAGAGTAAACGTTAACTTTTTGTTCTACCGGCATTTGCAAGCCAATCAAGGCGGCCCGTGATAAACATGAGCAGTGCTTACTGTACCTCAACGCTCTGAGAGTGGCGATACAGCTTTTGTTTGATCCCTTTTGTTGAGACTTTAATGAGTGCTACAGTTTGTTATCCTTTCAATAGGGAAGCCAGTGTCTTGAAGTTATGTAGGAGTCGTCTGGTCAGCTTGATAAGAGAATAGAGAGAAACATTCCGCCAGAAAAAAAGGATAGGAAAGGCCAGGGAGATGATTTGACAAACATACGTCCCCGCCTTCATTTTGTCCACAGTTGTCAATCCAACCTGCATAAAAATACTTGACCATATTATAAGCCCACTTTGGTCATTGGGGGAACTTAATAAACATCATTATTCAACTTCATATTATGTGAATATGTGGTCTGTCTGGAACAAGGAGTCATCTTACAAGGTCCCTTCAACAATGAGAATTCAGTTGCAATTGGAAGAACATAATGTTGATCGGAGATTGGTTTGTTTGCTATGGAATTAGAAAGCAAAACATGGCAATTACTAAGTTTTATTGACCCGAATTCAATATGACGCCCATCATCCATAATAATTTGTGAAACTTTAATAGTTTATGAGGTACCGTTTGTTGTAATGGCAATTCTTTGAATGCTCTTGGCGTCCTTTTAGTAGTAGCCATGAGAAAGACTTCAAATTTGTTGTATGTTCTGCTATCATGGTAGGATGGTATTTGAGAAACTGTATAAAAACAGTTGCAATATGAAAGCCATTTTTCTATTTGTATCACCTTGGTTGATAGTCATTTGAAACAATTAATGCAAAAAAATTATTTATTACTGTTCTTCCTCAGTTAATTTACTCTTCTTTTTCTAATTCTTTCGCTATCTTCAATCTATAACTATATATCTTCTACTCAACACTAGTTTTAAGTGTTAAGTTTTCCAACCGGTGCCCCACATCCCAACACCATATTTGGTATTGCAACAGTGCATCTCCAAAATGGTGTCGCACTGTTGCAACACCAAATTTGGTGATATTATTTTTTTAATTTTTTTATATTTAAAAATCTTATTATAATATATAATATAATATAATATATATTATTAAATGTTATATTATTAAATATCATAAATAAAAATTAATTTATAATTATTATTTTTTCCTTATTATTTAATAATATTAATAATTTATTATAAATATAAATTAAAAGTATATAATAGCGTATTTTAATTTTATTATACATAGTTATAAAGATTTAATTTAATAAAAATTTTATTTATAATATATTAAATATATTTTAATTATAATTACATTTATAAATTATATCACTAATTTCAAAAAACATATAATAAAATATTTAAAAATTTGATATGCATAAATATAAAACATACAAAATAAAAATAGTAATGACACAAAATCAAAATATTATTAATAATCACTTAAATATATAAGTAATACAAAACACATAAACTTAAAAACATTCAGGGATACAAATAAAAATGATACTGAGATACTTAAACCTAACAAATAACTACAAATAAAGCACACATAAACTTAAAATAACTTCAATAATATTATAATACTAATATTCGGGAAAAACACTCTCTATTCCACTCAAATAATTATGATATTGGCTGTAAAAATTCGAAGGATTCTGAGATTCTTGATCTTCACCTTGATATTGATTGATTTGTGATCATTCTCTCTGTATTGGAGATGATTGAGTTCCTTCTCCTTGATGTGCAACTGGATGAGATCCTGGACTTACATTCTCTTTTGCATAATTCTAATTTGTTCATTGCGAATATAATCACGCATCATCGGGTCAGAGATCGTGTTCAAATTTTTAAATAAAATATTAGTTTCTTCCTTGTAGATCATAGCATCTGTCATTTTTGTAGTAGCAGCAGTACTTGTATTCATTGCCTCAACAAGTTGAGCATTAATATGAATTACCTTTGCAATTTGTTCATCATTTTTTTCTTCATTTTTGCTTTCTTCACCCCAGGAGGTCGTTTACTAGAACTAGCACCGCTATCTGAATCTGTGATATTGAGATCAAAAGTAGCCACACAAGGAGATCAAGGAGTAAGAAATTCTTCCTCGGATAATTGTTGTTTAGATAAACCAGTATTAGCATTTTGTCATCGCGATTTGACACCTGCAGTATTCATATTGTCAGTGCCAAATTTTTCAATATCTTTGAGAATATTCCAGACATGGTCAAATTTGAAACCCTGTGTGTATTTCGGGTCTTGTGCTAACAATACTCTTGCACGAGTTAACTGCAAGAAAACAATTGAACATCAGTTATGAAGTCAATGTTATTAATGAACTTAGACTTTGATTATAAAATTTAGATACTCTAAAATAAATATGAGCATAACAACTTACAATATCTTATTCAGATGAACTAACCACTTGGATTCGGTTCGGTTTTCGGTTTTATTTTGTAATTCGGTTGTTCGATTTGTTTTTTATTAAAATCAAATAAAATTTTAAAATTTCGGTTAAATCGGTATGCGATATTTTATCGGTTCGGTTTTCTCGGTTTTTATTAAGAAATTCGGTCGGTTCGGTTTTTTGAAAAATATCGGTTTATTCTTTCATTTTGTTTTAACCGAATACTCACCCCTAACTAAGCATAAGAAGCATTCTTTTTTGCAAAGATCTTGGTGGTCGGCAACAATGCGCAAAATTCGGATCTGCATGATACTCTTTCTCAATTATAGCCCAGAATTGATCCTTCGACTAGTTGATTCCTATGATTGGATTTTGTGAAATATAAAGGTAAACATGACATAAGTGTTTATCTTCTTCAATTGAGTATAAAGCTTGTCGGGAGGTGAGGGTTGAACTCATTTTGATCCGAAAAAGATAATACTCTCAAAAAAATTGTTGACATAGGATGTGTTATACCAACACTTGATAAGCCATTTTATATGGAAAAAATGTGAATATAAAATTGTTAGGTCATGTCATCTGTACACAAAAAATGTGTGTTCAGTGTCAGGTCACGTCGCCTGCCCAACTTGCCCTAATGTTGTCATTGTTGTGTTATGTCATCTGTGCAATTTTGTCCAAATGTGTTTATTGTTAGGTCATGTCATCTGCACACAAAAAAATGTGTGTTCAATGCCAGGTCACATCGTCTGCCCAACTTGCCCCGATGTTATTATTGTTGTGTTAAATCTTCTATACAATTTTGTCCAAATGTGTTCATTGTTAAGTCATGTCATCTGCACACAAAAAATGTGTGTTCAGTATCAGGTCACGTTGCCTGCCCAACTTGTCCCGATATTATTATTATTGTGTCATGTCATCTATGCAATTTTGTCCAAATACGTTCATTGTTAGGTTATGTCATCTGCACACAAAAAAATATGTGTTCAGTGCCAGTTCAAGTCGCCTGCCCAACTTGCCCCGATGTTGTCATTGTTGTGTCATGTCATCTGTGCAATTTTGTCCAAATGTGTTCATTGTTATGTCATGTCATCTGCAAAAAAAATATTTATTTAATGTTGGTCACGTCGCCTGCCTAAGAGGCCCCATTGTTGTCATTATTATGTCATGTTATCTGTGCAATTTTGTCAAAATGTGTTCATTGTTAGGTCATGTCATCTGCATATAAAAATGTATTCAGTGGCAGGTCACGCCGCCTGGCTAACTTGCCCCGATGTTGTTTTGTTATGTCATGTCATTGTGCAATTTTTGTCCAAATGTTTCATTGTTAGGTCATGTCATATGTGAAAAATTAAGAAAAGTGTAGATATAACTTACATTATAAATACCCCATAAGCAACATATACCTCATTTATTCAATTATCTCAAAAAATGGATAACAACAATGAAGGTTCATCAAATTTATCATCTTCAAGCTCTGATGATGATAACTATGTGGAGGTGTTTGGTGCAAGGCAATTTGGCGTAAGACAACAACTGATCTCTCAGGTGATTTCTACCAATAATCAAATTATCTTAAATTATCTCAATGAAGAAAACAATCAAAGCATGCATCGAGGCTCAATTCCTGGTCACAGCGTGATCAATCGTAATCGTGAAGCTGTTGATCTTAATTTATTCAATGATTATTTCGCCGAAAATGCATTGTATAATGATGCAATGTTTCGAAGAAGGTTCCGAATGGGACGGAATTTATTTATGCGTATCTATGATGTTGTTAGTAGTCATGACAACTATTTTATACAGAGAAGAGATGGGCTTAGAAGACTTGGTTTATCTAGCTTACAAAAAGTAACAACTGCATTTCAGATATTGGCGTATGGTCTACCAACAGATGCTACTGATGAGTACATTAAAATAGGAGAATCGACTGCCGTTGAAAGTGTGAAACGATTTTGTCGTGTTGTTGTTGAAGTTTTTGGAGGGCAGTACTTACGATCTCCAAACGCTCAGGATGTTGCTAGGCTACTCCACATTGGTGAGCAACGTGGTTTTCCAAATATGTTAGGTAGTCTAGATTGCATGCATTGGAGGTGAAAAAATTGTCCAACAGCATGGGCAGGACAATATTATGGTCATAGTGGAAAGCCAACAATTATTCTGTAAGTCGTAGCTGATTATGATCTGTAGATCTGGCATGCGTATTTTGGGTTTCCCAGATCGAACAATAATATTAATGTGCTTGAGTCTTCTCATCTTTTTGTTAATCTTGCTGAAGATATTTCTATTCCTGCTCGTTATGTCATTCAAGGAAATGAGTACAATATGAGTTACTATTTAGCTAATGGTATATATCCGAAATGGTCAACACTTGTTCAAACAATTCATGATCCATGAGTTCGAAAAAATAAATTATTTGCAATGAAACAAGAAGCGTGTAGAAAGGATGTTGAGCGAGTATTTGGCATGCTCCAATCACGCTTTGCAATTATTGCAGGACCTTCACGTTATTGGCAGAAAAATATTTTACATGATATAATGATATCATGTATTATTATGCATAATATGATAATATGATAATTGAAGATGAACGCGATTTAAATGCATCAATTGTGGAACACTTTGAGGTGCCAACTCCAGATATTGAGCCAGCAGTAGATGATAGTACTCGATTTAAAGATTTTCTAATTCGATACAGACAAATCAAAGACAAAGAAGCTCATATTACCCTTCGAAATGCATTAATTGATCATTTATGGGAGCAGTATAGTAATTCTGAATGTTAAATTTTCATAATCTTGTATGCTCAATTAAGTGTTATTGTTTATTTTAAATAAAAATTAGTAATATATTTTATCCTAATTGTGTGTGATTTTAAAATATTTTTATATAGATTAGTTGGATGCAAAATTTTAAAAAATTAACTTATTAAATATAAATGAAATATTAATTTTAAATATAATAAGTATCATAAAATAGATTACTAAATTAAAATTTATGTTGATAATTAAATTATGAATAAGACGAAATAGAATATTCTAAGGAATATTCCTTTTTAATGTGATATGGTATTAGTAGGTTGGAGCTGAAATAGTATTTGGTACAAACATTGTACCATTTTAGTATAAGACACCAAATATAGTATCTTGGGTTGGAGATGATCTTAAGATCACATATTGCATCACTATTACAACAACTGTGGCTACATGTCTTTGGTCATTGTACTTGCTCTTGAAGCCATTAAGGTTGATGGAGTTCCTATTATCCATGTTTTCCTATGGGGACTCTATGCAAGTAATTGCAGGAAGTCTTCTACTTTAAAAGCACCATACTAACTTTTGCTTCTTGCAAGTGTATGGCTTAATGATGAGGGGCGTGATGTTTGCTTTATATATGTAAACCAATAATAAAATCAAGAGGAAATCGCTCTTTCATCAAGTATAATTATGCTGGGCCCTCTATCACGAGCACAAACAGTTATTATTTTGGCTTCGGCAATTTACCAAATTAAGGGCGTACCCAAGAATACGTATTTACCAAACAATATACTATGGTTTCATTTTCACCAAAGGACGCACTTAATAATAGTGAACTTCCTTTTATACCGCTCCTGTTATCTACTGACTTTCTCCTTCTCTCTCAGTAACAAATTTCGAGATGTCTGCATATATTTTTTCAGACTTTTATTTTAAAATAATATATTATTTAATTGGCGCTGAAAACGTTGTAAGATAAACATCAAAAAAATATTTCAGTTAACAAATATCTCATCCTCCAACGTGATTTAAAAATATAAATATATAATTTTTATATTTGATTAATAGAAATTAATATATTAAATAATATTTAATATATATAAAAAATATTTATAAATATATTAATAATATTTAATAAATATATTAATATCTCATCCCAGGCTCTTTATTAATAAATATATTAATAAATATATTTAAATATATTAATATATTAATAAATATACTAATATATAAAAAAATTTGAAAAAAAACGTTAGCTGAAAATTAAAAAAAAAGAGAGTGTATTGATTTCAGGCCCACGCTGGGCCTGAAATCAATATTTCAGGCCCAGCGTGGGCCTGAAATTTTTTATTTCAGGCCCACGTTGGGCCTGAAATCTTATGATTTAGGCTCGACGTGGATTCAAATTTTTTTTCTATTTTAAAAATATATTAATATATAAAAAAAACGTATCAAAACACTTAATTTCAGATTCAAACACAGGGCCTGAAGTCATCCCAAGATGGTCTGAAGTCAAATATCTTCAGATCCTATAAATAATATATTTAATAAATAATAATTAAATATAAAAAATATTTTTAAAATTGAAAAATTTTCAGTGCCCCGGGCCTGAAGTCATCCGACTTCAGGCCCTCCACAATTGATATAAAAAAATATAAAAAAATTTATAAAAATGTTTAATATATAATTACATATTATATAGGAGTGGTTTAGGTATATCAGTGAGTTTGGGTGCCGAAACATCTAATAGGAGTGGTCTAGGAGATGAGATTTTAGGTGCCGAAACATCTAATCTTGCTGTATCACCAATGTTATAGGAGTGGTTTAGGTATATCAGTGAGTTTTGAGCAAAACTCACTGATGGACCTACCATATTTGGAATTCTGAAAACCCTATATCAGTAGACAGAGTTGACCTAGGAGATGAGATTTTAGGTGCCGAAACCTCTAATCTTGCTGTATCACCAATGCTATAGGAGTGGTTTAGGTATATCAGTGAGTTTTGAGCAAAACTCACTGATGGACCTACCATATTTGGAATTCTGAAAACCCTATATCAGTAGACAGGGTTGAGCTAGGAGATGAGATTTTGGGTGCTGAAACCTCTAATCTTGCTGTTTCACCAATGCTATAGGAGTGGTTTAGGTATATCAGTGAGTTTTGAGCAAAACTCACTGATGGACCTACCATATTTGGAATTCTGAAAACCCTATATCAGTAGACAGAGTTGAGCTAGGAGATGAGATTTTGGGTACCGAAACTCTAATCTTGCTGTATCACCAATGCTATAGGAGTGGTTTAGGTATATCAGTGAGTTTTGAGCAAAACTCACTGATGGACCTACCATATTTGGAATTCTGAAAACCCTATATCAGTAGACAGGGTTGAGCTAGGAGATGAGATTTTGGGTGCCGAAACCTCTAATCTTGCTGTATCACCAATGTTATAAGAGTGGTTTAGGTATATCAGTGAGTTTTGAGCAAAACTCACTGATGGACCTATCATATTTGGAATTCTGAAAACTCTATATCAGTAGACAGGGTTGAGCTAAGAGATGAGATTTTGGGTGTCGAAACCTCTAATCTTGCTGTATCACCAATGCTATAGGAGTGGTTTAGGTATATAAGTGAGTTTTGAGCAAAACTCACTAATGGACCTACCATATTTGGAATTCTGAAAACCCTATATCAGTAGACAGGGTTGAGCTAGGAGATGAGATTTTGGGTGCCGAAACTTCTAATCTTGCTGTTTCACCAATGCTATAAGAGTGGTTTAGGTATATCAGTGAGTTTTGAGCAAAACTCACTGATGGACCTACCATATTTGGAATTCTGAAAACCCTATATCAGTAGACAGAGTTGAGCTAGGAGATGAGATTTTGGGTGCCGAAACCTCTAATCTTGCTGTATCACCAATGCTATAGGAGTGGTTTAGGTATATCAGTGAGTTTTGAGCAAAACTCACTGATGGACCTACCATATTTGGAATTCTGAAAACCCTATATCAGTAGACAGGGTTGAGCTAGGAGATGAGATTTTGGGTGCCGAAACCTCTAATCTTGCTGTATCACCAATGTTATAGGAGTGGTTTAGGTATATCAGTGAGTTTTGAGCAAAACTCACTGATGGACCTATCATATTTGGAATTCTGAAAACTCTATATCAGTAGACTGGGTTGAGCTAAGAGATGAGATTTTGGGTGCCGAAACCTCTAATCTTGCTGTATCACCAATGCTATAGGAGTGGTTTAGGTATATCAGTGAGTTTTGAGCAAGACTCACTGATGGACCTACCATATTTGGAATTCTGAAAACCTTATATCAGCAGACAGGGTTGAGCTAGGAGATGAGATTTTGGGTGCCGAAACTTCTAATCTTGCTGTATCACGAATGCTATAGGAGTGGTTTAGGTATATCAGTGAGTTTTGAGCAAAACTCACTGATGGACCTAAACCACTCCTATAGCATTAGTGATACAGCAAGATTAGAGGTTTCGGCACCCAAAATCTCATCTCCTAGCTCAACCCTGTCTGCTGATATAGGGTTTTCAGAATTCCAAAAACTCACTGATATACCTAAACCACTCCTATAGCATTCGTGATACAGCAAGATTAGAAGTTTCGGCACCCAAAATCTCATCTCCTAGCTCAACCCTGTCTATTGATATAGGGTTTTCAGAATTCCAAATATGGTAGGTCCATCAGTGAGTTTTGCTCAAAACTCACTGATATACCTAAACCACTCCTATAGCATTGGTGATACAGCAAGATTAGAGGTTTCGGCACCCAAAATCTCATCTCCTAGCTCAACCCTGTCTATTGATATAGGGTTTTCAGAATTCCAAATATGGTAGGTCCATCAGTGAGTTTTGCTCAAAACTCACTGATTTACCTAAACCACTCCTATAGCATTGGTGATACAGCAAGATTAGAGGTTTCGGCACCCAAAATCTCATCTCCTAGCTCAACCCTGTCTATTGATATAGGGTTTTCAGAATTCCAAATATGGTAGGTCCATCAGTGAGTTTTGCTCAAAACTCACTGATATACCTAAACCACTCCTATAGCATTGGTGATACAGCAAGATTAGAGGTTTCGGCATCCAAAATCTCATCTCCTAGCTCAACTCTGTCTACTGATATAGGGTTTTCAGAATTCCAAATATGGTAGGTTCATCAGTGAGTTTTGCTCAAAACTCACTGATATACCTAAACTACTCCTATAACATTGGTGATACAGCAAGATTAGAGGTTTCGGCACCCAAAATCTCATCTCCTAGCTCAACCCTGTCTACTGATATAGGGTTTTCAGAATTCCAAATATGGTAGGTCCATCAGTGAGTTTTGCTCAAAACTCACTGATATACCTAAACCACTCCTATAGCATTGGTGATACAACAAGATTAGAGGTTTCGGCACCCAAAATCTCATCTCCTAGCTCAACTCTGTCTACTGATATAGGGTTTTCAGAATTCCAAATATGGTAGGTCCATCAGTGAGTTTTGCTCAAAACTCACTGATATACCTAAACCACTCCTATAGCATTGGTGAAACAGCAAGATTAGATGTTTCGGCACCCAAAATCTCATCTCCTAGCTCAACCCTGTCTACTGATATAGGGTTTTCAGAATTCCAAATATGGTAGGTCCATCAGTGAGTTTTGCTCAAAACTCACTGATATACCTAAACCACTCCTATAGCATTGGTGATACAGCAAGATTAGAGGTTTCGGCACCCAAAATCTCATCTCCTAGGTCAACTCTGTCTACTGATATAGGGTTTTCAGAATTCCAAATATGGTAGGTCCATCAGTGAGTTTTGCTCAAAACTCACTGATATACCTAAACCACTCTTATAACATTGGTGATACAGCAAGATTAGATGTTTCGGCACCCAAAATCTCATCTCCTAGACCACTCCTATTAGATGTTTCGGCACCCAAACTCACTGATATACCTAAACCACTCATATATAATATGTAATTATATATTAAACATTTTTATAAAAAAAATTTTTATATTTTTTTATATCAATTGTGGAGGGCCTGAAGTCTGATGACTTCAGGCCCGGGGCACTGAAAATTTTTCAATTTTAAAAATAATTTTTTATATTTAATTATTATTTATTAAATTAATTATTTATAGGATCTGAAGTTATTTGACTTCAGACCATCTTGTGATGACTTCAGGCCCTGTGTTTGAATCTGAAATTAAGTGTTTTGATACGTTTTTTTATATATTAATATTTTTTTAAAATAGAAAAAAAATTTGAGTCCACATCGAGCCTAAATCATAAGATTTCAGGCCTAACGTGGGTCTGAAATAAAAAATTTCAGGCCCACGCTGGGCCTAAAATATTGATTTCAGGCCCAGCGTGGCCCTGAAATCAATACACGCTTTTTTTTTTTAATTTTCAGCTAACGTTTTTTTTCAAATTTTTTTTATATATTAGTATATTTATTAATATATTAATATATTTAAATATATTTATTAATATATTTATTAATAAAGAACCTGGGATGAGATATTAATATATTTATAAATATTTTTTGTATATATTAAATATTATTTAATGTATTAATTTCTATTAATCAAATATAAAAATTATATATTTATATTTTTAAATCACGTTGGAGGATGAGATATTTGTTAACTGAAATATTTTTTTGATGTTTATCTTACAACGTTTTCAGCGCCGATTAAATAATATATTATTTTAAAATAAAAGTCTGAAAAAGTATCTGCAGATATCTCGAAATTTGTTACTGAGAGAGAAGGAGAAAGTCAGTAGATAACAGGAGGAGTATAAGAGGAAGTTTACTATTATTAAGTGCGCCCTTTGGTGAAAATGAAACCATAGTATACCGTTTGGTAAATACGTATTCTTGGGTACGCCCTCTAGTAAATTACCGTTTTGGCTTCATAAGAGTTGTTTAATTGATCTATCAGAGAGATTAAGACATGGAAACCTCAAAGTATGAGATAGTCAAATTCTATGCTGTTAAAATTTACTTTTACGCAAGAAGTACTAACGGCGCTTAATCCTGGTGTAAGAAATATACGGTCATAGTTAACTTGAATGCATGTTTCCCAATGTTACAATGTCATAGTTCCATGTCAAAATTGGTAGCGTAAGAAACAAAAAGCACACTTCTCGTTCCTTTGGATTCACATTGGAGTATTTTTCTCATGAAAAATTCTGACAGTTTTATTGTTTATATATTACATTTAATTATAGGATTTGTGTTGAACCAGACTTTAGTTATGTTTGTAGGATGCTTCCATTCCTTGATCTCAATCTGCTAATTGATCTAATTCTGCATGTAATTTTGAGTCAAATGAATTGATATGTGACTTCGTACCCTGACAATCAGACAGAAGCATGGTGGAATAACCACTGGTTTCTGAAACTCCATTAAGCTCTTCCTTTTTCCTCTATGTCTTTTAGGATGCATTTGGTTCAAGTTATCATATATAACCTCGGTTATGTCATTACCAAGTAATCACATAACCAAGGTTATGAGGAATGAAACATAACCTCACGTTGTTTGATTCAATTTAGGTAATCAAATAAAATCTTGTTTGTTTAGAGGTAATAGTCTATAACTTAATATAATATTTTACCATATTACCCGTTAGAATTTGTTTAAATAATTTTATTTATTTAGACTTAAGGATGTCGACGTCGATCATCGGTGTCCACATAGGCAGTCGGTGTCCAACACCGGTGGCCGACTATCGGCGCAGACCACCGACGATTGGCGCAGATCGCCGACCGGCGATCGGCGATGCTGCCGACGATCGACAGTGGTCGCCGACCGTCGGCGATCGACGGTGGTCGCCATACGCCGGCGATCGACGGTGGTCGCCGACCGCCGGCGATCGACGGTGGTCGCCGGCCGCCGGCGATCAGCGGTGGTCCTCATCGTCGGTGGTGGTCGCCGGCCGTCGGCGATCGGCGGTGGTCGCCGGCGATCGGCGGTGGTCGCCGGCAGCCGGCGATCGGCGGTGGTCGCCGGCATCCGGCGATCGACGGTGGTAGCCGGTGGTAGCCGGCCGCCGGCAATCGGCGATGGTCGCCCGCCGCCGGCGATCATCGCCTACCATCGGCGATCGGCGGTGGTCGCCGACCGCCGACAATCGTCGCCGGCTGTGGTCGTCGGCGATCGTCGCCGGCGGTGGTCGTCGGCGATCGTCACCGGCGGTGGTCGTCGGCGATCGTTGCCAGCAGCCTGCGGTGGTCGTCGGCGATCGGCGTCGGTCGCCGGCGATCGTCGGCGGCGGTGGTCGTCGGTCGCCGGCGATCGTCGTCGGCGGTGGTCGCCGGTCGCCGGCGATCATCGCCGGCGGTGGTCGTCGGCGGTTGTCGCCGGGGTGGTCGCCGGGCCGGCGGTGGTCGCCGGCCGCCGGCGGGGGTCGCCGGGCCGACAGTGGTCGCCGACCGCCGGCGGGGGTCGCCGGGCCGGCAGTGGTCGCCGGCCGCCGGCGGGGGTCGTCGGCCGCCGGCGGGGGTCGCCGACCGCCGGCCGCCGTTGTCGGTCGTCGATCGCGAATAATACTTTCGGAAGTTAATAAATTATAATGGTTATTTTGATCTTAAATGTAAATATTGAAGGATAATTTTGGAAAAATAAGCTCCATAACCTGGGAATCAAGAAAAACCTTACTTCCCTAAGGTTTTCCGATTCCTGGTTGCATGCCTCTTTTGCTGACGTGTCGGGCATCGATCATTACTTGGGAATCACTGATTATCTAAACCAAACAAGGTTTTTGTTGATAACCTTGGATGGATAACCAAGGTTATCAAGGATAACCCTCAACCAAACGCATCCTTAGGGTTATTTCGACGTTGCCTGTACAGGCACTGCCCCCATCTCTCTGTCTCTCTCCTACGTGGAGGAGAGAGAGTATGACATGGCGAGGAGAGAGACAGACACAGGGCCAGGGCCTGTAGCAGCGTTGAATAACCTGCCTTTTAGACCTTGCATATAAATTACTGAGGTCTGTCCAAATCACAGTAATGTGACTCGTGATACATTATCTGACGGTTATCTTCCTTACACCTGTCAGTAATCTGCTATTGTAAAAGTCAACAGAATATTTCCAGATATCGAAGGAAGCGAAAGGATGCATCATGAATTAGCATTAGAAAAGGTTATGCAATAATGGGAGTTCCAGGGAAGACGGGAGTATCTCTGGTGAAGAGAACTAAAGAGTGAAACATAGAGAAATACATGTTGCCATCTTAAGACAACCACATTTAGTTTTTATTATCTGTATTTCACAAATTTGTTATTTTTTTTTTAATCTTGGTTCAATGGATTACTGTGACAAATTCTAACGAGCTTATATAGACACCTTTTATATTATGAAAATCCAAATCCCTTGAGAATCACCCTAACAGAAAAACCTGAATTCTCCACAATGATCCTAATGGTTTAACAATTTAATCAACTATTTCCGAACTTATCTAGTTCCATTTGAAGTACTGGAAGAACTCAGATATGATTCAGAAAAAGCCAGATTTGCTTACAAAACATGCAAAATGGTTTCTTCTGACTTATTTTATGTTGTCTCATCAATTTTTCTTGTTTTAGAATTTCCTAAATACGCAAGTCAAATAACAACCAAACATCACCATGCTTTTTAATTTTCAAACTACCTTTGTAGATAATGATGCTAGACACTCTTAATAATTTAAAATTCTTTTGTCAGTGTGATTTTCTGTCAGATTCAGAAACCTTTGTTGTTGTTAAAGTTTATTCTGATTGGATAATTGAACTAGTAATGCATCCAGGCTAGAAATTGATGGTTAATTATGTTTGTGAGCTTTGTTCATGCCACTATCTTTGTATAAACTAGAAATTACTTCAAAAATGAAAACGAAGGACTCTGATTATTCTTAATTTTGAAGAATAAGCATTGGTTTGTTTATATAAGTTGTACTTAATAAATGAGTAAATAGTCAGAATATTATCTAAAACTAGAGTTATCTTAGGATGCTGATGGACCTTTGTGATTCAGATACAAATTCTGTTCCTGGATTGAACTTGCATTACATCCAGGTAGTACACAAATATTTAGAGATCTTACATGTTTGTTGTGCTACTTTCTTCAACTTCATATTTTTTTCCCCAGGGAAAACAGAGTTTGAGCTTCTTGATTCGTCTCTTCACTTGGTTGGTTTTGGCAATATGTTTGTCTCCTTATGCTTGCAGGGTCAAATACCTGATTATTTTAATCAAACATGAGAATTGGATGTCGTGGGAGCTTTTTTTTTTTTTTTTTTTTTTTTTTTTTTTTTTTTTTTTTTTTTTTTTTTTTTTTTTTTTTTTTTTTTTTTTTTATCTCATGGAATTGGATTCTGGGAGCTCGACTGGGATTACTTAGTTAGGGCGGTCCACCTCTTGCTAGAAGTCCCATTCCTTCAGAACAAAACCTTGGAGAATTGGATGACCTAAACTTGTAGTTGTCCAAAAGTCGACTTGGAGTGGTCATCAGAGCCATGTCACAATCATCCAAAGACAAAAACGACCACTTACCTAGTTGTTTTTCAGTAATTAATTTCGCAGGTGCCTAAATCGGGGGAAAAATATATACCCGGATGGCTACTCTTGGAATACCTACTGCACACCTACTAGTTAACCCCACTAATGATTTGTTTAGAGAAGAGACTCAAATCTTTTCGGAAGAGAATAAAAGAGAAGATTGATTTATTTATTTATTGATGGGAAAAAAATTACATATGTATTCACAACTTTTCCCTCTATAAACTTAGTTCCACTGAAATTTAGTGTACAACTCTTGGTTCACTTCCTATAATATTACGTATAGGTCAGCCCTTGGTGGACTGACTCCCTAAACTCTTTCAATAAACATTAGTTACTACTATAACATGATGACTAGTTAAAATACAAAATAGCCAAGACTAAAGCAAATGCATTGATCTAGGATGCCTCCATACTGTAATTTTCACTGTTGATGTCGAGCAGTAAATTATTTAGTTGATGTAGTAGAAGACATAACATGACTGTCGTTGAAAGTCAGATGGTTCCTCAAGTACGAAATTAAAAACCAATTATTTGTTCAAAGAGAAGCTACTATTTTCTCTATTGCTTTCCCCAAAATTCTCCTATTGATTTATTGGCCCGTCAATCAATAACCTGGACCAGATCAATTTAGTGAAAGTAATTACTTTCAGATGTTTAGTATACCCTTGCTTGCCAGCGATGAATTCTGCTAAATGGCCGTCTGCTAGAGAAAAATACAAGTGGTTTATCCCACGCCCTTTTGATCAGAGTGATTTATCTAATGAACACCAGAAGGTCCAGAACCAGCACGTGATGAGTCGTCTGCGACGCTGATAAGAGGTGAGGATAATGATGAGTAAAGCAGTCATAAAGTCCGGGCGTTGTGGTTCATGTCGCATATGTTTGTACCTTAGTTTAAGTCCTGTTTGAACTTGTGGGATCCCTGGACTAAGTCAAAAGCTGCATCCTTGTGACGAACTTCATTTGCTTAGACATTCTTATTACTTTCTGTAGCCAGGTCCCTTTTGTCCTGTCCTTATGTTTTGCGCTTGGCAGATTGTTAAGTTTGTTAAATTATTGCAAAGACAAACTAGAGATTGTGGGGGAAAAACTTTCATATTTTTTTGAAAAAGGATGGAGTGAACAGTTAGCTCAATAGGAAAAATCTTCCTATTGACATATAGTCAAATTGAATAATGTTTTCAAGGGTTGATGGTTCCATTAATAATGTCTCTTCTTAAAAGTTATCCCAGACCTTGATTGACCGTCCTTTTGATGGTAGTTTTTATTTAGTTTTCATTTGCTCCCTGATGAATAGATCATCAAGAACCTCACTTTCGCTTTTTAAACAGGTTTGCGCATTGATTACCTGGGGCTGGGAATCTTCTATGCAACAAACTCAAAGGAATGCAGGTTTAACAGTCTCAGATGGACAATAATCTGGTCAAAGAATTTGCCTTCCGTTGCTGCTGTTGATCAAGAATCAGTAAATCTGCTATCACGCTCTGAGAAGGTGATCGGGATTACCAAGGTCGGCATGTTACTCCCGCTCGTGCTTATGTCTTGGATTAAGAGTCTATGGAGCTAAGAGCCTCAGACCTAGTGCACATGAGGCCTGTGTTTGAGGTGAGACCGGCATCGAAAGACGCATTAATTGCACGTGCACATGTGCGCATGTGAGAGTATGTGCCTGTGTGACTGTGCACGTGCTCACATGAAGAGTAGTGTGATGGTTGGGCACACATGCAAGGCAAGTGCTACACCCTCGCCATTCCCCAGTCCTGAAAGACCCAACTTTGATGAGAACTTAATGACACAACCAAATCCATTAATGATGGAGAGAGTTTAGGAGAAAGTTGGGGTGATTGAAAACAATGGGATGTTTATTCCATACCTCCCGGTTCCTCATCCAACGTAGGTGACTGCAGCAAGGCTGGCCCTCATTTGTTTAGTTGTCTTCTGTTCTCTCTCCGCTGATAGATTATTTTTAAATGAAACTGAGGAGAACAACAGGAGAAATGGGTGAACATTCCAAACTCCAAGTGCTCCATGGGCATGATTGACTGGAGAATTAATTTAATTACATAGTAGCACGAACACATGGCAGAGACAGTTCCAAAGGGGACAGTGTTGGAGGCACTAGACCTTTAAAAAAAAATTGGAGACACGAAGATATTGAGCTTCATTGAGTGGAGGGATCATTATATTTATATTAGCCACATGCTCCGGGCATGGAAGATTTAAAGGAAGGATCTCAGATTTAAAAGTTCACAAGTATCCCGTATGGGGGGTCTGGCACTTGCTCAATGGCATCTTGTTGGAATTTTCCTTCAAATTAACCAAGTAAACCTAGGCTTTGGTTAGACTAATAAAGGGTGCAGCACCTGTGAACTTTGTCCTCAAAAACACAGACATTGTTTTATCCCTGTACTGTCTACTGGGAGGAAAAGACCACTGTATTCTCCAGCTCTGAGAAAGGATCACTCAAATGAGAAATAGTCTCAGGCTTTAGTATTACTATTGCTTTGAATCGGATAGCAATTCAGAGAATTTGAAAAAGAAAAGAAATTTCAAAGAATTTGGGCCCTTCGGGAAACAGTAAAAGAATCCTACCAGGATTGCACTGAAGCCAAAACAAGGTACCCATGTTTCTCTTTCACGTGTCCTTTGTTGTTGGATCAAACCTCCTATGGATAAATTTCTCATGCATGCGTCCTTTTTGATACAAAGCAGCAGGCAGTCCTAGTCGCAGGAAACGCTCAACTTTTTCCCCTTTTTCTATTTTTTCGCAAGAGAGTGACATGTATCATTCATCAACATTCATCAGGAGTTAAATCTTCAATCTCACCCATCAACGGGTAAGTGTTTTGTTCCTCTGTCACGCTGATAATGAAAGCGACTATGACTGTGACTACGAGTGCAACTTGTGTTGACAAGCCACATCCTATGGTAACTCTTCTTGTCCACCATTTCGTATGTCGTAGCACTTGGGAAATTTGCTGATTGGATAAGGGTTTTTGGCCTGAGCATTACGATATTATTGTAGCAGTAAATAAATTAGTTAACTGATATTTTTCAAATCACGTAATGGCAGGCTGGAAGGTTGTGGATCCACCATGGGCATGTTCTATTTGGAGTGCTCGTAATTTCCGTGGGGCCGGACCGGTCGTCCTAGGTTCGTCTTCGTCTTTTACCTTGTACATCATTTTTTTTTTTATTTGGAGTGCTCATGGAAAGTTGGAGATGAGGCTGAATGAGAAAGATCATGGTAGTATGGATCCATAACTGAACAAAACCTCCAAGCCTCATGTGGTTACCTCCATTCATAACAAAAAAAAACCCGAAGTTAAAAAAAATAAAGAAAACAGAAGACTGTTTATTTCTGTTTTTCCTCCTCTCTTGCTTAGGGTGCTTGCTTCCATCTACGTTGACATGCCACTGTTTGCTTCCAACTACATTGACATGCCACAAGAAAAATAACAGAGGGGAGACGGAGAGAGAGACCACAAAAAAATTAAGCAAGATCTCTTTGAGATCTCTTAGATTCACCCTTCTGATTCTTCTAATGAGCAGGGGATCAATCTCTTCAAATCTTCTTTCCACTTTCTTTCCTTGACATCTATAGAAGTCGAACAAACCAAAGCAAACGAGAATGAGTCAGAGAACACACCACGCACGTAACCTGATTTTATTTATTATTTACATGAGACAATGCAGATCATGGAAATATCTTAACTGGTGTTGCAGTTGCAGGTCATGGCTTCGCTAGAGAAGTGGATTGAAGGTAGCCCATTTGCTTTTCTGTCGTATTGTTTCTCTGCTCAATATTCGACCACCAATTAAAACACAAAAGCAACACCGGCAGATGTTGTGGAGTGAGCGTTTATGGGAGAGAGAAATATGTACTTTGAAATGGGTAGCTGAGAAGCCACCAGAGAACTCCAAATCCCCTTCCATGGGAGTCTTCATGTAGCTGCTGCTGTCCTCGCCGGCGAAGATGGCCTGCAATACGAGTGAACCCCAAGAGGTTAGTGACCAACGAGAGCAAGCGAAGTGGAACATAACCCAGATTTACATACATACCTTGGGTTGGCTGAGGAGAGGTGAACTGGCAGTGTCATCCAACAGAGAAGAGTAATGCTCCTGGCATTGCTGTTCTGGCTCAACTCGCCTCTTCTTGGCACTACCACACTTGGCCAAGTCATTTCCTTCGAAGCAAGTGCGGGAGTTGATACAGCGGAGGGAGAGCTCATCCTGTTCAAGCAAGTGAGGCGGCCCAGAGGATGCATCAGAGACCATGGACAAGTCCTCCTCCTCCTCCTCCTCCTCCAAGGAGTCATCACCTTTCTTGTACTCTAAAGACAGAGAGGAGTCACAGGAAGTGGTCTAAGTAAGCCGTCCAACCCGATTGGCATCCACTGCTGCACTCTGAGCTGACATCTAGCTCCTCCTCCCCCAGCATGGTCGGGTATTTGATCTCTACCCAGCAGTATTTGCAGTTTCTATATTATGTGTCCGTCAGTGTCGTAGGAGTGGTGGTGGGAAGCAGTGGGAAGGAGAGGGGGAGAAGAGAAGCGGAGAGAGAAAGAGAGAGAGATGAAAGGAAGAGAATGAGAACCAAATCGGAGACTAGTTTTGTCCTTATGCCATTCTTTCTTCCCACCACCCTGCTTTCCTCGGTGCACATGAAAAATTAAAACTGCCAGTTGGGCAACGGAGGCTTCGTTGGTGAGCCTTGGACTTGAAGGACAGTGAGCGAGACTACAACACTATACCACATAGATTTAGGGACAGAGGAAGAAGGGGTGTCTCACTCATGAATACACTGGCTCTGATCTCATCTCATGCTCTGCTTCCATCGAAATCTTTGCTTCTCTCTCATCCCGTTGAAGGAATGCAGCCAAAACGGCCTCACATGCAATACAGCGAGGCAAAGCGTACCTCTCCAACCCGGGTTTCATTATATTCGCCTGTAAAATCCCGTGAACGGAGGAAATATTGGCGTTTGGTTGGATGGGATGAGGTTAACGGAAGGGGGAGGAAGGGAAAGAGAGGAATTAAATTATTTTTTTTTAAAAAAAATGAGGGAAGTGAAAGTTTATTTGGGAGAAAAAGATGAGACAAATAAAAGTTAAATATATAAAATTATATAATTATGTGGGATGGAATTAATTGAAAAATAAATAGAATTAATCATTTAAATTTTTATTAGAATAGATTTAGTAATTAAATTATTAATAATATTATTAATAATTTGATTAATTATAATAACTAGTTAATGATATATAAACTAAATAAATTTAAATATATATAATTTATTTAGGAATTCTTGCACGCGATGCCATCGCTTTGACCGTTGCAGTAATATCCTTTGAGTCAGATCGTATAGAACCCTAACCTTCTCCTCCTCTCACAATTCGAGAATAAAATTAGAATAAATTTTATTAGGGTTCCTCTTCCTCTTTTTTATACTCGGATTTGGAGCGTAAAGAATTCGATCTTTTCCTCGCAAGATTAAAATTTATCCTTCCTTCCTCTTACTCTTTAACTCCCTCCTTCCTAAACAAGATTAAAAATCCTCTTTTTCTTCTCTCTTATTTACTATCCGGACGGACGTAACCCTCCATCTTACCGTTGCCAATTTAAATGATTCTCACTCGTTAAAATAAAATGTTCTGCATAAAACAGGTCATTTAAGGCCCAATTAAGACCTGTGAAACTCTCTTCCATCCTAATTCCTTTTTATCACTTCCCTCGTGCGTAACCTGACACTTCAAGTCCGGTCGGAGTTATGGAGTAATGAAAGAGCATGTGTCATGCTGCAAGTCAATTCTGTGGTCTGAACCAGTTATTTCACTCCAAATCTAGTCTCATATATTTTTTCTTATTGACAATTCAGTTAGTATAGTCTTTATTTAATATTTGGATTAGTAATCCAGATATATCAATACTAAGTCCTTTGTTTTAGTTGCACATACTGTTAAAACAAAATATAGAGCTCCAAAAGAACATGCAGACTCGGTGCCCTGCAATCAACATAGTCAGTAATGCTGCTGCAGGCAGACATCGAACTACCAAGTGAGAGTTATTACGGAGCTTTAATTTGCACTGCAATGGCTACAGTGGAAAAGTTATATTTCTTCTGCAAAATTTGATCTACCGGCAAAACAATCAGTCACCTAAATGGTCAATCTTGACTGTCAAAATCCACTAATCAATCAAAGAAATAGTAGACTCCTTTCCTCTCGCCTAGTAAATTTAATTCGTGAGTTATCAGACAAAGTGGGGGGCATGGAATTGAAACGACTTCTGTCACAAGACATAGTTTGCAGAATCGCGATCCTGGATCGTAGGATCGTACGATTCTACGATCCTACGGCAGAAAACGATCCAGAATCGCGCAGAATCGTTTTTTGTAGCAGGATCGCAGCAGGATCGGTAGGATCGGACAGAATCGGACAGGATCGTATAGGATCGGACAGGATCGGAACAGAATCGGAACAGGATCGATGAAAGCTTTAAGAGGTCATAACTTTTGACTCGGATTGAACCACGTGACCTATAATATATCAAATTGAAACTCGTTCAAAGATCTACAAGTTAGTTTTAAGATTGAATCCCAAAAAATATTGTTTAAAGCCTTTTCAGAGGCCCAGAAGATTATTAATCTTTTTTATTTTTTTTTTATCTTTTACATCGTTAGTGTTAGTGTTTTAAGATTATTTAAATATCTATTTAATTATTTTTTAGTTAGTTTTTGATTAATAATATTATGTTATATCTTTTTTCTAAAATGATAAGTCTTTAGATGTCTATTATCTAATAGGTTGACAATTAAATTGGATCATCTTGTAATAAATAAAATATTCTTGAAGTTAAACGTGATTATTTTCATTATAGTGTTAATAAAAATTGTATATTTTTTCATTTTAAAGGTTTTTGATAGGATCGTACGATTTTACGATCCGATCCTGACCGATCCGATCCTGACCCCAAATCGATCCTGTGTAAGATCGCGATTCTACGAACCTTGACATGTTATTTTGTAGGTTGCTAAGAGAAGACGGAAGACTTTTCTTCCCTTTGTTTGAGTGATTTATTCCCTCCCGGAAACAAGGAAAGATGATGAAGTAAAGTGAGCGGCTGTTCCCGTCCCATCATGAGATGACAGGATGGAGAGGGAGTAGATTGGATCGAGACACAGCTGGTTACCAGGGATGAAATTGCAGACCAGGCAAATTTATGGTTCAGTTGCTAGCTGCAAGGTACGTCCTTCATTGAATTTAGTACCATTTCTTCCCAACGTAGATGTCATATTAAACATTTCAATTAGTTGTCAATTTTTTTTTATAACAGTATTTCTAATCTAGACCGTTAGAATATTTTTTTTATAAATTAAAATTTTTATTTAATATAAAAATAAATATTTTAATATAAAAAATTATAATTTAATATGAAAATAAATAAGAAAGAAAGGATATAATTTAATAGAAATTGATTTTTAAAATTAAAAAAATAATTTAATATGAAAATAAATAGAAAAAGTATATAATTTAGTATAAAATTAAAAAAAAGAATACAATCAAATACGAAGTAATATAATTAACTTATAATATATGATATGAATATTTCTTTAATAATAATTTTAAAATTTATAAAAAATAAAGTATTCTACCATGTTAGATTCTATATATATATATATATATATATATATAGTGCACAATTTATGATGCACAACCATGGACACCTGCATAGGTGTCAACCAGCACATTACCCATCAAAAATGCATGATGGAGATGAATGATCAAGATTTCGCCACCTAAACAAGTGCTCATGGTTGTGCATCATAACAAAGTCATATATATATATATATATATATATATATATATATATATATATATATATATATATATATATATATACAAATTTGATCTGCTGCGGACCGTGATGTGCGGACTCCCCGTGCGGACCACTGTGCCAGACCGATCAGGCCCTTGCTTGATCGGTCTGGTGATGTGATCGTGCACACGGTCCGCAACAGAGATGCGTTATATATATATATATATATAATTTACTTTTCATCGACCATCAAAATAAATTAGAAAGTACTAACTCTGCATTCTTAATTATAAATTAGAATGTACCCATCAACTCTGCATTCTTAATTGTTATCAGGGGGCCTCGAGCTATGGTGCAGCGGAGGGTCGATTAGTTGTCTGTTAAGCACCCACGGTTTGATCCCTAGCTACGGCAAATTTTACAGAATTTTTTTCTCCAAATGCGGATACAACCGTGGGATGTTGGGCTTCTGGACCGCTCGCTCGAGCGCTTTCCGATTTACCTTGACTACAGGTGCAAAATTTTCGTGTGGTCAGTCGAGCGCCCCAAATTCAACGTTACCCAATCTGTTAATCATTTTTTTAAATTGTCATCAGGGCGGAACCACCCTTGGGCTAGGGTGGGCATCCCACCTCCTTTATTATTTTTCTATTTTTTTACTTCATCGCAAACCTATTAATTGGTAAAATATCAAATTAAAAATAATTAATTTAAAATATATCAAATTAGAATGATAAATTTTATAAAAGTCATTATTGTTAGATAATAATTATAATCTAATATTATTTGGCCTTAAAATTAAAATTAAAAATAAATAAATTAATTAAAACTAAGGTAATTTCATGCAATTGAAGTCACTAATCAAATGTAACTCACCTCAAATAATAATTATTATTATTTATAATGTATGCAAATAATAATAATTATTATAACCGATGCATGATGAATGCACGGAAATAAATATGTTAAACATATATTGGTCCTCTTTCTGCCTATAAATTGAAAGCATGATAATGCCCATCACATTAAGAATTGATTGCTTTCGAAAAGAAGGAAAGAAGAGAGAAACCATATATAAAATAATTACATTACAATGGCTTCTTCATCAAGCTCAGGTATGTAAAATTTATAGATTTCAAGATCCGTTTCATAAGTAAATATAATGATCATGTAAACTAACATGTGGTATATCAGAGCAAAGTTGTGAAATCTATATGTTTTCATATATGAATTAATTTTGATGAATTATAAATTAATATATGCATTAATGATATGAAACATATAATAAACTTTTCTATTAATCATGTTGAATATTCAAATTCATTTATCAAATGTATACTAATTTTTCATTATATAATAATGATTAGTATCTTTAATAATGCATGATATAATAAATTTATGCATTGATTTATTATTGTTTATGAATTTGATTAATGATTGTAATATACATGCATACTTTAAAGATAATTAATATGGATTATGATTGTGATATAAATACATGATAATGATTTGATATTAATTAAGATAGTTTGTGATCACCAAAGTGATCAAACTAGAATAATTAAATATCATGCATAAAAATAATCATTTATTTATCATACTTATGAAATACCTATTAAAAAATGATAAATAAATAAGATTCATTAACCATTAAATTTATGGATTTTCCCAAAGGAAAATTAATTTTCATGATTAGTGACATAATTGAAAAAAATTAAAATTCTTGAACCAAATATATTTTGTTTATCCAAAGATGACATTTATATTTGGTTCAAGATTTTATTTTCTTAATAATATGAGACATTTAATTTTGGATAGTATATTGTAATATTAGCTCAAAGGTATATTACAATATATTCTAATGTTTTATCTGAATCTGTGTGTCTAATTTGCAGCAATTTCTCTTTATTCGCAAGCTTCTTCTGTTACCATGTTTAATGGTTTAAACTTCTCTAAATGGAGTAAGCAAGTCAATTTTCATTTAGGTGCATTGGATCTTGATTTGGCACTACTAAAGGAAAAGCCGACTGCAATTACTGATTCAAACAGTGAGGAAGAGAAGTTCAAATATAAAACATGGAAACGGTCTAACAGATTAAGCCTTATGTTTATGCGAATGACTATCGCAAACAACATTAAGACTACCATTCCACAAACAGAAAATGCAAAGGCTTATTTAAAGTTTGTGGAAGAACGTTTTCGCTCTACTGATAAGTCACTTACTGGTACATTAATGGCACAACTCACGACTATAAAGTTTGATGGATCGTGTAGTATGCAAGAGCATACCATTGAGATGACTAATATTGCGGCAAGATTAAAAACTTTAGGAATGGTTGTGGATGACTCCTTCTTGGTTTAGTTTATTCTGAACTCATTGCCTCCTGAATATGGTGTTTTTCAAATTAACTATAACACTATTAAGGAAAAGTGGAATGCTAATGAATTGATAAGCAAACTCATTCAAGAGGAAAATAGACTTAAGAATATGGGAAGTCATTCCATCAACTTCACTATTCAAGGAGCTAGTAAAGCACTAAAAGCAAAAGCCAAAAGTTTCAAGAAAAAGAAAAGATCTATTAAAGCTCCTCAAGTTGATAAGAAGGAACACAACAATGATAAGTGTCATTTCTGTAAGAAAGAAGGACATTATCAAAAGGATTGTCCTAAACGCAAGGCTTGGTTCGAAAAGAAAGGTATATTAAAAGCTTATATTTGTTTCGAATCAAACTTGATTGATGTTCCTCATAATACTTGGTGGCTTGATTTTGGTGCTACTACTCATGTATCTAATATAATGCAGGGATTCCTTACAATCCAAATCATAAACCGAATTGAGAATTTCCTATATATGGGAAATCGTATGAAGGCTCCGATTGAAGGCATAGGGACTTATCGTTTAGTCTTAGATACTGGTTATCATTTAGACCTATTACAGACTCTTTATGTACCTTCAATTTCAAAGAATCTTATATCTCTTTCAAAACTATTTGTGGTTTTGATTTTAATTTTGGAAAAGCTTGTTTTAATTTGTATAAGAATTCAAGATTTATTGGTTCTGGAATTCTTAATGATGGTTTATATAAATTAAAACTTGATAATAAATTTGTTGAATCCTTACTTATTATGCATCAAAATATTGGAATTAAGCGAAATTTGCTTAGTGAAAGTTCCGCATTCTTGTGGCATAAGCGTTTGGATCGTATATCCAAAGAAAGATTAGTAAAGAATGAAATTCTACCAAAAATTAGATTTTACTGATCTTGGCTTATGTGTGGATTGTATTAAGGGAAAACAAACCAGACATAACAAGAAAGGAGCCACAAGAAGCACTCAGCTTCTTGAAATAATACACACTAATGTATGCGGACCCTTTGATACTTCTTCTTTTGGTGGAGAAAAGTATTTTATCACTTTTATCGATGATTTTTCACGTTATGGATATGTTTATTTGCTTAAAGAAAAATCTCAAGCAGTAGATACTTTTGAAATCTACATTAATGTGGTTGAAAGGCAATTAGACAAGAAAGTGAAAATTATAAGATCGGATAGAGGAGGTGAATACTATGGGAGGTATGATGAAACAGGACAACATCTAGGTCCATTTGCAAAACTTCTTGAAAAACATGGCATATGTGCACAATATACAATGTCATACACACCTCAACAAAATGGTGTGACAGAAAAGGGGGCGGGATCCTCTGGTCCCAAAATCCCTAGTCCATCCCTGGTCCACACTAAAATTATGGGCGGATCGTGATTGCGATCCTGCCGTAATTTATTCCGATCCCCTCTAGGGTTCACCGTGCCCCTCAGGTTACAGTTTGGGTTCGAACGGGTGGCCGGAGGCCACCCGACGGCCTAAACCTTAAATCTAAAATCCTAAACCCTAAATCCTAAATCCGGATTTAGGGTTTAGGCCGTCGGGTGGCCTCCGGCCACCCGTTCGAACCCAAACTATAACCTGAGGGGCAAGGTGAACTCTAGAGGGGATCGGAATAAATTACGGCAGGATCGCAATCACGATCCGCCCGCAATTTTAGTGTGGACCAGGGATGGATCAGGGATTTTGGGACCAGAGGATCCCGCCCCCAGAAAAGCGTAACCGTACATTAATGGATATGGTTAGAAGTATGATGAGTATTTCATCATTACCCAAATCATTGTGGATGTATGCTTTAAAAACATTAATGTACTTACTTAATAGGGTTCTTACTAAAGCAATTCCAAAGACTCCTTTTGAGTTATGGACAAATAGGAAACCTAGCTTAAGACACTTGCATGTTTGGGGTTGTCCAACGGAAGCAAGAGTTTATAATCCACATGAAAGAAAGTTAGATTCTCGAACAGTTAGTGGGTACTTTATTGGTTACCCAGAGAAATCTAAAGGGTACATATTTTATTGTCCTAACCATAATCCAAGGATAATAGAAACTGGTAATGCAAAATTCCTTGAGAATGGTGAAGTTAGTGGGAGCGATGAACGACAAAATGTGGATATAAAGGAAGTTAAGATAAATATTCCTTTATCTAAAAGTATTCCTTCATCCAGTATTGTTCCAAAAGTTATCCCAGTTATCAATACTGAACAACATGATGAAATATCCCCTGAAGAAACTAACTCACAAAGATTTAATGCAATTAAGTAGCAAGAAATAGCATTGAGAAGATCTCAAAGAATAAGAAAAAGTGCTATTTCAAAAGATTATGAAATTTATTTGCAAGAATTAGATTATGCAATTTATGAAGATCTAGTTTCATTTTCACAAGCCATAGAAAGTTTAGAGTCAGATAAATGGATTAAAGCAATGAAAGAAGAGTTGCAATCCATGTATGAAAATAATGTTTAGGATATCGTTGAATTGCCAGAAGGTTCCAAACGAGTTGGATGCAAATGAGTCTTTAAGACCAAGCGTGACTCGAATGGTAATATTGAACGATATAAAGTTAGACTTGGTGTTAAAGGATACACTCAATAAGATGGTATTGATTATAAAGAGACATTTTCACCCGTCTCAAAGAAAAACTCTTTACGTATTATCATGGAAAAGTGTCAAACAATCTGTCATTGCCTTATCCACAATGGAAGCAGAGTTTGTGGCATGTTTTGAAGCCACAATCCATGCATTATGGTTGCGGAATTTTATTTCAGGACGTGGAATTGTCGACACTATTGCCAAGCCGTTGAAAATTTATTGTGATAATTCTGCAGCAATATTCTTCTCAAAAAACAATAAATACTCAAGAGGTGCCAAGCATTTGGAATTAAAATATTTTGTCGTTAAAGAAGAAGTTCAGAAACAAAGAGTGTCTATTGATTATATTAGAACGGATCTCATGATTACAGATCCGTTAACTAAAGGTTTACAACCAAAAATATTTAAGGAACATGTACATCGAATGGGTCTTGGTTGTACTTTGAATGATTTATTAAGTTGACACTATGAGCTCACTTATGTGTTTCTGATATATAGTTTCTAGCGATGATGTGCACATTACTATGTTATAACATGAAATGCCTAGAAACATTATTGTGGACCATTATGAAATTATATGTTCATTTATAGGCCTAGTATAATAGGATACTGATGTTTGTGGTATATAGAACCGCTATAACCCGCATTTAGTATTCTATTATACTAAGGCGATTATGATGTTGTAAGAGGATGAATTTTAATTCCATCTAAATTTTAGGCCAAGTGGGAGAATGTTAGATAATAATTATAATCTAATATTATTTGGCCTTAAAATTAAAATTAAAAATAAATAAATTAATTAAAACTAAGGTAACTTCATGCAATTGAAGTTACTAATCAAATGTAACTCACCTCAAATAATAATTATTATTATTTATAACGTATGCAAATTATTATTATTATTATAAACGATGCATGATGGATGCACGGAAATAAAGATGTTAAATATATATTGGTCCTCTCTCTGTCTATAAATTGAAAGCATGATAATGTCCATCACATTAAGAATTGATTGCTTTCGAAAAGAAGGAAAGAAGAGAGAAACCATATATAAAATAATTACATTGCAATGACTTTTTCATCAAGCTCAGGTATGTAAAATATATAGATTTCAAGATCCATTTCATAAGTAAATATAATGATCATGTAAACTAACAATTATATCTATAAGTTAATAAACATGTTAAATCTAACTCGTTTAATATTTTTATCCTAAATTTGTCAATAGCAAGGTCTCTTATCCTCTATGCAGTACTGTCTATTTTTCCTATAATTTTATCCTAATATACTAATTCCGTTACTAACAAAGAGCCAACAAATGTTGGTTACTCGATAGGTGGTCAGCAAGGTGGGCGCTGCCTCACCAGGCGATCAAGAATTACTTCGTGTGTGGTCGCTCGCGAAGCGATGGCACGCGAGGTAGACACTGCCTTGCAAGCCAACAGAGCAACAATTTTGTGTACGGTCCCTTCGTGAGCGGCCACACACGAGGTGGCCACTACTTTGTCAGGCAATAAGCATCATAAGTCTAGGTATGCAAATATAAATTATGTCTCGTACTTTTATTTAATATATATTAATATGATGTCAAATCTATTTCTTTTTTATCCTCTAGAAAATCTTATAAAGGAGGGTCAATTTTTCAATTTTGTTTGTTTGCCCACAATTCTTGATACTTCAACTCTCAAAGTTCTTGATTCTATTAGCCCTAGACAATTTTGAATTTTGATTACGCCCCTAATTGTCATGATTATTTGTGAAAATCAGATGGTGAATTAATTAGAACTACCTAATCTTGTTGGATCCTTAATTTTCAATCTCAACGGAGCTCAAGACCATGATTCTTTACCGTCGAGATTGGCCTACCAGCACCTTGTGTGATGGATTCTTAACTTGAAGCTAAGTCTAGCAAACTAGTTTTAGATAGTCAAATTAAATGCCTCATCCATTTGGAGACCGAGGTAGCTAAGTGATACTAACTAGAATTCAATATTGGTCTATATGATCCTATCTAGGAGTAGTAAGAACGAGGTGCCAGTGATGTAGCGGGAAAGTTGGCCACGAGAAGATCTTGGTGAGCTGCCGACGATGTTGGCCAGCGATTGATTGGTAACCTCTGTAACTGCATAACCAATCACAAGGAAATATTAGAGGCGAGCTAGAAGGAAGGTCTCTGACACGTGTACTTCGACGCTCAAGTTAGTAACTTAAAAATATGAGAAATTAAGGAGA
The DNA here is from genome assembly GCA_024364735.1 of Boesenbergia rotunda. Taxonomy (NCBI): domain Eukaryota; kingdom Viridiplantae; phylum Streptophyta; class Magnoliopsida; order Zingiberales; family Zingiberaceae; genus Boesenbergia; species Boesenbergia rotunda. The sequence goes on from JAGFNQ010000210.1 coordinate 282,707, forward strand.
TAGAACTCTTTTGAAGATATTGTTCATACGTGTGCCGGAGAGAATATATATATATATATATATATATATATATATATATATATATATATATATATATATATATATATATATATAAAACACCTTTTATAACCCTCCACTCCACGATTAGTGAGGTGTTAATGTCTTATTAAGCAATGGTCATTAAATCCATTTCAATCATGGATTTGACGGTTGGCAGGCTAATAATAGCGATACTTTCAATATGCATCTTATCAAGGATTTGTCGGTCTTATCAGAGATTTGCCTGGATTTGTACTTTCTTAGACCATCTTCAACCACTAACATCAAATTTGGTGTCATTTTCACACCAAAATGGTACAATTTCAACACCAAACACTATTTCAACTCCAACTCATTCACACTATAAATTACACCAAAAGGAATATTTCATAGAATATTCTATTTTTTCTTATTCATTTATTCATAATTTAATTATCGACCTAAATTTTAATTTAGTAATCATTTTGAATATAATTATTATATTTAAAATTAATATTTCATTTATATTTAATATTTTTTAAAAAATTACATCGAATTAATATATAAAAAATTATGATTTTTATTTTTAATATTTATTACATAATTGTTCGGACATAAATATATTTTAAAAGATATTATAAAATTAAGATAAAATATATTACTAATATAACACAGACAATGACAGTGAATTGAAATTACAATATTATGGGAATTTAACATTTAGAATTACTATATTGTTCCCATATATGATCAATTAACGCATTTCAAAGGGCAATATGAGCTTCTTTGTCTTTGATTCGTCTGTATCGAGCTAAAAAATCTTCAAACCGAGTACGATCATCTACCGCTGGCTCAACATCTGGAGTTGGCACCTCGAAGTGTTTCACGATTGGTGCATTTAAATCACGTTCATCTTCAATTATCATATTATGCATAATAATACATGATGTCATTATATCATGTAAAATATTTTTCTACCAAAAACGTGAAGGTCCTGCAATAATTGCAAAGCGTGATTGGAGCACGCCAAATGCTCGCTCAACATCCTTTCTACATGCTTCTTGCTTCATTGCAAATAATTTATTCTTTCTACCTCGTGGATCATGAATCGTTTGAACCAGTGTCGACCATTTTGGATATATACCATCAGCTAAATAGTAACTCATATTATACTCTTTTCCTTGAATGACATAACGAGCAGGAATAGTAATACCTTCAGCGAGATTAGCAAAAAGATGAGAAGACTCAAGTACGTTAATATCATTGTTCGATCCGGGAAATCCAAAATAAGCATGCCAAATCCACAGATCATAATCCGCTACAGCTTCCAGAATAATTGTTGGCTTTCCACTACGACCAGAATATTGTCCTGCCCATGCTGTTGGACAATTTTTCCACCTCCAATTCATACAATCTAAGCTACCTAACATACCTGGAAAACCACGTAGCTCACCAATGTGGAGTAGCCTAGCAACATCCTGAGCATTTGGTGATCATAAGTATTGGCCTCCAAAAACTTCAACAACAGCACGACAAAATCGTTTCACACTTTCAACGGCAGTCGATTCTCCTATTTTAATGTACTCATCAGTAGCATCTGCTGGTAGACCATACGCCAATATTCGAAATGCAGCTGTTACTTTTTGTAAGCCGGATAAACCAAGTCTTCCAATCCCATCCCTTCTCTGTATAAAATAATTGCCATGACTACTAACAGCATCATAGATACGCATAAATAAATTTCGTCCCATTCGGAACCTTCTTCGAAACATTGCATCATTATACAATGCATTTTCGGCGAAATAATCATTGAATAAATTACGATCAGCAGCTTCACGATTACGATTGATCACGTTGTGACCAGGAATTGAGCCTCGATGTATTCTTTGATTGTTTTCTTCATTGAGATAATTCAAGATAATTTGATTATTGGTAGAAATCACCTGAGAGATCAGTTGTTGCCTTACGCCAAACTGCCTTGCACCAAACACCTCTGCATAGTTATCATCATCAGAGCTTGAAGATGATAAATTTGATGAACCTTCATTGTTGTTATCCATTTTGGGAGATAACTGAATGAATGAGGTATAAGTCGCTTATGGGGTATTTATAATGTAAGTTATATCTACACTTTTCTTAATTTTTCACATATGACGTGACCTAACAATGAACACATTGGGACAAAAATTGCACAGATGACATTACACAACAATGACAACATCGAGACAAGTTGAGCAGGCGACGTGACCTGGCATTGAACACAATTTTTTGTGTGCAGATGACATGACACAACAATGAAGACATTTGGACAAAATTGCACAGATGACATGACACAACAATGACAACATCGAGACAAGTTGAGCAGGCGGCGTGACCTGGCATTGAACACAATTTTTTGTGTGCAGATGACATGACACAACAATGAAGACATTTGGACAAAATTGCACAGATGACATGACACAACAATGACAACATCGAGACAAGTTGAGCAGGCGACGTGACCTGGCATTGAACATAATTTTTTGTGTGCAGATGACATGACACAACAATGAAGACATTTGGACAAAATTGCACAGATGACATGACACAACAATGACAACATTGAGACAAGTTGAGCAGGCGACGTGACCTGGCATTGAACACAATTTTTTGTGTGCAGATGACATGACACAACAATGAAGACATTTGGACAAAATTGCACAGATGACATGACACAACAATGACAACATTGAGACAAGTTGAGCAGGCGACGTGACCTGGCATTGAACACAATTTTTTGTGTGCAGATGACATGACACAACAATGAAGACATTTGGACAAAATTGCACAGATGACATGACACAACAATGACAACATCGAGACAAGTTGAGCAGGCGACGTGACCTGGCATTGAACACACATATTTTTATGTGCAGATGACATGACCTAACAATTTTATATTCCCATTTTCCCCTATATAATGGCTTATCAGATGTTGGTATAACACATCTTATGCCAACAATTTTTTTGAGAGTATCATCTTCTTTGGATCAAAATGAGTTCAACCCCCACCTCCCGATAATCTTCATACTCAATTGAAGAAGATAAACACTTATGTCATGTTTACCTTCATATTTCACAAAATCCAATCATAGGAATCAACCAGTCGAAGGATCAATTCTGGGCTAGAATTGAGAAAGAGTATCATGCAGATCCGGATTTTGTGCATTGTTACCGACCACAAAGATCTTTGCAAAAAAGAATGCATCTTATGCTTAGTGCAGTATCCAAAATGAAAGGTTGCATACGGCAAATCGAACACTTGAATCCAAGTGGAGCGTCTGAACAAGATATTGTAAGTTGTTATGCTCATATTTATTTTAGACTATCTAAATTTTATAATCAAAGTCTATGTTAGTTAATAACATTAACTTCATAACTAATGTCTAATTGTTTTCTTGCAGTTAACTCGTGCCAAAGTATTGTTAGCACAAGACCCTAAATATACAAAGGGTTTCAAATTTGATCATGTCTGGAATATTATAAAAGATATTAAAAAATTTGGTACTGACGATATGAATACTGCAGCCGTTAAATCGCGACGACAAATTCCAAATACTGGTTCATCTGAACAACAATTGTCCGAGGAAGAATTTCGTACTCCGTCTCCTTTTGTGGCTACTTTTGATCTGAATATCACTGATTCAGATAACGGTGGTAATTCTAGTAAACGACCTCCTGGGGTGAAGAAAGCAAAAATGAAGAAGAAAAATGATGAACAAATTGCAAAGGTAATTCATATTAATGCTCAACTTGTTGAGGCAATGAATGCCAGTACTGCTGCTACTACAAAAATGACAGATGCTATGATCTACAAGGAAGAAACGAAAATTTTATTTAAAAATTTGAACTCGATCTCTGACCCAATGATGCGTGATTATTTCCGCAATGAACAAATTAGAATTATGCAAAAAAGAACACAAGTCCAGGGATCTCGTCCCGTTCAAAATCAAGGAGAAGGATCTCAATCATCTCCAATACAGCCACAAGGATCACAATTCAATCAATATCAAGGTGAAGATCAAGAATCTCAAAATCGTGCGCATTTTTACAGCCAATATCATAATTATTTGAGTGGAACGGGGAGTGATTTTCCGGAATATTAGTATTGTAATATTATTGAAGTTATTTTAAGTTTCTGTGTTTTATTTGTAGTTATTTGTTAGTATGGTTTTTAAGTTTGGTTTAAATATCTTAGTATGGTTTTTATGTATCTATGAATGTTTTTAAGTGTATGTGTGTTGTATTACCTATGTATTTAAGTGATTATTAGTAATATTTTGATTTTGTGTCAAGTGTCATTTTTATTTTGTATGTCAACATAATAGATGATGTATTTATAATTATGCATATCAAATTTTTAATTATTTTATTATATTTTTTTTTAAATTAGTAATATAATTTATAAATTTAATTGTAATTAAAATATGCTTATAAATAAACTATGTTTAATAAAATTAAAATATGTTATTATATTTTTTTAATTTATATTTATAATAAATAATTAATATTATTAAATATTTATGGAAAAAATATTTATTATAAATTAATTTTTATTAATGATATTTATTAGTAATATAATATGTGTTAATACAAATTCTATTTATTATTATATAGTATGATATTTATTATATTATTTATTATGTTAATAAAATATTAATATCACCAAATTTGGTGTTGCTACAGTGCAACACCAAATTTGGTGATGTACTGTAGCAACACCAAATTTGGTGTTGCTTTTTGGTGATCGGTTGGAGAGTTTTGGTGTCAAAATCACACCATTTTTAGTGAAATGGTGCTCGGTTGGAGTTGCCCTTAAGCCTTTGGTATATATATATACCACCGCGCTGTAAAAGAAATCATCTTCGAAAGTGCTCCACCTAGTCTTAATTTTTCTCATTTTTTCCGGCCACTAACTTGAATATCAGAGTGCACGCGCTAGAGACCTTCCCCTAGCCTGCCTCTAACATTCCCTTGTGATTGGTTATGCAGTTCAAGAGGTTGCCGATCAATCATTGGTCAATCGTTGGTCAACATCATGTTAGAGGAAATACTCTTTTTCGGAGAATTAACAAAAATTAAATTGAAATTAGTGAGTTTTGGTCAAAACCCACTAATGGACCTCCCATATCTGGATTTCTGAAAACTCCATATGAATTGAGAGGGTAGAGGTAGGAGATGATGTTTTAGGTGTCCAAACATATATATATTAGATATCACCAATTAAATAGGAGTAGTTTAGAAATATCAGTGAGTTTTGACCAAAACTCACTGATGGACCTCCCATATCTGGATTTCTGAAAACTCCATATGAATAGAGAGGGTAGAGGTAGGAGATGATGTTTTAGGTGTCCAAACATATATATATTAGATATCACCAATGAAATAGAAGTAGTTTAGAAATATCAGTGAGTTTTGACCAAAATTCACTAATGGACCTCCCATATCTGGATTTCTGAAAACTCCATATGAATAGAGAAATTAGAGGTAGGAGATGATGTTTTAGGTGTCCAAACATCTATATATTAGATATCACCAATGAAATAGGAGTAGTTTAGAAATATCAGTGAGTTTTGACCAAAACTCACTAATGGACCTCCCATATCTGGATTTATGAAAACTCTATATGAATAGAAAGGGTAGAGGTAGGAGATGATATTTTAGGTGTCCAAACATCTATATATTAGATATCACCAATGAAATAGGAGTAGTTTAGAAATATCAATGAGTTTTGACCAAAACTCACTGATGGACCTCCCATATCTGGATTTCTGAAAACTCCATATGAATAGAGAGGGTAGAGGTATGAGATGATGTTTTAAGTGCCCAAACATCTATATATTTGATATCACCAATGAAATAGGAGTAGTTTAGAAATATCAGTGAGTTTTGACCAAAACTCACTGATGGACCTCCCATATCTGGATTTCTGAAAACTCCATATGAATAGAGAGGGTAGAGGTAGGAGATGATGTTTTAGGTATCCAAACATCTATATATTAGATATCACCAATGAAATAGGAGTAGTTTAGAAATATCAGTGAGTTTTGACCAAAACTCACTAATGGACCTCCCATATCTGGATTTATGAAAACTCCATATGAATAGAAAGGGTAGAGGTAGGAGATGATATTTTAGGTGTCCAAACATCTATATATTAGATATCACCAATGAAATAGGAGTAGTTTAGAAATATCAATGAGTTTTGACCAAAACTCACTGATGGACCTCCCATATCTGGATTTCTGAAAACTCCATATGAATAGAGAGGGTAGAGGTAGGAGATGATGTTTTAGGTGCCCAAACATCTATATATTTGATATCACCAATGAAATAGGAGTAGTTTAGAAATATCAGTGAGTTTTGACCAAAACTCACTGATGGACCTCCCATATCTGGATTTCTGAAAACTCCATATGAATAGAGAGGGTAGAGGTAGGAGATGATGTTTTAGGTATCCAAACATATATATATTAGATATCACCAATGAAATAGGAGTAGTTTAGAAATATCAGTGAGTTTTGACCAAAACTCACTGATTGACCTCCCATATCTGGATTTCTGAACACTCCATATGAATAGAGATGTTAGAGGTAGGAGATGATGTTTTAGGTGTCCAAGCATTTATATATTAGATATCACCAATGAAATAGGAGTAATTTAAAAATATCAATGAGTTTTGACCAAAACTTACTGATGGACCTCCCATATCTGAATTTATGAAAACTCCATATGAATAGAGAAAGTAGAGGTAGGAGATGATGTTTTAGGTGTCCAAACATCTATATATTTGATATCACCAATGAAATAGGAGTAGTTTAGAAATATCAGTGAGTTTTGACCAAAACTCACTAATGGACCTCTCATATCTGGATTTCTGAAAACGCCATATGAATAGAGAGGGTAGAGGTGGGAGATGACGTTTTAGGTGTCCAAACATATATATATTAGATATCACCAATGAAATAGGAGTAGTTTAGAAATATCAGTGAGTTTTGACCAAAACTCATTGATAGACTTCTCATATATGGATTTCTGAAAACTCCATATGAATAGAGATATTAAAGGTAGGAGATGATGTTTTAGGTGTCCAAACATCTATATATTAGATATCACCAATGAAATATGAGTAGTTTAGAAATATCAGTGAGTTTTGACCAAAACTCACTGATGGACCTCCCATATCTGGATTTCTGAAAACTCTATATGAATAGAGAGGTTAGAGGTAGGAGATGATGTTTTAGGTGTCCAAACATCTATATATTTGATATCACTAATCAAATAGGAGTAGTTTAGAAATATCAGAGGTTTTGACCAAAATCCACTGATGGACATCACATCTATGTTCAGGCCCTCCTAGCGTGACTTCAGGCCCTGCGTTTTAATCTGAAATTAAGTGTTTTGATAGATTTTTTTATATATTAATATATTTTTAAAATAGAAAAAAAATTTTGAGTCCACGTCGGACCTGAATCGAAAGATTTCAGGCCCAGCGTGGGCCTGAAATCTATTGATTTCAAGCCCAGCGTGGGCCTGAAATCAATAGATTTCAGGCACACGTATTTTTTTTTATTTTTTTTAAATTTTTTTACGTTTTTTTTATTTTTGTAACATTTTTTTACGTTTTTTTTATTATCTACAAACATTTTTTTGAATTTTTTTATATATTAATATATTTATTAAATATTATTTAATATATTAATTTTTATTAATTAAATATAAAAATTATTTATTTATATTTTTAAATCAGATTGGATGAGCTATTTTTAACTGAAATATTTTTTTAATTTTTACCTTACGTTTTAAGCGCTGATTTCATAATATATTATTTTAAAATAAAAGTCTGAAAAAGCACGTGTAGACATCTCGAAATTTGTTACTGAGAGAAAGGAAGAAAAAGACAACAATTAGAGAGAGGGGTATAAGAGGAAGTTCACATAAAGGCCTGCGTCTTTTGATAAAATAGAAATCATGGTACGCCCTTTGGCAATTTCTAATTTTTAGATACGTCTTTTGGTAAATTATCGTTTTTTTTTAAGAGGTGCTTTAGCTAGTAAGCAGTTGCCACATCTTTTAACAAATTATGTGCCAAAGCCATGTGAATATAATCGTCATAGCGATGACGTCCCTACCTTGTATGGGTTCTATATATCATCGATTGAACCTCCACGGGCTAGATCGGATGATAGGGCGCCGGGTCGATTTGGTCAAGGTCACAGATTCGAGGGTTGTTAGTTGTGTACGAGGATAAAATCCTAGTCTGTTAACATTAATTCTCTCGACCCCAGGTGCCTCTCCACATCAATGATAACCGTGATTTGTCTCCCTCTGGAAACCTATGGGGCCGAGAGCAGGAGGCCGCTAAGGTAACGATTCCACCTTTTTTTGGTATATATCATCGATTGGGCTTCTGAACTGTGCATTTTCTAATTTACTCTAACGGCCGATGAGAATTTTCTATGAAATCGAATTGATCGTCCAAAATTCGACATTACCTAATCTTGTTAATCATTTTTTATACATCATCGGATCAATTTGAGAGCGAAGGATGTACGTGTCTCTTTATCCATGTAGGAGCATTCTTATTTTATTTTCAAAAATAATTTTCAATCACTTCTATATTTTTATCTCCTATTACAAAAGCATTCCTTTTATTGTCATTCCTATAGTCTATAGAAGCAATTTTATTAATAGTTGATAAAAATTTAAAAACTACGTACTCCAATTATTCTTAACATATACGGTTTGAAATCAATCTTAGGCGTAAGAATAATTTTAAATAGCTTCTATATGCATGAATATAAAAGCGATTTTGAAACATCTAAATATCAATATAATCATATAGGAGCACTTCAAAATGCTCTAGAACTCATTTGTTGTAAGAACATTTTCCGACTATTCCTACCGATAGACTCGCCCTAGGCCGAGTTTGAATTGAGCCTTACTCCGGGCTGAGTCCGAACTGAACTTGACCTCGTGCTTGTAAGTGGGTCGAGTACCCGTTGACCCTATTCCAGTCCAAATTAATCCTAAATTTGTGCCTTTGAAATTTTTTCTCTTCATCTATTCAACTCTAAACCTAAATTTCACACAAAAATTTTTACTCTTGAAAAAAAGATTAGTTTAAAAAAAAATCAAGTTTAACACTATTACGGTCAAGCAAATAGCAAGTTTATTCATTTGGGATTTTGGATGAAAATAAATTAGGTTTTTGACATTTTATTTTTTTTAGTAAGAAAGCAAAACAACAAAAGAGAAAAAAATAAAAAAATAAAATAAACCAAATCGATTTTCTAGGGTTTCCCAGTTTGTCCAGTTCATTGGTTCTCGGCCGGTTCGGAACGGCTCGCACCCGATCCTTGAGCAATCGAATTTCAGAGTTAACTCGGACTGAAAATCTAATCGGTTCCCGATTCAATTGATTCGACCGGCTGGTCTAATCCGATTTTCAAAACGCTAGTTGTAAGGTGGTTTCATTAAAAGTTCGATTTATATAGGGAATATTAAGGAAGTAAACCTCCTTAACAAGAAATGTTCCACAATTAATTGAGATTTGAAGTCATCGACATCATTTCGATTGAGCAACCGATTGAACTGATTTACTAAAAATCGTATAAATCAAATATTTTTTTAACTAACGGATCGAACTTTTCAATAAAAAATTAACAAACATAATCAATAAAATATCAATTAATTCAATATCAAAATAATCAAACTTTTCAATAATAATACTTTTTTATCCGATTTTAAAGGTCAAAAGTAAAGACTTGAACTTCTCCTTTTAAGAATTTAAGCTCCGACATATCACTGTATTAAAAGTTTTAAAATCGAACTAAAATAACTGATTTTTTAAATAAAAATGAATTTTAAAAATAACTAAATCCAACTTTTAAATTTGATGGATTAATTGAATCAATTAATTTGATTTAATTGTATGTTTGCTCACCCCCTCCAACATATAAGCATCTAAGCTGATAATTACATTTCATGCAATGAAGAACATATAATAAATTAATTTCAATTTTTTCCCCTTAAAAAAATAACAAAAAGGCGTAAACTCTATCGCCATGAAATCGTTTGGGAATAATTCTATTGCAATTGGCGTCTCAATTAACAAAACTTCGCTGCTACCAATTGGGCCGTAGAGCGCTTCACTCTTGGGTTAATTTGTTGGGCTTTTATCCAATTTACATTGTTTCTCAACCGTTTCAAAAACCAAATTTAGCGCGTTCCAACTGGTGTTTGCTTTTCAACAATTGATGGATCAAGTTAACACGACATTGGATTGAATCAAGCCGCACTTGGCAGAGCCAACATGGTAAGCTATAAAACCAAACCAGGTTGACTAACAAGTGACGAGATCAACATGGCACAAAGTCGAATTGGTTGGCTCCAACCCTTGTTCCGATTGTTGTAATATTTAAAATATAAAATTAGTTGGAAGTTGTAACAATCGATCGAGGCGTGATTAAGATTTATAAACCGCAAGCATTCTTCGGTCAAATCCGTAAAACGAAATCTGTCTCGCTTGTGCCACACGTTTTTCTTTTAGTACACGGCGGGGTAATCGAACGGCAGCGGCACGACGTCGGCGCTGAGGAGGTCGGCGTGTCGGAAGCCGTAGTCGCGGAGCACCTGGTTGTCGGCGAAATGCAGCGCGCGCTGCATCCCTTCCAAGCAGCTCTCCGCGGTGTACATCTCGTTGTGGTCCCCGCTGCAGGGCTGGCAGCCTGTGAAGTGAGTGATCAGCGGGCGCCGCGGCTTCTCCGCCCCCATGCGCTCCTCCCGCATCCGCCCGTACGCCCTGCTCGTCGCCTCCGCGTGCCTCCGCCGCAGCTCTTCCTCCCGCTGCTCCACGTCGGTGTAAGCCCGGTCGAACTCCTCCAGCCGCCCCACCGTCCCCAGCCAGTAGCTCTCGAAGTCGAACTCGCTCTCCAGGTAGATCTTGTCGCCCCACCGTTCCTTCTGCTTCATGAGGATGTACACGAGCACCGACTGGTCATCCGCCTCGCTGTACAGCTGATTGATCCGGCCAAATTTTATTTTCTTTTTTTAATTTCCATTAATCCGTAAATTTAGTTTGATTTCGGAAATTACGATCGTTACCTTGTCCTTCAGCTCGTCCTTGAGGATCTTCCCCCAGCGAGCGTGGTCAGGGGAGGTGGGCCCCATGGAGGCCCACTCTGTCATGAAGTCGAGCGACCACTGGCAGTTGCGGATGAGGAAGACGCCGGCGTTGAGGCTGACCCAGCTCCGCTCCTCGTAGATCAGGTGGGCCCAGCCGTGGACGACCATGTTGTGGGAGCTATAGCGACTCATGGGCAGCTCGAAGTCCATGTCCGTGAAGGCGGCGTCGGAGTCGACCCACCACACCCACTCCGCCTCGGGGTGGGCCAGCATGGCCGCCCGGATCACCGGTATCTTGGCCCAGTAGGAGCCCATTTTGGGGTGGAGCAGCGCCGTGTTATAGAGCAGCTCGATGCCGTGGCGGCGGCAGTAATCGGCCTTGTTCTTGAACAGCCGCAGCAGGAGGTGGTCCCCCACCGGGTTGCGGCACGGGCCCGCCTGGGATCCGCTCACCATCAAGATCCGCTCGCGGCCGACGGCGACGTGCGGGTTGAGGCGGCGCCACTCCCGCCTCTTCGCGTCCCAGTCGTCGACCGGGCGGCCGATCTGGTAGGAGAGAGACGGGTCGTCGTAGAAGGTAGCGTCCGGAAGGCGACCGCGGTGGCGCGAGGGGACTCGAGAACGTTGTTCATAGATGGAGGAGGAGAAGTTGGCCGAGAAAGAGGAGTAGATGCCGTAGAAAACAACGAGGAGGATGGCGGCAGCGGCGAAGACGATGAGGACGTGAGAGATGCAGGAGGAGGAGGAGGAGGACGACGACTTGGAGGGGCGGCGAGCCATCGGAATGGAAGCGGTAGCAAAATCACCCATGGCGGATCGAGCATATACTGAAAAGGCTTTAAGGCGTTCGTGGTGGCACACCAGTGCAGGCACGGTTAAGGAAGGTGTTTTCTACTTGCTCATCGACGCTTGCCTAAATTCCATTACTTGCTCTGTTTGGATAATTAAATTGATTTTCGTGCTCTCTTCGCTTCTTGTGTGACACGCTTGTCCAAACTGGGAATGCATTTTCCTGAATTGGGCGAATTGCCGTCGAGATGACGATTTTTCCGCCGGAGACGACGAAGGCAGGCGAGTTCTGGAAGCGGACGGCGACGAGGGCGGTTCCATGCACGTGAGTCGCCCCAGTAGTATCACGTTCAATTAAAAACATGAAAACACTGATCGAGGAGAAGTCGAATATAGTCTTGGACTGATTGAAAACGTCGGATCAAAATTTGACAAAGTTAGTATGTCCGTCCTTCTTATGATTATAGTATCTGGGCTAGTAATTTCCGTGATTTAACTCTTTCGTGTTGATTATGGGACTAATTGACGGAGGCGCTGAGATGAGCGAATTATCTTTTGCCAACGTGGAGAAGTTGAATATGAGGAATGGTTTGTATTGCAATTGAAATTTTATGACATCATATATGTAAACATGTAATTTATGAGTATTTTACCATTCTTTTATGAGTGGAAATGTTTAGCAATATGAAATGAATTTGTTACTTGCTGATTGTTGGACATGGCAGCTATTTGATAATATGGAAAGGACTAAGAATGAGTTAATGATTTGTGTGTGTGTTTGTTTATATATATATATATATATATATAAGGAACATTATTTCTTTACTTTTGTTTATTTTTCTAAGAAAAAAAAAGAAAAAGTGAATAAATAATAAGTATTAGATGATCTTGAATATAGCAACAACTGATAAGGAATCAATTAATGGTCATAATTTTGTTTCAATGGATACATTATCACAGACTCGTACTGTCTAGATCATTCGAGTAAATAGAGTCTGCATGTCTAGCTTAACATAATCCATGTCGTGTCGTGCCTAATCTAAGCATCGGCCAAATTGGTCTAGACGCAAATATAATCTACTGCTCAGCTCAAGACCAGTTCAACTATCAGCACAACTGGCCTGTGACAATGGAGCCATTGATACTGCAACTAGTTAGCAGTGTCCTTTTCTAGTTCACAATTGTATAGCAATGGTTGTCATTTAACCGTTCTTATTGCTTTTGCATAATCGCATTTATTGTTAATTTCATTAATTATAATGTTACGCTTATATTTTCTCTTGGATATTAATTAGTAGACGTGCGTAAGTACTCATGGTATTTGATCCCGTCGAGCGAGTTGGACTCCCAACTCGATGACGTGTCCCAACTGGTATTCCGAAAGGCGACTGGCTCGTCTCTTGAAAGAAAGAGATCGTTGGAAATTTAATGGGAAAGTTTTCGATAAAGTCCCTCCGATGGTCAACTCAGAAAATCCGATGGAGAAGAAGAAAGAAAAACGAAGAACATACACTATAGCTTCCACTCAATTGCGTACCTATTCGCGAGAAGTAGAGAGTCCTATATATAGCCAGGGGAGTCAATCAACTTCATTTCCACCTTTGTTTTATGCGAAGACAGAGTCAGGGAACAGTGTTAGTCGGCCGACCAACGCCGTGATTTCTAGGATTTGCAGACGACTCCGGGGTACGGTCTGCAATTACTCACTGCAACTATCAGAAACCATTCTAAGACAACAAGATTCTTACGATTCTTGGCACGAGTGGTGTCAGGCTTGCGTTGTCGGATGTCGGCGGTCACTACTGTCACACGCTAGATGTTAGGGAATTGTACGAGTACTGACGAGAGAAACCTCCAAGAATATGGGACGCTAAGACACAGAGCACCTGAGAAGTTGTCGTTCGGCGTCTAGGACCCTCGAATAGAGGTTTTCCACTCAGGGGGAGAAATAGGCAACCCCATAAGTTGAGCAGCCTCGGTCGGGGTCTATCCTGATTGGAGGCCAATCAGGGCCATTCTGGTTGGGCTTTCCCCGCTCGGTATGCCCGACCATCTGCTCGGGTTTACTTCTGACTGACTCCCTTCGGACAACGTGGTTTTCTTGTGAGCCAACTCACCCTATGAGAAAATTTGGTCGAGTAGGTCTGACTGAGTTAAAGCCTTATGGCTTGTGTTTTTTCTTGGGCCCGACTCCAGTCGTGAATTTTACGTCCAATCTGTCATCCATGTCAACCGTGTTGGTCAGACTTCCTCTCCATCAGTCATGACAGGATCANTGATTTTGGTTTGATTGAGGTTGTGCATATTAGTGGCATGCACCATAGCATTGTTTGCATACCGACGACCACTGGCTCCCATGTGGTTGAGACGTGTTGTCGGTCTTATTTCCTTTTGTGTCACACTTAGTTGGAGTTGTGTGTAGATAGTTGATACTCCCTAGGTGTTTGGATTCTCCACAGGTATGTCAGGGTTTTAAAGCTACAGGTATTACGATTTTTCATTCAGCACCACAGGTAATGTGGTATATCTGCATAGCCATAGGTTTTGGCGCTTGTATCTTGTCTACATAACTTATCCAATGTAGCGATGGTTGGTGTGTGTACACTACAGGTCATCGCATCATGTGCATATTATGTATTGTACATTTGCTTATATTTGTTGGACTTGTTTGAGCTATGATTGCTGCATTTGATTGACATGTATAATCGATTATGATTTGCATTTATTATATGATCTGGATCTGCTCGGTAGTATAAGTTGTCTATTGAGGTCTTATGGTGATTTCTGCCCTGTATATTACATTGATTTTCAGGTATATTTATGTTGGTGCAGGCAGCACCTAGTCAAACCTGGGTTTTGATAATGGCAAAGAGTTCAGAAGTTAAGATGTTATTGTTGTCTAACTTGTTCACTGAGTGTGCAGGAAGAAGTCCTAGGTACACTAGGCAAGAAGTCCTGGCAAAGGGCTGGGCAAAGAAGTCTTGGTCAAGGACTGGGCAAGAAGACCTGACTGGAAGTCGGGCAAAGAAGTTCTGGTCGAGGACTGGGCATGAAGTCCTGACAAGGGGCTGGGCACCGAAGACCTGACCGGAAGTTGGGCACGAAGACCTGGTTAGAGGGATTGGGCAAAAGTCTAACCGGAAGAGCCAGTTGGCAAAAGGTAAACTCTCCTGAGAGGAGTAGGTGAGGACACATTCCCCGTCGAGGGAACAGTAGGCGTCGGTTCGACCTAGGGTTCCATTTGGGAGACCCGAAGTCAGAACTAAGACAGCTACGGCTGTAAATATTGACTAATATTCTTGCTTTGTATGTTTTGGAACTAACCTTAGTTGCAGGGACCGAAGGAATGTGTTGCTGCAGCTCAGAATGCCCCATGGGAAGGGGGCAGGCAACTAGGATAGGCGCCCGGGAGGTCCTGGGCGCCCCAGGTCAAAGCCAAAATAGCAAGGAAGCAAGAACGCTTTGAAACCACACTGGGCTAGGCGCCCTGGAGGTCCCGGGCGCCCAATGTCAAAGCCAAACAAACCATCGAAGCAAATCTGCCACGAAGTCATTGGACGAGGTCAAGCTAGGCGCCCAGGAGGTCCCGGGCGCCCTAGTCAGACCAGGGCCGAATCAAAGGGGATAAGCGCTGACCGAGCTGTGGATGGAGGTTCTCGTAGCTGAAGGCACGTGTCAGGCGCCCCCAGCGAATTAGGCGCCCCCAGGAGCACTATAAAAGGGTGCTCGACCCCAAGGCTTCAACACAACTGCTTTCTAACGCTCCAAAGCTTTTCGTTCAAGCGCTACACCCCGGCAAACTCCGACTTCGAGATTCCAGCACCGACGATGACCCGCTGCTCCGAAATACGATCCACATCGGGCGTCGGTAACGAAAAGTGTAGCTATTTTCATTTACTGAGATATTCTTGTACTTAAACTTGTAAACCTTTTGTGTGATTATAGAATTGCCCAAAATAAATGGTCAAGGACCTTGGGCCTTGGAGTAGGAGCCGACCGCGACTCCGAACCAAATAAAAATCTACTTGTGTTCCTGTGTGATTGATTTGTTTCCGCTGCATTTACTCTTTTCTTAATCCGAAAAAGGTTTAACGATATTCACCCCCCCTCTATCGTTTTTCTCGATCCAACAATTTATTCATATAGATGTATTTATTTTATATTTTTATTCCAGAAACTGTATACATTTGTTTCTATATGCTTGTTTTATCCTTTATATATCATGCATATATCTACTCTTATACTTGCAGAGTCCGCCCGGACTCACTACCCCTCATTCTTCTTTTTGTTTTAGGTAATTGATAGTCGTGTCTTGTGCTGCCAAGAGAAGATCCAACTGCCAATCTCCATTTAAGTTTTATTTTTATTTGTTTTCGTACTCTCGTAGCATTCTTATCCTATTGATGTTGCCCTAGTTATGTTTTTTTTCGTTTTGGATGGTATTTGTTTTCTCTATGAGCATATATTTATTTACTTCTACTAGATTTTGATTTGTCACATTTGGTTAACCGAGATTTATTTATTATGCAAAATATTTAACTGCGTGGTTGTAAATGTGTGAATGTTAGACAAGTGTGGTTGTGCTTTTTAGTTATTGAGATGGGTATGTATTAAGTTTCAGATTGTCTACCGTACAGGAGAGATGCTATCTAATTTTCGAGTGATCACGAGTCTCTGGGGGCGTGACAATCATATTTACAAACATCAAATTCTAAATAGCAATAGTAAATCACAAACATCAAAGTCTAAATAGCAATAGTAAATCACGATACCATATTCAGAGTGTAAAACAAACATATAATTAAATTTCTATTAATATTTTAAACTTTAAGTACGTATAATAATCAAAACAAAATATTTATCTTTATTAACATAGAGCAATAAAATAAATATAAACTCTAACTAGATTAATTTTTTTCCATAATAAGGACTCCCATATCCACAACATGCACATAAAATATCTTAGACACCAATCCCTTGGTGAGTGAATATACTAATATGGAATCTATATTGATGTGCTCTACCATGATCTGACAACATTGAACTCTTTTTTTAATTGCTAAATACTTGATGTTGATGTGTTCAGACATTTACGAACTGTGATTGTTCTTGGTATAAAGTTCTGCAACTTTATTATCATAGTATATCCTCAGCGATCTATCAATGTCATTAACGATTTGCAATGTTGTGAAGTTCGATGTATACTAAAAGCCTAACTTTTGTATGAACATCTACATTTTGAAATGAGAATCACATGATCATTGATTGCATTTTATATTTATTATATGTGTGCATATTGTCTAATACTTTATATTATAGATAACATGGTGTGTGGTGTCACACAGAAGATCATATTATCAATCCCTTGTAGAGTATAAGTAGAGGCTCACAACCTAGATGATTTTGGACAATCCATTGGCATAGTTGTAGTGTAATTTGGTATTGATTTATCTTGACCATAGAATTACACTAGTATACTTTGGGTGTATTGAGCAGAACCAATATAGAGGTGATTTAATTTATACTGACTATATAATTAAATCAGACCTCAGATATTATGGAGTACATACTCTTAATCTCGATATAATAACGGGTACATGTACTTAATATTTATTTCTTTAATTTACCAATGGACGAGATTTATTTATTAAATCGATAGACCCGGTAAATTGAGAAATAATATTATTTACACGATATGTCGTTGATTATAGAAGGAAACCGTATCCTGATGAGTCAGGTTGATGATGTCCCCTTGAGGAGCTCATAAAGCTCACCATGTTAAATCCTGCAGGTGGACTTGGTCTGACATGATGATAAGGTTGAGTGGTACTACTCATGTAGTTAGATATTAATTAATTAAATTGTCAATAAATTAATTAATTAATGGGCATTCGATATCAAAAACACGGGGAGAATTTGTACACATAATAGGGGAGCCCATATTTAGATATGGGGTTGGTGAGGTAGATCAATGATGATCCTTTAGTAGATTTGATCATCATTAATGGATCGGGCCTTGTTCCATTTGGTGGCCAAGACCTAACTCTTCCTCATGGTCCCTATTGTATCCTATATATACCACATAGAGTCGTGATACTAAGAGACAATTGAAAACACCCAAGCCTTATATTCTCTTCCTCTCTCCTAGGGTTTGTGTAACGCCCCAAATTTTCCGCTCTAGTGTGGTAATAATGGAACATGTGGCCAAGAATAATATTATGAATTTAGTGGGAAAAGTTGTGAATAAAGAAATGTTAGGCATTATCTTGACACGTAGTGGATGTGTGATAATTATGCTTAGGTATTATATTTAATGTTATGCTTAAGTATCCTACACATGTATGAATGAATAATGATATGCATATGCATGAGTATGAATTAAATAAGTAACATTCTCTAGATGGGCTTTGGTTATGCGGGCTTGGAAAAAAATAATAAAAGGAAGAGAAAGCAAAAAGAAGAGGAGGTGCCAAGGATTGAACCTTGGACCTCAAAGAAAAGCCAAGTCTTAAGAATGCATATGTAACCAATTCACCCAGCAGGGGAGTGCTATTAGGAGGAGATGGGAAATCGTAGATGAATAGAAGATAAGTGAAGAGACACATGAAAATGAAGAGGCACCATTGAAAGAGGTGGTTACCTTTTCACTCCCTATAAAAGAGCATGGGGAGAGAAATGCCCAAGGCATTTTCAGCCACAAGCCCTCCCCTCTCTTCTCACCAAGTCTCTCCTCTTCATCCTCTCCCTCACCGAGACCTAGGGTCTCCTTGCAGCCCAAAACTGAGCCCCACAAACCAGAAGAAGAAAAGGAGAAGAACAAGAGGAGTACCAAGCCTAAGAGCCATTTCTTCTCCAAAGTCTAGAACACTTTTTTTGAATTTTTTTAGCGCAAGAGGTAAGACTCACTCACCTGCAACATAATAGCCTTGAATGTGTATTTATGATCCCTTATGTTTGCTTGTGATGTTGTGTGAAAAAAATGGAAGAAAAGCCATGTTGTATGTTACGGTCAAGGAAGGTTTTCTCCTCTTTTGTTATGTTTAAGTTTAGATGATGATTCTACATGCTTATTGATACCTTCTTATAGTAGATGAATGATGAATACATGATGTTTGAGTGCCTTCCATGATGTAAAGGACTTAGAACCTCTCGGCCAAGTGGTGGAGATGGGTAGATGCATGTGTATGGACTAGGGTTTGATTCTATGTGAATTTTCCTTTGCTTATGTAATGTTTTATGTCAAGAAAATTGTGGAATCTATGCCTTATTAAATCTATGAGTTTCGGCCAACAACTAGGTAGAGGGCTAAAATAGGTCCAAACTACAAATTATGTACCCAAACTAAGGTTTAGTGAAGTCTAGACTACCCTTGTACTTGTAAATGATCTCTTATGCAATTGTTTCTATGTTACATGAATTTTTATGCTATAATACCCTAACTATGAATTTCGGCCAGCATCTAGAATGAGGACTAAAATAGGTCCAAACTACAATCATGTGCCTAAACTAATATTTAGTGAAGTTTAGACTACCCTTGTACTTGTAAATAATCTCTTTTGTGAAGTGTGCACTTATTTCAATGTTATAGGAATTTTATGCTATGAAACCCTAGCTATGAAGTTTCAGCCAGCATGTATTAAGATAGGAAAAGATAGCTAAAACCAATGTTTTGCCTTGATTAAGACAAATATGTTACATGAATGATGTGTTGATAAGACTAGCATGATGTTTGCTTCACTTGCATGTTTTTAAAGAAAGATCCTACATTGTCATGCTATTTATGTGAATGATTGTGCCATAAAAGTGTGCCTACACTCATGAATGATTGAATGTCTATAGTACATTCATTATGAAAGAAAGAAAAAGGAAAGAATGCATGTATGTATTTTACTTTAAAATATGGTTTGTACCGGATATTGAAAAAGATCCACGGTTCTGGACTACCGAAGTTGTCCCTAGGTTGAAAGATAGTAGGCCTAGTAACCCTAGTAGGTCAAGACTAGCTACCTCACATCTATTTAGGGATGCGCGTAAAGAAAGAATGAGTACAAGCCGGGGACCCCTATAAAGATGATGTATGCTTATGTTAAAGTATTACTTATTATGTTTTCTAAAGAGCATCCTAAATGTTTTTGTAATGCACATGTTTTATGTTTGTATGCATTCATGCACCTTATGTGCCTTATGAGTTTTATGCTATACATGAGATGTTATATGTCTTTCAAATATACGTGACATGTGGATTTAGTGAGTAGGAAAGAGCTTACTAAGTTTCGTACTTATAGTTGATTGCTTATGTTGCAGATCAACATAGAAATTTCTAAAGGAAGGGAAGCTGCAGGAAGGGCTCGTGTGTGTGGTGGTGACTTGGCTGATCGATCAATTTAGTGCCATTATAGACTTAGCACTTACCTTTATAAGAAAACATGTTTTACTACCTTATACTTGATACTTGTTAGCTCTTTAGGAGTTTATTTAATGCATGGATGCTACTAGATATTATATGATCTTTATACCCCTTCTTGTTGCATGTGTTATAGTTATGTTTTAGTTCTGCTGCAATGCTTTATATTCATATGCAATAATATGTGTAAGTTAAGTAGGAAAAAAAAGGGTAATGCGCTGCCTTAACGGTAAGGGGCGGGCGTTACAGTTTGTGGGTGCTGACCATAGCAAGGAGGTGGGGTGGACAAAGAAGAGAACTCCTCTCTTCTTTTCCTCATCTTCTTCTTCCTTTCTATCCTCCTTCTCCTTGAGACTTGCGTCTTGGTCAAGAAAAGGAAGTGGTTGTCTCTTCCTTTGGCCGGCGACTCAAGTACAAAGAAGGAGGAGTTGTTAGGTGGCGCCGACACAAACAAGCACAAGGAGACCGGGTGGCTTGGGTTAGAGGGAAGGAATCTTTTCTTCCTCTTCTTCATCTTCTTCTTCCTCTCTTCTCTACTTGGTGGATGGCGCAAGGTTGAAGGAGAAGCTCCTTCTTTTGGCCGGCGGCATAAGTTGGACAAAGAGGTTGGCGCAAGCAAGAAGGGAGGGAAGAAGAGTCTTGGAGGCTTTTATATCTTGGAAGATTGTCACCCACACGATATCCAAGAAGGGGATAGGACATACAATAGAAGATCGGGAGGTAAACAAGAAGGTATATTTCTTGTTTTGGTTTCTTTGATCTTGTTTGATTGTTGTTCATAATTTCATGTTAATAATTATCTTGGACCCCGATGATAAACACAAAAACTGGTGATCTATTCATCGTCTATTCCGCGGCTAATCTGTTAGACGAGTTAGATTGCTTGAACAACAAGTTTGTTCAAGCGGTCACTCGAATCGGTTAGCACAACGATGAGTTGGTTGTTTGGGAAATTGTTCTCCATTCAGATTGAAATAATTTTAATCCGGTGATATGGAGAGGTTTCCCATGCGCAACCGCCGTCACGAAACCTAACAATTGATATCAGAGCCAAAGGTTTTCGGTTTTGTGTGTTTAGGATTTGGTTACTTTCATGGATTATTTCATGTATATTATTATTCCAGATAATAGTAGTATGTGCGTAGGCTAACTCTTTGGTTGCATGCATGAGATCTGACTATTATGGCTTAATATAGATTGTATGTGATTGTGTGCATGTTTGTATTATTTATTTGAATCCTCATGCTTGACGAGGCTAGATTGTATTTAATTTTTGTAATTAAATACGACAATTGTTTAGCCACACATTTTAGTTTACTTTCGATCTAGACTTGTTGTACACTCCTATGTGGAGTATAGGATCGATGGATATAAATTAAAATAGTTTTTTATCTCAGCTCGGAGCTCCTTCATAGATGAGGCTTGCGCATGGTGCTTAGAGGAGGAGACGAGGTGGCGACACAACTAGAGGCATATTGAAGATAAAAACCATAATAGTTGGAAAAATTAGTTTTTTTTCTTATTTATTGCTTTTTGTTTATATGCTTGTTATGCTTGCAAGGTAAAATTCCTCAATTATAAATTACTAAGTGGGAGAGGGATTCTAAGAATCCCATGACCTCGATTACAAATTTGACATGTGATGTGAACAAACTTGCGCGTTGGCTCTGAGTGCCTTCCTCCATATCGGATGAGTTTGTTTTGCGGATCACTAGGTCAAACATGGTTATAGGAAGTTATTTAGGAGCGTGTGATCTTCCCCATCAGAAGGGACATAATCCTAGGTATTTCCCTTAGTATCGTGTAATAGTGAACACTAAGATACATTTAATAGTATCCTCCCCATCGGAGTCACTGCTATTACTAGTAGGGTCGAAGAGGAGCTAACTATTAATTTTTTTTGTCAAAAAGTTAGGTTGACAAGATAATAAAATTAATGGATAAAATCTTCTCTTACAAATGTAGAATTCATATACGTCCACACTATCGTGGCATACGATATTCTCGGTGTTTTGAGGTGTTGGTTGATTTTAAAATTTTATTATTTGAGGAATCAATAATTTTTTGAAATCTAATGTTTTGATCATTGTGATTCTCAGGATATTTTCAAAATGGCTTTCAACCCACTAACTGTAATATTGAAAGAAAATAAACTTACTGACCCTAACTATATTGCTTGGAAACGAAACCTAGACTTTGTCATGACTGTTGAGGAGTACAAATTTGTACTCTTTAAGATCTATCTTCCTAAGCCTAGTGAGAATTCTAGTTAAGAAGAGAAAGGGAGTTATAGGAAGTGGATGAAAGTAGATGAGATGGCGCGGTGTTACATTCTGGCATTTATGTCAAATGTACTGCAACATCAGCATCAGACTTTCGCTTCTGCCTATGACATGTTGCTCAATCTCAAGGAACTCTTCGGACACCAGAATCAGATGGTTAGGCAGGAGGCAATGAGGAACTTGATGATGACCACCATGATTGAGGGGACACCTATGAGGGATTATGTCCTCAAAATGATGGCTCATTTAAATGAGATGGAAATCCTAGGAACTGAGATCTATGGGGAAACCCAGGTCAATATCATCCTCCAGTCACTACCTAGGAGTTTTGAGCAGTTTCGCTTGAATTACAACATGAACAAGAGGTTGTATTCGATGGCAGAACTTCTGACAGACTCAGGCAGCTGAGGGGTTATTTCGTCAGAGTGCTCGTGCCTTTGTTGCTGAAAAGGCTTCTACTTCTAAGCCGGAAGGAAAGAAGAAGAAGAAGCCAATTTTAGCAAAGAAGGCAGCTGGATCTGAGGGACCTCAGGCTGGAGTGAAGAAGACAAAAGACAAGTGCTTCACGTGCAAGCAGACTGGA
Organism: Boesenbergia rotunda; assembly: GCA_024364735.1. Lineage (NCBI taxonomy): Eukaryota > Viridiplantae > Streptophyta > Magnoliopsida > Zingiberales > Zingiberaceae > Boesenbergia > Boesenbergia rotunda. Next base: position 305,949 of record JAGFNQ010000210.1, read on the forward strand.
CACTGGAAGGCGGATTGTCCTCGTTGTCAGGAGAAAAATAAATGTATATCTTTTTGTTTAGTTATTGAAACATGTTTAGCGGTGTTATCTACCGACACCTAGTGTGTAGATACGGGAGCCACTGATTGTGTCTGTAATTTTTTGCAAGGGTTCCAGGAAACCCGACGATTAGTTGATGGAGAGATTACCGTCTACATGAGCAATGCTACGAAGGTGGCGGTTATTGTAGTGGGAGACATGTATTTATCGTTTAGAAATAAAACTTTGGTATTGAGAAATTATCTTTATGTTCATACTTTTAGAAAGAACCTTATTTCAGTTTCTAAATTGATAAATGATGGGTATTCTATTTCTTTTAATGATAAAGTTGTTATAAAAAGGAATAGAGAGATTATCTGTTCAGGTGCGTTGGTTGACAATTTGTACACTCTTGAAGCAAAAACTCCCACGATGCAAATAGAAGTAAATAACTCATCATCTAACCATAAGGGGAAAGAACCTTCGAAGATGAACCAAACATATCTTTGGCATCTGAGACTAGGTCATATTAACCTTAGTAGAATTCAAAGGTTGATAGCCGATGGGCCTTTGGGTTCATTGGTGATGGAAGACTTCCCAACCTGTGAATCTTGCTTAGAAGGTAAAATGACCAAGAGGTCTTTCAAGGCCAAGGGGTATAGAGTTAAAGATATGTTGGAATTGGTTCATTCTGATTTGTGTGGTCCTATGTCTATCTAGGCTAGAGGTGGCATTGAATATTTCGTCTCTTTTATAGACAATTATTCAAGGTATGGATACATTTACTTGATGCGCTGCAAGTCTAAATACTTTGACAACTTCAAAGAATTTAAGGCTGATGTGGAGAAATATCAAGGTAAAAGTATCAAGACACTACGATATGATCGTGGTGGTGAGTACCTCTTGGGAGAGTTTAGGAGTTACTTATCAGAGGCTGAGATCCAATCCCAATTGTCCGCACCTAGTACACCCCAACAGAACGGTTCAGCGGAGCGAAGGAATAGGACTCTTATGGAGATGGTTACGTCGATGATGAGTTATTCTGAGATACCTGATTCGTTCTGGGGGTATGCTCTGGAAATGACAGTGTACATTCTGAACTTGGTACCATCCAAATCAGTACCCTCTATTCCCACTGAATTGTGGACTGGGCGTAAGCCTAGTCTGAGACATATTCGAATTTAGGGTAGTCCAACACATGTGCTGAAGGGAGATGCTGATAAGTTGGAATCTCATACAGAAGTACGCTTGTTCGTAGGCTATCTTAGAGGAATGAAAGGTGGTTTATTCTATAGTCCTAAAGATCAGAGGGTAATCGTTAGCTCGAATGCTCGATTTTTAGAGGAAGATTATGTAATGAACCACAAGCCCATGAGTAGGATTGTTCTCAAGGAGATGAGAGGGGAAGTTCTAACTTCAGTACCAACAGTACAAGAGGATACACAAGTAGTACCTCATCGTAGTGGGGAGGGTTGTTAGACAACCTAATAGATTCATGTTCTTGGGAGTGTCATCGGACTTGGTCCCTGGTGAACATAAACCTGATCCCTGAACATATGACGAGGCACTCCAAGATAAAGATGCGGTATCTTGGCAAAGGGCAATGACTTCTGAGATAGAATCTATGGATTCTAATTATGTCTGGGAGCTAGTAGAACCACCCAATGGTGTAAAAATCATTGGATGCAAGTGGATCTACAAGAGAAAGAGATGATCAAATGGGAAGGTATAGACCTTCAAAGCAAGCCTTGTTGCAAAAGGGTATACTCAAAAAGAGGGTATCAATTTGAGGAGACCTTTTCGCCGGTAGCCATGCTTAAGTCGATCTGGATTCTCTTATCTATTGCCGCTCATATGGATTATGAGGTTTGGCAGATGGATGCCAAGACAGCTTTCCTTAACGGAAGTCTTGAGAAAAACATCTATATGAATCAACCAGAGGGATTCATTATAAAAAGCAAAGAGCATCTTGTGTGTAACCTTAATCGGTCCATTTATGCATTGAAGCAAGCTTCACGATCTTAGAACATCTAGTTTGATGAGGTAATCCAGTCATATGGATTTATTCAAAGTCCGGATGAGTTTTGTGTATACAAGAGATGTGATGGAAACGTAGTGGTATGTCTTGTAATATACGTAGATGATATTTTGCTCATTGGCAACAATGTCAAAGTATTATCAGACTTAAGGGTATGGTTATCCAAACAGTTTGATATGAACGACTTGGGAGAAGTAGGACACATCCTTGGGATCAAGGTTATAAGGAATCGTAAGAAAAAGATGTTGTGCTTATCTCAAGCTTCATACATAGACACTGTCCTAGCTCGTTTTAGCATGCAGAACTCCAAGAAAGGTTTTCTACCTTTTAGGCATGGAGTTCCTCTATCTAAGAAGATGTGTTCTAAAACATCAAAGGAGATAGAGGAGATGAAGACAGTTCCTTATGCTTCGGCTGTGGGAAGCCTCATGTATGCTATATTATGTACGAGGTCAGATATTTGCTTTGCCATGAGCATGATTAGCAGATATTAGAGTAATCCAGGACAAGGACATTGGACTGCGGTAAAACATATATTAAAGTACCTGAGAAACACTAGGGATTATATGCTAGTTTACCAGGTAGACCAATTACTCCCTGTTCATTACACAGATTATGACTTCCAATCAGATAGGGATAAAAGTAAGTCTACCTCGGGGTATGTGTTTACTTTAGGAGGTGGAGCCATAGTATGGAGGAGTGTCAAGCAAAAATGTGTGGCGGACTCCACCATGAAAGTTGAGTATCTGACAGCCTCTGAGGCAGCCAAGGAAGCTGTGTGGCTTAGGAACTTCTTGATGGACTTAGATGTGATTCCTGGTTTGCCCATGGCTATCACAATTTATTATGATAACAGTGGTGCAGTTGCAAACTCGAAGGAACCACGAGCCTATAAGGCAAGTAAACACATAGAGCGTAAGTACCACCTGATACAAGAGATCGGAAAATAAGGAGAAGTTGTTGTCGCCAAGATTGCATCAGAGGACAACTTGGCAGATCCTTTTGTTGGAACGAGGAAAACGATAGAGGGGGGGTGAATATCATTAAAAACTTTTCGGATTAAGATAGAGCAGATATGCAGCGGAAAGAAATTAAATGCACAAGAACATAAGTCTATTTTTTACTTGGTTCAGAGTCGCAGTCGGCTCCTACTCCAAGGCCCACGGTCCTTGACCGTTTACTTTGGGCAATACTATAATCGCGCAAAAAGATTTACAAGTTAAGTACAAGAGTATTTTAGGAAATTAAAATTGCTACACTTTTCGTTACCGACGCCCGATGTGGATCGAATTTCGGAGCAGAGGGTCGTCGTCGGCGCTGGGATCTCGAAATCGGGGTTTGCCGGGGCGTAGCGCTTGAACGAAAAGCTTTGGAGCGTTGAGAAAAAGTGATGTTGAAGCCTTAGGGTCGAGCCCCTTTCATAGTGCTCATACGGGCGCCTGTAATGTTGGGGGCGCCTGACACGTGCCCTTCATTCCGCGAATCCTTATCCGCGGGCTCGGTCAGCGCTTATCCTCCCCTACTTGGGCGCCTGATCCAGCTTGGTCCAGAGTCTTCGTAGCTATGTTTTGGGTTTTGCCTTCACTCTTGGGTGCCCGTATCCATATGGGCGGCTGAGCCCATTCGGGCGCCTGTCTCCATTCGGGCGCCTAGACCCAGTGAAGTACCTCACTTGCAGACGACCAGCCCTTCGACCCTGCAACTTCGGTTAGTCCCAAAAAACATAACAAGTATTAATTACAGCCGTAGCTGCCTTGATTCTGACTTCGGGTCTCCCAAATGGAACCCTAGGTCAAACCGACACCTACTGTCCCCTCGACGGGGAACGCGTCCTCACCTACTCCTCTCAGGAGAGTTTACCTTTTGCCAATTGGCTCCTCCAGTTGGACTTTTGCCCAATCCACCTGACCAGATCTTCATGCCCAACTTTCAGTCAGGTCTTCTTGCCCAACTTCTGGTCAGGTCTTCGGTGCCCAGCCCCTTGCCAGGACTTCGTGCCCAGTCCTCGACCAGGACTTCTTTGCCCGACTTCTGGTCAAGTCTTCTTGCCCAGTCCTTGACCAGGACTTCTTTGCCCAGCCCTTTGCTATGACTTCTTGCCTAGTGTACCTAGGACTTCTTCCTGCACACTCAGTGAACAAGTTAGATCACAATAACATCTTAACTTCTGAACCCTTTGCCATTATCAAAACACAGGTTTGACTTAGGTGCTGCCTGCATCAACACCTTTCACTAAGGCCCTTCCAGCGAGAGCTTTTTGTTAGAGCAATCGGCCCTAAGATGGTCCGGAGTGACCATAGGTTTTGATGTTTGGGCAAAGGGTTTAAGTTAGGTTTACCCTTGTGTTCTTATATGTGTATGTTGAGTGTGCAGGTTGTACAGGTTACACATATGGACTTGACTGGACGACCTCGGTACGGTGAAGGGTGGCATGGAAACAAGCTGGAGGCTTGTGTGCGCACCTGAGGGACCTTGGTGAGCAGGGACGATGAGCTGATGGGCGCGGACTTCGAGGCATGCGTGAAGGATGGCATGGAGGCAAGCTGGAGGCTTGCGTGCAATCCGAGGGATGGGAGCCGAAGATGAAGAGGGCACGAAGGCAACAGTCGAGGCTGCGGAGGAGGAGTCAGTCGAGTCGTGAGGGTACGAGTGCAATGCGATTGTACTCGGGAAATCCTAGGGTTTGAGTGCGGAGTGAAATGTACTCAGGAAGGGTAACCTCAGGTGGGTGAGTAGACCAGTCGACTGGCCTGGGGGCAGTCGACTGATGGAACTCACAGAAAGGTCTCAGCCCTGGGACCAGTCGATTGCCCTTGGGGCCGTCGACTGGTAGGTGGCTGGTGAGTTGGCTAAAATTCGAACGTTGGGGGTGTAACGGTCGAATTTGGCTGACACCAGTCGACTGCCCTGGGGGCAGTCGACTGGTACCGAGAAATCATCCCCGAATCCTATTTAAAGAGGACTTCGTGGTGGCTGAGTTTCTTGACGAAACTCACTTGGGAAAAGTGTATTAGTAGTCTATTGTGTTCACAAAGCGTCCAATGTGTTGTGGCGAGGTTTCTCCACCCACAAGGAGCGACACGTGATAGCCGGAGGTTATCCAGGTAGTGATCCACCGACGGATTGTTGGATTAGTCACCCGGCCGGGGTGGATACCAACTAAATACGGTTTGTTAGCATTGTATTTATTGTTTTATTTGTATTTCCGTTGCGCTAACAATCTTGTAGGAAGAAGGGGTTCGACAAAGTGCTATTCACCCCCCCCTCTAGCAAGGCATATCGATCCTAACACTTTTGATAGGCATGTGGAGGGTATGGGAGTCAGATGTATGACATCGTGATGGCAACATAGTCTTTTAGTATAAGTGGAGATTGCTAGAATGTATACTAAAACCTAAATTTGTATGAACATCTACATTTTAAAATGAGAATCACATGATCATTGATTGCATTTTATATTTATTATACGTGTGCATATTGTCTAATACTTTAAATTGTAGATAACATGGTGTGTGGTGTCACACAGAAGATCATGTTATCAGCCCCTTGTAGAGTATAAGTAGACGCTCACAACCTAGATGATTTTGGACAATCCATTGGCATAGTCGTAGTGTAATTTGGTATTAGTTTATCTTGACCATAGAATTACACTAGTAGACTTTGAGTGTATTGACCAGGACCAATATAGAGGTGATTCAATTTATACTGACTATATAATTGAATCAGACCTCAGATATTATGGAGTACATACTCTTAATCTTGATATAATAATGGATACATGTACTTAATATTTATTTCTTTAATTTACCAACGGGTGAGATTTATTTATTAAATCGATAGGCCAGGTAAATTGGGAAATAATATTATTTACATGGTGTGTCGTTGATTATAGAAGAAAACCGTGTCCTGATGAGTCAGGTTGATGATGTCCCCTTGAGGAGCTCATAAAGCTCACCATGTTAAATCCTGCAGGTGGACTTGGTCTGACATGATGATAAGGTTGAGTGGTACTACTCATGGAGTTAGATATTAATTAATTAAATTGTTAGTAATTTAATTAATAAATAGACATTCGTTATCTTAAACACGGGGAGAATTTGTACACGTAATAGAGGGAGCCTATATTTAGATATGGGGTTGGTGAGGTAGATCAATGATGATCCTTTAGTGGATTGGATCATCATTAATGGATCGGGCCTTGATCTGTTAGGTGGCCAAGACCTAACTCCTCCTCATGGTCCCTATTGTAGCCTACATATATACCCCATAGAGTCATGATACCAAGAGACAATTGAAGACACCCAAGCCTTGTATTCTCTTCCTCTCTCCTAGGGTTTGTGGGTGTCAGCTATAGCAAGGAGGTGGGGTGGACAAAGAAGAGAACTCCTCTCTTCTTATCCTCATCTTCTTCTTCCTTTCTATCCTCCTCCTTGAGGCTTGCGGCTTGGTCAAGAAAAGGAAGAGGTTGTCTCTTCCTTCGATAGGTGGCTTATAATTACTATTTCGTTGATAAATTTAGGCTCTCAAATCCATGTTTTGATCCACTTTTATATGCTTATGTTTGCATATATATTTGGTTTCATGTATTTCCTCTATTTTGGCTTTTAATTCAAAACTTTCTATATTTGAGATATTTTTTGGCATTAATTGTGAATCTAATTTTGTAGGCTTCAAATGATCATGGACCTAGATCGGATAGGGTCAAACATGAGTCAAAATTGGATCCGGATCAAAGTGATCAAGCTTGGATTAATTTGAGTCGTCCGATCGAGAAACGGCTAGATCTGAACCATCGGTTAACTTCTGATCAATCCGAGTTCAAGATAGAGTCAATCATGACCACTGATCAAGATATGAAAATTTCATCCAAATCAGAAGCAATCTGACCGTTGGATCAAGCTCAAGATGTTCTAGACCATCCAAGCAAGAGAAGGGAAGATCTAGGCCATCCGCCACAGATCTGGTTGATCCGAGCTAAGGACAAGTAGATCAGAGTCACAGATCAAGATCTGGGGACTTTGGTTCAGATCTGAGAAGATCCTACCATTGGATGAGATCTAAACAATCCCAGCCGTCCAAAATTCAAAAGAGGATTTAAATTGGGAATTCCCTCTTCGCTCTTCGGGGTCGCATGTCGCAGATTGCAGAGTAGAGTTCAGATCGCAATTTCTTCACTTCTTCCTCATTTCCGCATCCATTTTCTTCCTTAGATTGTGCGGCCGCATCAAACTTGATTCGTCTTCGAGATTTTAGATCGTGGAAGTAAGTTTTCTTGGTTAAGTTTGCTAATCCTAATCTTCGCAGCTGAAGGAGTTCAGGCGGGGGTTCCGCCGAAGCTGCTGATTACCGATCGATCCTTTCTGATTGTTGGTTTTCGTCGTCTGGAGCTATCAGAGCAACGTAGAGGGGTTCTCGAAGGTGTTCTGGGAGTTTCCGTGGTCGATCGCTTTGTTGGTGCAGAAAGCACCTAAGCCGAACCTGGGTTTTGATAATGGCAAAAAGGTTCAAAAGTTAAGTCTTATTTGTCATCTAACATGCTACTCAAGTGTGCAGGGTAAAAAGTCCTAGCGAAGGACTGCTAGGCACTGGCGAAGGAATGCCAGGGTAAAAAGTCCTAGCGAAGGACTGCTAGGCACTGGCGAAGGAATGCTAGGGAAAAAGTCCTAGCGAAGGACTGCTAGGCACTGGCGAAGCCTTAGCGAAGGACTGCTAGGCACCGGGCGAAGGACAACTTGGTATCCAAGACCTGGCAAAGGACCGCTGGGCAAAAGTCCAACCGGAGGAGCCGGTTGGCATCAGGTACATTCTCCCGAGAGGAGTAGGTGAGGACGCGTTCCCCGTCGAGGGAACAGTAGGCGTCGATTCGACCTAGGGCTCCATTTTGGAGGCCCAAAGTCAGAACCAAGATAGCTAAGGCTGTATAAACTATCATATTACTGCTTTATGTTGTTTTGGACTAACCCTGGATGCAGGACCGAATGAACGAGTGTCTGCAGCTCAGAGAGCCTCAAAGGAGTGAGGGAGCAGCTGACCAAGGCGCCCGGAGTGTCCCGGGCGCCCTGAAAGGCCCAAACTAGGTGTCACAAATGGGCCTCAAATTAAATCAAATGTCGAAAACCCACGATGCACAAAATAGAATGTAGAATAGGGGCCTCGAGTCGTATTTTCGAAAGATCTAATAGTGGTTTTGCTTGAAATTAGGTTAGGGAGATGTTTTTGGATTTTCGATATAAATTTTGGATTGTTTTTGAGTTTAAAGCAAAGCTGAAAATTAAAGCGCAAAGCTAATGAACTGCCCAGGAATTGATTCTAAACTGAAATAAGAATAAGTCCTAATTGCAATGAACTAATAAACGAAATTAACTAACACAAATTTTAAAAAGAGTCTTAACTCATGAACTGATTCCAAACAATCCAAACCATGTAATAGGACAGATTAAATTGTTCTGCAGAAAATTAAATTCAGCTAGCTTGAATGCACTAAATTCCGAAAATTACCAACTAAACACTAGATCGAAACAATGCAATTGCAGTCATAAAAGTTCTTGGCGAAAATCAGATTTAAACTGCAGAATTCAGAATTAACAGAGCATGGGATTGTAAAGCTAAATTACAACTAAAATCTATTAACTAACTAACAAATTCACTTGCTAACCAATTAAACGATTATGGACTTGAACTAGATCTAGAGAACCTAGAGCAGAAATTAATCCCTAATGTGCAGTAGGAAATTTTTTTTGCAGAAATTAAAAGCTGGAATTCTAATGCAGAAATTTAAATGTTGAAAGCTAAAAACTAAGGTGAATTAACTACGTTGAAACCAATGAAGTGCAGCAATTCAGAATTCAGAAATAATAGCAATTGAAATACGGTTTGCAGAATTAAAATTGAAATTATCCTAACATCACTCGAATTCAACTAAACATCACATGCTACACTACTTGGCGTCACCCAAGAGCTGCAAATGCTCCAGAAATCAGCCAGAAATCTTCTGAAGACCGTATGGACTTGGCTCTGAACAAATCTGAAGATCTTCACTTGAGAAACCCTCTCGCGATCAGAAAATCAGAGTTAAAACAGAGTTAATGAGGCAAAGGCTGGAAGCTGTCCGATCCGCTGCGATTTCAGGCGAGGATGATCGAGATGCAATGGTAAGCCTTTGGTGAAGCTCTCTGAAGCGTGAAGATGAAAAAAAAATCTTGATCCGACTTGATATTGTGGCCACAATATGCAAATCGGCAGTGAACTCGCAGCAGATAATGATCCTCGCAAACTCGCCCTCGAAACCCTCGAGGCCGAGATTCCAGCTGCCAAAGAATCGTCCAAGTAATCTCTTGAATCTCCCTCACTGATCTTGTAGCTTGTAAGAAGAAGATGAACTCGAAGTGGGGCTTGCCGAGAAGGGGAACGAAAGAGGAGATGCAGCGATGAACAGTGGCGAAGCCACTGTTCACCGTGCCAAAATCTGGATTTTATACATGGGGCTGAACCGGTTCAATTTGGAGTGGGTTCAAATTGGGTTTAGTGGAAATTAGGGATTGGTAAGGATGATTAGACTTGGGTTAAGATCAGTTAGGTTTTTGGATGTGGGTTAAGTCAAATCTTGGCTTGATTTGGACTTGGGCTTGAGTCCTTGATGAGGCTTGCACCACATTTGGGCCTTGCATAGGTATCAACTTGAGTAGGTTGGGCCATTGCTTGATTTTGAGCTTCTTCCATAATTAAATCCCAAGCCCAAGCCTTTGATCATGAGCCAACTTGGTCCAAATTAATTTCCCTACAAATTCAATTCAAGACAATGAGGAATTTTTACAATAATTTGTAGGAAATTTAACTTGATGCATCAAAATAATCCTTATTCCATAAACATGATGAAACATGTAACATTAAGCACATAATTTCATGATATGTACAAAATATGAACCCAAATAAGTATGTTAAGTGCTAATCTATCACGCCCCCAAGGTGAACACAAAACACATGAAGCGAAGGAACTGCTTCTGCAGCTCATGGGCGGGGCGCCCCCGTGCTCCCGGGCGCCCCCGTGCTCCCGAGCGCCCCCGTGCTCCCGGGGGCCCCCGCTGCTCCCGGGCGCCCCCAACGTCTCGGGCGCCCCCTGTGCATGCCATCGAAGCAGAAGCCAGCGAAGCCAAGGGATAAGCTCTGACCTGGTCAACCTGGGCGCCCCCAGCGTCCCGGGCGCCCCGGACAAGATCTGATCCCGAGTTTGAAGGGATCAGAAGCTGACCAAGTGAAAGTCGGATTGGCCGACACGTGGGGGGGGTGATAAGCACCATTTTATTGATTATTTTAATTGCTAAAATCCATGTTTGACCCATGTTTTTATTGCTTAATTGTGATTTTACCCTAGGTTTTAGGATTTCCTCTTATTTTGGACTTAATTGCAAAATTACATATTTTTGGATTAATTGGCCACTAATTTTCTGATATATTTTTTGTAGGCATGAAAGGATCCTGGACCTAGGGCATACTGGGCCAAACCTGAGTCGGATGTGAACCGGATCGAATTATCAAGCCTACGATTAATCCGGGCCGTCCGATTAAAGAGCGGCTAGATCTGAGCCATCCGGGACGATCTGAAGCAATCCGAGCTAGGATTAGGGTTGATCAAGCTCTATGATCAAGATCTGAAGGTTTCATCCCAATCAGAGCTAAATCAACCGTTGGATCAAGCAAGGAGGGCTCTAGAGCGTCCATTCACAGATAGAGTTGATCTGGACCATCCGTTGCATATCTGGAGGATCCGAGCTACCACAAGGCAGATCCTGACCCCAGATCATCATCATAAAAGTTTGGCTCAAATCAGATCAAGATCTACCGTTGGATTTCATCAAATCAATCACAGCCGTCCATTATTTCCTATTTAATCAGAAACGCTGCCCAGCTTCTCCTCGTCGCGTCTCCGCCGCTGTTCATCTTCTTCTTCAGTTTCTTCTCGTTTCTTAGCTAGATTTCTTCATCAAGGAGGCGCGATCACTCAATTCATCATCAAAGCAAGGGTTAGGTTAGTATGGAGAGTCTCAGTGAGGTTTCCGATTGAAGATTTGCTCAATAGAGAAGCTGCGCGAGGTCTCGGCAGTTTCACTATCCGATTCCATTGAACTCAGCTGTGATCCACTTCCATTGCATCCGAGCTGACCAGAGGGGTTCCCTGGAAGGTCTCGGTCACTCCCCAATCAAGATCGCAATCCACCACAGCAAGTTTGAAGGATTCGGAAGCTGATTTCAGTTTGAGCAGTGATATGATCAGATTCGGTAGCAGAGACATTTCCTGCTGATTTGCGAAGCTTGCGGGTCCGAGGTTCTCCCTTGATTGACGACCAAGGAGCTCTTGAGTTGAGGAATGGTTGAGGAGTAGTTTAGATTCTTAATTTCCAATGTTTTTAGCTGTAAACTTTATATTCTACACTTGTTCTGTTCTGCATTTTCGTTTCAGATTAGTCAACTTGGTTTAATGCTTTGTTCCAGCTGTAATTTAGCTTTAAATCTTCAAGCAAGTAGTTAGTTAGCTAGTTTAGTTAATGTTTCACTTAATTTCAGTTTATTTCTGTTTAAAACGCTGCGTGCCAATCTGTCCTGCGTGCCAAGCTTTAGTTTCTGAAATTTTCCCTTATCAGCTGCGTGCCAATTCTATATCAGTGAGTGTAGTTTATTTCTGAAGCATTCCTGAATGTTAGTTTGATTTAATTAACCTCAATTGCAAGTTTGTTTTTGAAATCGTATCATCTCTGAATTTGTTCTGCATTTCCTGCACATGTAGGGAGTCAGTTTCGATTTGTGCATCAGTCCATCTTGCGTACCAATTACAATTGCTGCACATTCATTTGTTGCTGAAGTTTGCACTTTATTTTGTTTGTTTCACACCCAATTACTTCACATCAGCAGTTTTGTTTGGCTTGCACCCAATGCATGACTTGTAAAACTTTGCAGAAATTTCTGTGCTCAATTCGATTTTGAGTTGTGCAGAGCTTTGAGTGGTACCAGCTTAGCTAAATCTCAGTGAGCTCTTTCCCTTAAATTAAGTTCCATTAGCATTCGAACTGTACTGATCTGTGCCCCTAATCCCTCAATTCAGTTTCTGAAATTCTGAACCCATTACTGCCTTGACAGTTTCAGCAATGTGCTGAATTTTGTTGCTGAATTCTTTTTCTGCATTCCTTTGTTTCTGAAATTTGCATTCGGTTGTTGTTCCATGTTTTCTTGACTTCACATCAGGGTATCAATTCCAGCTTGTTGGCTGTGTGACTCTGAATTAATGTGTATGCTGAAATTCTGCATACACATTCTGATTTCCTGCACATGTTGCTTCTGCATTTCTGCTGAGAATTTTCCTTAGCATATCAAGCTCTGTAGTGTGAATAAATTCCCTCTTTTGAATCTCTGATCTGTGTATCAACCCAGCTTGGTTTTAAGCATTCTGAATTAACTTGGCAGTTTGTTGAATTTGCATAGCAATTGATCTCAAATGCTGAATTTGGTTTTCGATATATGTATCAGTTTTTCCTTGCGTGCCAACTAAATTGCTGCTCTTTCATTTGCATGATTAAAGTCTGCACTCTACTCGTTTATTCTCATTCAATTGCTGCTCTTTCATTTGCATGATTAAAGTCTGCACTCTACTTGTTTATTCTCATTCAATTGCTTCTCATCAATAGTTCTCTACCATCATTCCCTTTGTGCGTATCCAAATGTTTTAATTGCTCAAGGAGTATCCAGTTAAGTTTCGGTTTGATGATGATGGTTTAAGTTTAAATCAATTCGTAGTGTGTTTTTGCAATTGAACTCAGATCTATTTCCAAAATTGTGTATTTGCCTTGATGAGATTTTCCATTGGTTGAATCCATGAATTACCATTACTTTGTTTCAGTTTGCGTGGTTAAGTTTTCTTCTCTCTAGTGAGATTTCATGTCCAAATTGCAACCCAAAACCCAGATTTAATTTGAAACCCGAAATTCACAAACGACACCTAAATACAAGCGCGAATCAAACAAACCTTCAACTAGTCCCCAAGAAAAATACGACCTGTGGCCCCTATATTACATTTTTAGTTTTTGATTGTAAAAGGGTTTCCAGCTTTCATTTATTCATATACATTTAAATTTGATGGACCCACATTCGTGACAGTATATTTTGGGCCCGTCAGGGGGCGCCCCCGACGTTCCGGGCGCCCCCAGGGCCTATAAAAGTGCCCTCGACCCCAAGGCTTCGAACAACACTTCATTCAACGCAATCACGTTCTTCTGCTCCCGCGCTCTGCTCCAGAAACCTCCCGACTCGAGATACAAGCGCCGACGACGTCCCTCTGCTCCGAGAAACATTCCACACCGGACGTCGGTAACGAAGAGCGATCTTTTACTTTTGTGTTTACTATACTGCAATTGTAACATCTATTTGTAAACCGTTTTGCGCACTTATAGAATTGCCCGCAGAAAACGGTCAACGACCGTGGGCCTTGGAGTAGGAGTCGACCTAGGCTCCGAACCAAGTAAAAACACCTGTGTTCGCGATTGTTTTATTCCGCTACGTAATTTCTCTAATTCTAAAATCCGAACATTTTTCGATAATCACCCCCTCTATCGGTTCTCTCAATCCAACAAGTGGTATCAGAGCGGGGAAGTTCAAATTTGGTGCAACCACCAGTTTGAAATTTTTTTCGGATTTGTTTAAACTTTTTTTTAATATTTCTTTTCGTTCAAATTTCTTCTAATATTTTTTTCTTCGAATTTCTTCTCGTTAATCGAGGTTGGTGCAACACCCCTCGACGAATATTTTTTCTCATATCCCGCACTACTAATCCAAGACCAAGTCTAGGGATATTCTTTTTGTTTAGTTTACATCTCAGATAAATGGCCATGCAAGAAGGCTTCAGCACCGCAAGATCAACTCTCTTCAGTGGAGAAGACTTCTCCTACTGGAAGAGCAGAATGGAGGTCCACCTGAAAACTCAGGTGGACATGTGGATAATCATCCAGTCCGGACTGGAGATCTCCAAAAATGCTGAAGGAGTACCTCAAAGCTACACAGAGTGGGACACCGCTCTGAAACGGAAAATTGAAGCAGATGCAAAGGCGACCCAGACCCTTCAATGCGGCTTAACAAAAGAGGAGCTGAACCGGGTGGGCCCTTTCAACAGTGCCAAGGAGCTGTGGGGAAAACTGATCGAGCTGCACGAAGGAACATCAGACACTCGGATCAGCAAGAGTGATCTGCTCCTGAACAAGGTGTACACCATCAAAATGGCCAACAACGAAACAGCAGCTCAGCTTCACGCTCGAATCCAAGAATTAATGAACGGTCTACACACCATTGATCACAAGGTAGAAAATTGTGACCTAATAAGGTATGCTTTAAATGCTTTCCCAAGAAACACCTTGTGGGCATCTATGGTAGATGCATACAAGGTTTCAAGGGATCTTTCAAAAATAAAATTAGATGAATTGTTCTCTGAATTAGAATTACACGAACAGAATAACTGTAATTTGGCCGAGAAAAGTATTGCCTTTGTTGCAGGTAAAACTGGGAAGACAACAAAGAAAAAGCCGCAACCTGAACCCGAGTCTAACTCAGACTCAGACTCAGAAGACGAAGAAGGAGATCGACCTAAGCTAGTCCGACTAGCAAGAAACTACTACAAGGAATTGAAGAACCAAACCAACAGACGGAAAGCCACCGAAGAAAGGACGAACCAGCTGAACCCGCAAATGAAAAGAACAAGCCCAATGTGACCTGCTACGAGTGCAAGAAGAAGGGTCACTACAAGACGGAGTGCCCGAACCTAAAGGAAACCAAGAAAAATAGAAGGAAGAAGGCACTTCAAGCAACGTGGGACGTGTCCTCCTCTGAAGAAGAAGAAGAGGTCCCACAGTCGAACCTACTAGCACTAACCGCCTCAGAAGAAGTCGAGTCCGAGTCAGAATCAGAACAGGACGACGGCAGACTAACCTTTTCAGAAGATGGCGAAATCAAGGTAAGTGGATTTACTAGATGTCAATTAAATGAACTAATTTCGTATCTTTCTCGAGATTTGGTCAAAGCTAAACTCCGAATCGAATCCCTCCGACAGGAAGTAAAACTCCTGAAAGAGGGAGCTGATTCTAAACCCTTAACTGAGAAGGTTCAAGAAGGAACTCCTACTCATGTTGAAAAACTTGAGAAAGAGAACTCCTCCCTGAAAACTCAGGTTAAGGATCTTAGATCAGCATTAGAACGATTCACTTCTGGTTCCAAGGGTCTTGACATGATTCTTTGGCAAGCAGAAATTAGTTCTAAATCGATCCGGACTTGGATATAGAACCAAATCTAGACAAAGATCCTATTTTGCTGTACTGAATCAGTTTAGAAGTAAAGTTCAGGCATGGGTACCTAAACTGTACCTGAACAAACAATCTGGATCAAATCATTATTGGATCCCCAAGGACATGATTCATATCTTGCCTAACCATTATCGTGGCTTTAGTCCAGGGGGAGCCAAATTAAAAACTATATTTATTGTTAGATAGAATTTAATTCTTGATTGAAATTTGCTTGATTGACTGTTTATTTAATTTTTGCAATTTACCATGCTTAGACTTAGGAATGATTAGTGTAAGGACTGAACAAACTTAACTGAAATTTGAACAACATAGTATTGGGTGGCGGTGAGATGATAGTACGTTAGGGAAACCAATTCTAATAAGGTCAAGTCTACTTGGTCTCTTTAGACTGGTGAAATTAGCCGAAGCTACCGATCCAAGACCCAAACTAGTTAGACCATAATCTTTCAAAGATTAATTTTGAAAATGAAATTTCGCTGAAAGGTTTTGTCAAGGAAAGGGTTGATGATCCAATAAGGCTACGGCCAAAGAAGGCCTAGTGCCTCGCCAAGACCTGGAAGCCAATCTCTGAAATTCAAATTCAAATTATTCTTTGTCAAATTCGAATCTAACACAAATTTTCAGTTAGTTGTAGGGCTAAACATTTTTTAAAATTAATTTGGTTTTCAAAATTAATTAAGTTTTTCAAAATAAATCATGTTTTTCAAAACTTCTTTTATCAAAACCTATCTCACAAAACTTATAAGGCTAACGTGATTGCTAACCCTAGATTGGGTCAGACAGACTAGGTTGTGAAAATCAATTTAAGCTACTCCTAATTCTAATTGGATCCAAATCAACAAAACTCTTTATGTGTAGGAACATAAAGATTTGGACCAATGGATGTTGGATAGCGGTTGCTCCAGACACATGACTGGAGATAAATTGAAATTCACCAAACTCAAGTTCAAGAACCTAGGCTCAGTGGCATTTGGCAACAATGCTACACTCAAGGTAATTGGGTCAGGTAATATTGAACTTAAATATGACTTTGATATTAAGAAAGTCCTTTTGGTTGAAAATTTCAATTTTAACTTGCTTAGCATAAGTCAGTTGTGTGATTCTGGTTATATAGTTACCTTCAACAATTCTAACTGCCTGATTAGAAACCTACAAGACTCAGAAATCATGCTTAAGGGCACAAGGAAAAATAATGTATACACTATAAACCTACCCCTAGTACCAAAATGTATGTTAACTCAGTTAGAACAATCAAACCTCTGGCATAGGAGATTAGGTCATACTAATCTGAGAACTATATCAAAAATCACCCAACTTGGCTTAATTAAAGGTATCCCCAAAATTAAAAATAATGAAAACCTAATATGTGAATCATGTAATCAAGGTAAACAAACCAAATCTAATCACAAACTAATCCAATCTGATCTAACTCAAACCACACTTGAGCTCCTACACCTTGACCTATTTGATTCACATGGAGCCAAGTCACTAAGCGAGAACCGATACTGCTTAGTAATAGTTGATGATTACTCAAGATTTACCTGGGTTAGGTTTCTAAAGACCAAAGATGAAACTCTAAACATTTTTAATGAATTCTGTAAGTTAATTGAAAATCAAAACGATGCTAAAATCAAAAGACTTAGGAGTGACCACGGAGGAGAATTTGAAAATCAACAGTTCGAGGAATTCTGTAAGGTAAATGGGTATATACATGAATTTTCATGTCCTAGAACCCCCCAATAAAATAGGATAGTCGAAAGAAAAAATAGAACTCTACAGGAAGCCACTAGGGCTATGCTCAATGAATATAACTTAGCCAACCAATATTGGGCAGAAGCAATTAGTACGGCTTGCTACATCCAAAATAGGGTCTTGATTAACAAGCGACACAACAAAACACCCTATGAACTATATTACCATAGACTTCCAAATCTACACTACCTAAGGGTCTTTGGATGCAAAGTCCATATCCTGAACACCAAAGACTACTTAGGAAAATTCCAGTCTAAGTCAACCCCAGGCATCTTCCTAGGATATTCAACCACTAGTAGAGCCTATAGGGTTTACAACAAACAAACTAAAAAAATTGAAGAAACAACAAACTTAATATTTGATGAAGAAATCAACCCAACATCTGATAATCCAGACCTAACGTCATCAAATTTTGATCAAGAGATTAATGAACAAACTGTTGAACCTTTAATTGAACCCTTAAACGAACTAACTATCAAACCAACTACTGAGTCAAATCAACCAACTGTTGACCCAATAATTGAACCAGCTCAAAGAGTTGAATCAAATAATGAACCAAACCGACCAGCCGGACCTGAGGCTGAACCAAGTTCTAGAAAAACCAAGAAACCCAGACTCAGTCACCCAACCGACCAAATTGTGGGTGATCCAACTCTAGGAGTTAGGACTAGATCCTCCTATAGAAACCTTAGTCAAATAGCCATGATCTCAAAAATTGAACCCAAGACTATAGAGGAAGCCCTACCTAATCCTGATTGGATCATAGCTATGCAAGAAGAGCTAGCCCAATTCGAAAGAAACCAAGTCTGGGAATTAGTGCCCAAACCTGAGGGCAAATCCGTCATTGACACTAAGTGGGTTTTCAGGAATAAGTTAAATGATCAAGGAGAAATAATCAGAAATAAAGCCCGCTTAGTAGCAAAAGGATTCAGCCAAGTAGAAGGGTTAGATTATGACGAAACCTATGCCCCAGTAGCTAGACTTGAGTCC